>JANBXA010000436.1:0-10733 GCA_030556225.1 Cricetiscus sungorus
ATGTTGAAATCTAACTATCAACCAAGATTTGGTAACATTTATATATCAACAATTCCACTCTTCCACAAAACAGCTCAATAGTGGAGTGTGGCCCAACATCTTTTATTGGCACTTGCCTTTAACCTAGCACTTGGGAGGCAGAGGCAGGCAGATCTGTATGATATTGGGGCTAGCCTGAAATACATAATTCTAAGTAGCTGCAAAGCTACATGGAGAAAACCATGAATTAAAGAATGTCATTAGTGCATGTACAAAATTAACTCCAAATGTAGAAACTGCTTAGCCTAGAGATAAGAGGGAGTGCCTGAGCTAATACAGAAATTCCTCCCTAAGGAATGTATGGGGATGTGATGGGGAGGTCGCTGGAGGGAATGGAAGGATGAGAGAGGGAGAGGTAACTGCTAACAATATGTAAAAAATAAGATCATTTATTTGTTTTAAAAACAGAAAACATTTTCATGGAAAATAAAAAAGATAATAACTCCACATGGATCTGATGCATAAATGTTAGATGTGAAGAGCAGAACTTTTAGAAGCACTGGACTAACTGAACCTCTTCTGGTTTCTAAATTGCCATCCCTGTGCACTAAAAGCATAATTGAGCTGACTACAAAACATTTCTACACAATGCTCGTGATTGAAATCCTTTTCTGTAGAAATAGCCCATTAGGTGAAATATTAATAGGCGCACCCTGGTCAGGGGTGCTGCTAGGACCACAATGGGCCAAACAGAACACTGAATTTGGCAGCACATTCCAGCCCAGCCTCCCTCCCCTGGAGGGCCTGCCAAACAGACTCATGTTCCCATCCCACCATCCCCATCTCCTCACTCACCATGCTGCAGATTGTGTGCTCATCCATGCTGGCCTCACAATTCCCCACAGCAGCACCTTAAGCAGAGCAGCAATAAATCCTCTGGCACCTGTTCTGACATAAAACCAAGCCTTGTTCTGGAACTCGCTCAATAAATTGAACTGGTCAATTGCGTTTTTAATTATATTATTAATTATTGTTGATGTTTTTAGTAGATTTTTCATTACTGTTTGATATTAAATAATTATTCAATTATTTATTTAATTTGTTTTTTTGTTTGTTTTGGGAAGAGTCCTCTGTGTGGCTATGCTGTCTGCATCTACTTGTAGAAGTTTAAACTAAGAATTCATGAGTGGCAAGGTTTTCGCATCCAGGCTGCGTAGGGTAGGGCATGCAGCAGTCTGCTGAGTGACAGCAGAGGCAACAAAAGCAATTTATAGAGGGAGGTATTGGAAAATGTGGTATGCAGGAAGGGTGGGGCCAGGAGTGAGGGGGGGACTTCTGAAAGGAATCAGGACTCAATGTTGGACGTAGTAATGTGTAAGAGTGGGACTTCATTTGGAGCTTTGCGCTCAGGAGGACCTAGCTGAGACTGTGGGAAAATTTTTAATGGGGCAGGACTGGATTTCCCAGCATCCTTAGGTTGGCCGCTTTCCCTCCCCCTCTCTCTGTCTTTTTCCATCTGTATGGATGAGCAAAGTTTGGAATTTCAGGACTAGGGCACTTTGCTGAAAGGCAAAAGACATTTGTGCCCTAGAGGGATAATTTATGGACTTTTGGTTCCAGGTTTTCTTAGAATTACCTAAACCTCTTCTTTTTTTGATTGCAGGGTGAGTGGAAATTGCTAGTGTTCATTACTCCATTTCCTGGGGCTGCCTCCTGCTTTTCAACCCAAGGACTTCCAGTTTTGGACTGTGGGGTCCCGGGACTCCATTTCAACTAGAATTGCTTTGAGATCAATGGGGATAAGTACCGTTAGGGGCCCATCAGGGACTTGGTTTTGGATGGGGGTGGGACCCATTTTCAGTGTAACCCTGAGGCTGTCTTTGTTTTTTGGCCCTGGTATGTGTATTTAAATCTGTTGATTAATTTTTATTATTTCTGGTTTTCTGTTTTAATTTTTTCGGTTTCTGAGAGGGGTTTCCCATGAGGTCGTGTGTAGATCATGGGAGGGTCCTGTGGCTGGATATGAGGGTTATTATTATTATTATTATTATTATTATTATTATTATATTGTATAGTATCATTATTCCAGTGCATGTTTTTCCCTCACCCCTTTAAATAGACCCCATTTAAGCTATCTGGCCTGGGTGTTATTCCCTCCCTCATGTTTTGGTCACCCTCACTGCTATGGAACCTGCTATGCCTCTCCCATGTGGTCCTTTACCTTGGGAGCCAACTCATTTGGGGACCTCATTCAAATCAGCTCAACCAATTCTCCAGCTTTTATTATTATAACTCTCTACTAGAGAATAAAAATGAGTTAGAGTTCATAGACAAGATCCACTGTCATATGATATTAAATTTTAAAATCTATGATGACTGTGTCTTCATGGATTGGTTTTGTGCATTCCCTTCTGGGAAATGAGATTAAAAACCATTATTAAAATTTAATATTTTATTATTAATTCTATTACTATATAATTAGTAACCACTGGCTCTCCCAATATGTCTCAGGCTCTGGGCACTGCTTTGGCACTAAATCATCTGCTGTGTCATTGCACAGTAGCCAAACCCTAATCAATGATCCTATCATCCTTTAGTTTGTCAAATAAAATATATTTAAATGGTAATTCTTAACTTCCATAAGATGAACAAACTCGTGATGTAAAATGTAGTAATAATTTATATCTTTAAATAATGGCACAATGAACTCAGGGAGATGGAAGACTCAGTCAAGAAGAAGCATCATCATGATTGTTAATAATTAATATTTAATTATGAAATAATTGAAAAATGAGATGGTGTTGTATATTTATATTGCACATGGCAATCAGACTAAACCCCTCCTAGAATAAGATATATTTTTAAAAATAATAAATAAAAATTAGATAATTAATATAACACAACAACAACTAAGGTATTAGGGCTGATGTAATGATCACTATAAGGACTAAATAACCAAGAAAGAGAATGTAATATAACTGCCACAAACTGATCAAATTGATTTATATATAAAATCATCAGTTTAAATAATTTAATAATAAATAGAGTGATTGGCATATTATTGATCCAGTACTATGAAGGAAAACTGAAAAGATTATTATTTAATGACCCAATTTTATAGTTAAATAAATATTACATCAGATGATGTCATGATCTAACATAATTTCTTCACAAAGAACCAAAACTCAGAGACCACAGAATAAATAATGATAGATTTTGATAATTAAAATGACTAAAAATTTAAATCATTGGATGGTGTTTATAATTGACTCTGCAACTTTGGGCAAAACTAAGAGATCATTGATTATTTAATCAAAGATTTGAACAATAAAATGAGTAAATAATGAGATAATATTATAATTCACTCCTGGTGAGATAAGAAAATGATAGCACCATTGATTTAAGTTAAAAAATGAAATGTAATGCCTCAATTAACCAAACAAGGGTATAAGACTCCATTCTTCCTGAAGTAGATAAAGACATATTGAATAATGAAATAATCAGATGCTTAGATGGTTTGTCACCATTGACTCACACAAGTGGTTAATAACTTCAGTGAACACAGATTTCTTAAAGAACCATAATAATTAAATGATTAAATATTTAAATAGTTGATTGATTTTGCAACCTCTCAGTTCCTGGGGGGACTATGCCAGACCTGATGAAGGATGCTGTCATTATAGATTTTCAAAATTCAGTGATTTAATAATCAGATAATCAGACCGTCTCTGTAAGACTGACATCATCTTGAGCCACTGAATCTCCACTCTGGTGCTGTAGGGGAGCTGGCCCCATACCTGAGGTAGCAGTAGGATGGCTATAATGTTGGACTGCTCATACAAATATGGCAGCAGCAAGGGTATTACCAGCAGAGCTGAGAGAGAGCATCTCATCTGTGTTCTGGGGAAATCAACCCCTGGCAAAGCCTCTGTGATTGTGATTCACCCCTTATGCCATTTTTCCTCCTTCTCAGTAGTAAAGCACAATGAATGTGAGGATGTGGAGGCAGAGCAGGGGGCCAAACATGACCTGACCAGACTCATGCTTATTTTATTGGAGTCCTTGTACTTCTTCTGGACTCACTTATTCTAGCATCTCTAGAATTCTGGGTGATGCAATGACACATCGGTTGCAACTTCTAAATAAATAAATAAATAAATCTTTCATGACAGATAACTGCACATTAACCATAATCAATTATGCCATCATCATTTAAATAATTAAATAATTCAGTAATTTCTAACACTCACAATAAATAAATAGGTGATGTAGCATTTAACTGGCAGGGAAGAATGGCCAGACTCCAGTCATGAAGAATGACACCATCATCAATTTAAACAATTAATCAAAAAACGTGATGATGTGGCATAGTTAACTCCTCAAGATGGAGCTTGGCTGGACTCTTCGTGAAATAGAGGATGATTTAATTAAATTAATATACAAATATTTAGATGATCTTGTATATTAACTCCTATAGTTAATTTAAGCAATTTAATTATGTAATTAGATAATCTGGTGTACTTTAAACCACCAGGTGGCATCAAACTCCAGGTATCATGGAGGACATAAATATTGTTTAATATAAATAAGATAATCAAATAACGAGTTGATATCACATCGTACACTTCTCCAAAGTGGCTTCAAAACATACTCATGAACAATAATGTCTTACTTGATTTAAATAATTTAATTAGATAATTAATAGTTAGATGATCTTGCATACTTGACTCCCACAATGTGGTGCAAAAGCCACTCATCATTGATTTTCTAATGTCCTATTTTAATAATTAATTAAATACATAATCAGAGGATGAGATTGTCTTCCATACTAGATACACACAAGTTGTCTCTTACATGAATTCCACAAGATTGTACCAAACTCCTCGGATCATGGATTATTTAGACACTGATTTGAGTAATAAAATGTGTAAATGATTAAATGTCATTGTGTATCCAAAGTTTAAGAAAATATCAGGAAGTTGATGTTAGGCAGCTGCCAAGACTAGAGATGAACTGCTATCCAATTATCTATCAGTATAGTCTAACAAGTGGATTAACACCTTCCTGAAGAAAAAGTAAATGGAAAGGTCAACTTTTCTTCAATAACTATGAGTCATTTTATCTTCTTAATCTACAGATTTACTTCTTGGGGAAAAATGACATTCAACAACAAAAGTCCTTGAACTTCGCAGACTATATTCCATTGTATTTGGTAATTTTGAATTGGGTAATATTAATATCTGTAGGCCAAATTCCAGAGAATTTGGCCTATGACTTGGTGAAGAAAATCAATTTCCTCAAATGCTGTTATTAAAAGATTTTATAAGATACTTAATTTGGGAGATTAAAATATTCAATGATATTCCTACATGTAAGCTGCTCTCTGATTCTTGGCCCATAAAAAGAATATAGAATTTCAGCAGGGTTGCCAGCAACATTATGATCCAACTTTCTGTCACATTCTAGTACACTTCAACATGCAATATAAAAGCACAACCACTAATCACTTGCCTTATAGGCTCATTGATTTTTCTCCAAAAAATGCAAAACTCTTTTTTTTGAGTTACTCTTATTTTCAAGTCTATCAAGAACTACATGTTTATAGTTATATACACATGAAAATGAAAGCATAATTAGGCCATCCAACTACATTGATGACTATTTAAACATATTTCCTATGCTCCAATTTTCTTATTTCCAGGATGAAGACAATACCATAAATGACCTGTACATTAATACTTTCCTATTGACTTATATAAAAATAAGCTTCCCCTTCATTCTCTTTGCCTTTACTACAGCTTAACCACATGGCATAGGTACAAATATTGGGAGAAGTATCTACGTGAATAATTGTAGCAATGCATAAGGGCACAAAGAGAAATAAATACACACATACAAGTATATTAGACCCACAAATGACAATCATGCTAAGAAACATCCATGCTATCAAAGCTTCCATTTAGCAAGAACAAATAGGTTACTCTGGACTCTGGGAAAATTTGCTGTAAAAAATGCAGGAGGGTCTCCTAAAGTTGTCTCTGCCCTGATACAGCATGTAGAAGTCTAGAGAATAAATAATACATATTCCCAAGAGGTGGGATGCGAAGTTTCTAGTTATTTCATGTATTATGGATGTTTGTCATCATTTGGGGGGGAATATAGTGTAAAGAGGAATATTAACTTTAAATATTTACATTGGTATATGCTATGGTAGTGTGATAAAACGTAAAGTTGTTTTTGTTTACTGGATATCTGTTTCCAATCTTGTTTAATGTATTGCACTTATGCAGCTTATTTAAAAATGAATGCATTATGAAGACATGCAGGTTAGTAATTCATCATGTATAATATTCAAATATATAGTCACGTTAGGCATGTTTTTAAGATTAAACAGATATGTTTAGATAGACTCCCTTCACACACTTCAAAAACATCCAGATATGGCAGTCAAGATGTTTAATAACCTAAGATTTTACAGTGAAACATCTCTGTTCCAATCAGCACCAATTAACTTCATAAAAGGATGATGGACATACAACGCACCTCCATCTGGAGTTTGCTTTCATTGTGTCAAAAGTAGACATTTGGGCAGGAGAATCTCTTGCCTTGACTGCTGATGGTATGCTGGACAAACCAGACAAACAGGATGCAAATAAAAAAGTTTGCTGAACTGTGGGAAGACAAGGTAGGGCAGGTCTTCAAAATTCCTGCTTCACAGAAATATCTGCCACATACTCTAGGCCTGCAGGCCAATGGTGGATGTCCCAAAATTGTAAAGGAACTTTGGTTGACTGTTCAGGCAGCCAGCTATCTCTGCCATTTCTAATGTTTTGGAGGTGGCTTGCACTGCACTTCCTGTTTACTCAGCAAATATTATATTCTTATGGACTGTTTGATGGAGTTAAAGAGTAGATATTTATAGTTACAATTCCTTAGTTATGACAGATCTTAAATTAGGAACAGGGATTTGGGCTCATTAATGTGTTATATAATAGAGTGATTTCTCTCGGAAATTACCAAACATACATGATTGGATGCTGTAGAAATAATTCATACGTTGTTGTTGTTTTGGGCAGCTGCTAAGGCCTAAGAAACACAAACGCGAGATTGAGCGACCACGTGGAGTTTATTGAGAGAGGGAAGAGGGAAGAGGGGGGTAGCTGGTGGCCAACTGAAAGCAGGGAGAGAGAGAGAGAGAATGGGGCCACAGAGAGAGCAAGAGAGAGAGAGAGAAGAGAGAAGCAAGAGAGAGAAACAAGAGAGAGAGAGAAACAAGAGAGAGGAACTGAGAGAAGCCAAGAGAGAAGCAAGAGAGAGAGAGAGAGGAACAAGAGAGAGAAATGCGCTTGGTGCGCGTGCTTTAAAAGGGGAACTTGCGCATGCATGCAACCCAGTCTCCGCCCAGCCAGGTGCAAGCCTGACGTAGTGATTACGCATCCCCCATCAGAGGCGTAGGGGGCCCACAGACTGCCGAGCTCAACATTCCCACCTCTTATTACTATTAAAAGGTAGGGGTTGGGCATGGCCCAACAGGGTGAGACTGCAGGTTTCTAACATACGTCGATAAATATTTTATTGTATATAGGTTTTATTTAAATCTTTCTTTTCATTTAGAAAAAAGGAGAAATCTTGTGGAATATTTATTTAACTAGGCAGTTCTACCCTTATTCCCTATCATTCTAACAAAACTCAAGATTCTAAGTCTAGGGTGAAAAGCTTTAGGTTAAGAGAGTTACAGTAGCCAATGGCTAACTTTCTATTTTTGGTGGCATCTTGGAGCCTCTCTTCTTCCACAGTTCACCTTCCCCCCAAAAAAAAGTAAAAAAAATGCTAAGCTCCTCCTCTCTGCTACTTCCTCTCATCCAGTTGCTAACCCTCCTTTTATGAGCCCAGGATAATTTTTAATGAATTAATGCAGAATAAACACATTTTTACACAAATAACAAATACAGCATGGGCAAAAGTAACAAATCTTTGCCTAGTTAAATAAATATTCCACAAGTTTCTCCTTGTTTTCTAAGTAAAAATAAAGATTTAATTTAACATATATAAAATAAATCAGTTTTCAATTATAAATTAGATCTACTGTATTAAGTCATGTATATTTGGCAAATTTAGAGAGGAATAACTCTATAATCTATCCTATATTGATGAGCCCAAATCTCTGTTCCTAACTTTACCTTCTGTCAAAGTAAAGGAAAAATGTAACTATAACTATCTAATCTTCAACTCCATCAAATATTTCGTAATATATTTCCTGAGTAAACAGGAAGTGCAGTGAAAGCCACCTCAAAAACTTTAGAAACAACAGAGATAGCTGGCTGCCTGAAGAGTCATCCAAATTTCCTCTGCAAGGTTGCAATGTATTCTAGACTTGCAGGCCTAGAATATCTGACATAATTTTCTGTGAAGCAGGGACTTTGAAGAACTGCCCCATCTTGTCTTGAGCAGAGTTCATCAATCCTTTTTATTTACCGTCTGGTTGTCAGGGGTTTGTAGAGCATACCATCAGCAGTCAAGGAAGAGATTATTGTCCAAATGACTAGTTTTGACTACAGTGAAACAAACTCATATATAGGTTCTTGTATGTACAACAACCTTTTATGAAGTAAATTTGTGCTGATTGGAGCTAGGACATGTCTCCTGTCATGAAGAGTCTTCGTGTGGTTGAACTTCTTGAATGCCTATTCTGGAGGCTTTGAAGTGCTCAAAGGAATCTCTTATGTAAATATACCCATTAAACCTTGAAAAGATGCCTAATGTGAAAACATGTTTGATTATTATAGATGACTACTAATCTATATTTCTTACTTATGCATTACTTAAATAAGCTGAAAAAGTGCAAAGAATAGAATCATACCTTAAAGAAGAATAGAATCATACATCCAGAAAAAGAAAAAAACTTTACATTTCTATCAGTATTCCATAAACCTTACCAATGTGAAATACTTAAAGTTAATAACAAGTTTTTTACCCTATATTTTCCCTAAATGAAGACAAGCTTCCATAACCCATCAAATAAATAAAAGCCACCCATCTCATATCTTGGGAAAAATGGATGTTTTATTGTCTAGTCTTTTTCCTGTTCTCTGTAGGCAGTAGTATCTTTTGGAGACACTGTTGATTTTTTACGGTAATTTCCCAGGAGTCTAGAATTATCAGTTTGATCTTGTTGCTTGTAAGCTCTGTGAACATGGCTGTTTCTTAGCCTGACTCTCATTTTTGTGTTGAATATGTTTGTGTGTGTGTGTGTGTGTGTGTGTGTGTGTGTGTGTGTGTTTATTTCTTTCTGTGCCTTTGTGCATTGCTGCAATTATTCACTCACCTACTTTAATCCCAAAATTGCACGAACACCATATGGTCAAGTTGTCCTACAGGTAAGAGAATGAAGACAAGCTTATTTTACATTTAAGGAAATAGAAATGCTTTCGGGTAGAGGTCTATATAGGTGTATTGTCTTCATCTCCGGAAAATAAGAATATTGGAGCATAGAAAATATTTTATTAAATACTTATCAATGCAAAGTTGAATGGCATAATGATTCTTTCATTTTCATGTGTATATCATTATAGGCATGCATGTAGCTGTTTGATAGATTTGAAAATAAGTATAAATCAAAAAATGGCCTTTACATTGCTGTGAGAGAAAATTCAGTGAGACTATATGGTTATTCCTTCAATAGGTGTGCTTATTTTAGCATGTTATAGGTGTTCTAGAATGTGAGAGAATATTGGATCATAAATGTTGCCTTAACCATGCTGGAATTTTATATTCTGGTATCAGAAAGGCAAGAATCAGAGAGCAGCTAAGATGTAGTATTTTCTTGGATATTTTAGTCTCCCAAGATAAGTATCTCATAAAATCTTTAATGACAGCATTTATGGAAATTAAGATTCTGCCAAACAAGTAACCAAATCTTTTGAATTGCTCATTTAGCTACTAATCTTGCCCAATTCTAGATTATCTAATGTCAGGGAATATCATCTGTGTAGAAAAGATCAAAGATGAAAGACTTTTGTTGAATGAATGTGATCTTACCTAAGAGAAGAAACTAGGATTAAAAAAGAAAAAAGACTCACAATTATTCAACAACAAAAAGGTAAATTTTCCATTGTTGTCTTCCATCAGGTAGTTGGTGAGTCCATTTAACAAAAGATTGGAGTGAGGAATAATTGGATAGCATTTCACCTATAATGAGGCAGCTTCCCAACATCAACAATCGATATCCTCTTAAACTCTGGATACAAAATATCATTTGATCATTTATAAATTTTACTACTCAAATCTGCCCGCTAAACAATCAATGATCCGTGGAGTTTAAAACAATCTTGAAAGACTAAGAGACAACATGTAGATGTCAAGTGTGGCAGACCATTTCATCCCCTGACTGTGAAATTATTTACATTATTAGAATAGGACTATAAGGTACTTGTTGAACACTGGATATTTGAAACCACATTGTGAGTCAGTAGTGAGCAAAACCATCTAATTCATTATGTAGTTAAACTGATTAAATCAATGATGACAATTTATTCATGAGTCTGGTTTGGAGCCCCCTTGCAGACGTGTCCATAAATAAAGAAATTAATATGATACCAGAAAATGGAAAGATCTCCCATTCCCTTGAATAGGTAGGATAAACAGTAAAAAAATCTAATACTTGATGCAATCATATCAAAATCTAAAGGACAGTTCTTCACTGATCTTGAAAGGATAATAAACAAATTTATCCGAAAAAGTGAAACACTCAGATA
>JANBXA010000438.1:0-100742 GCA_030556225.1 Cricetiscus sungorus
GTGTTACAGCAGGTTGTTCCCCGCCGGCTCCTGCTGGTCCTGCCGCCATTGTCCCGCTGACACGTGTGCCCCAAATAACACTCAGAGACTCTGTATTTGATACAATCCTGTTGGCCAGTTACCATTATTGTTAATGGGCTACCTCTGCCTTAATTATTAACCCATTTCTACTTATCTAAGTATTTCTACGTAGTCGTATTATCGGGGAGCCGTGGCTGGCATCCTCCTTCCTCCCGGGCTACATCTCAACCCTACTACTTCCTCTCTCCTCCTCCTGGTCTCCTAGCCCCGCCTATCTTGTTATCTCATTGGCCACAGTGCTTTATTAACCAGTATGAGAAACATATACACAGAATCACATCTCCCATCACACATGGGTGCCTAAGGACACCACACAAGTCATCTGATTCTTTGGAGTGACAGGCAGTTGTGAGCTGCCCAGTGTGGGTGCTGTGAACTGAAACCAAACCTCTGCAAGAACTGAGCATGCTTAGTTGCCCAGTCATCTCTCCAACTCCTATCTTTTATTTCAAAACACTAAAAAAAAATACTGTCTTGCTTTAGAAAACAATTTTACTTGGTTCTTTTTCAACAGGGCAGGCTAGAGAGTCCTGCAGCCTGGGCCTCAGGAGTATCTGGACTTCTGGGGGAAGGGTGGGATGGGGTTGGAGAGTTCCATGCTAAAAAGTGGCCTGTGAAACACAATGGCCTCCAAATTTTGCCAAATTAGGGCAAAGGACAAGCCAGAGTGTTTCATTTTTTTTTTCCTGTGGGTGATGGAACATAGGCTCACGAGTGGCGTCTGGGGAAGTGTCCACTTGTCCATTTTTTCAGTAGATTTTCTTCACCTCTCCTTCCAATCCCCTGACCACTTTTTCTCCTAAGAAATGTCCCACCTTTATGAATGGCTGTCACTGTTCCATCCTCACAACGAACACTATTTAATAGCAAGAGATACAAAAGCCAGAAGTCTGTATCACCAGTGTAGTAAGTCAGAATCTGAATGTGGGCACTGAGCTCATGACTACAGAGGACTGACTGGGCTGTCTGCATGGGCTATGGTGTAAGTTCTCTAGAAGTGACTGGTGTGAAACGTAGTCACTCTACGGCCATCCTGAATTTTGATATGAGCTCTGTTGTATATGGAATTCCATGTTCTAGGCCATGCAGTGTACAGGGCAGCCTAAACAAGTTGTTGGGATGCGCGGCAGGGTAACTGCTGAAACTATTGGTGTCTAGCAGGTAGCCCGTTTACTGCAAGGGTAAAGTTCCTTCTAATAAGGCTATCAGAAACTGGGCAGAAGACTCATTGTCAGAAGTCTGCTTAAAGCTAGGGAAAGAACGAGAGAAGTCCCCTGGTCTTCCATCTTACCTGCTTTTATGTGTTTTCCTACTTTTATCAGCCAATAAAACAATCCAGAAAGAGACTCTGCCAGAAAGAGTGTATAGGGTTTACTGCACTATGTCCGGTAAACTGGGGAGCATGCCAAATGAAAGTTGGGAGAGCTTTGTTTGGAGGTGCTGCCTCATAGCTGGTGCTTCAGTGTTTCTTCCTTTTCCTGCAGCACAGTGGAGTCAAATCAGCCCGGCAGCTCCCAATCTTTTTTTCGATGGCAAGACAGTCAATTGCACAGTGGCCCTCCAGCTTTGCACACAGGTACTTTCTGTAAACTGAGGCCCTGGCTAGGTGAAGAGAGCAGCTGTCAGTTATCTCCTAATCTTGTACTAAGCCAAAAAGTAAATTCTTAATTACTAAATCTGAGAGTGGGAGGAGCTCAGACTCCTGATAAATCACATGCAATGCCTTTAGTAATCGTTTGGAAAAGACACAGGCCATTCCTCTGTTCAAATCAGCTAGCTTCCTAGAAGGTGGCAATCTGATTTCCAACTCCAATAAACAAAACTTTTCAACAAGATGTTTTTCTTCTTTGTAGTTCTAGTAGTGTCTGATATAGATCAAAGTTTACAAGCAGTCCAATTTAGTTTAAAATTTAAAAACAGTACAAAATATTATAGGCAGATCAACAATAAACAGTGCCCATTGTTGTATGATCTTAAAGTTTCAGATATAAAGTTTCATTATTGCCACTTGAAGAAAAAAAAAGTAAGCACAGACTTCAAATAGCTTCTAAGGGTCGACATTAATATTTGGCCTCAGCTAGCTGGCTCTCATATGTGCAGCCACCTACTGATTGTTGAACTCATTCCTACCTCACTGCCTTGGCAATGGTGGTTAGTTTTTACACACACACACACACACACACACACACACACACACACACACACACACACAGTGCTTACTGGAATTCCAATATGAAAAGGCTGAGATCTGGAGCGGCTAAGCTCTAAGTCTATGTGTTGATCTGGCTACAGTGAATTCGTTAGGTAGGAAGAGATGGAGAGGAGTCTTGCCTCTATTCTGCATCAGTTGTCTGACTTCTATGCAAAGAGGGAGGACAAGCTAACTAGGGACCTGGTTTGTGAGGGAGAGCACAGAACAGGCTCTGTTCCCTGGTTGCTCTTTGGTTCTAACGCTACCTCTCTTCCCTTAGGTTCATCTGTGCTTCCCTGGAGGCCTTTCTGCACCTTCTAGTTAGAGCATGGTTTGCCCTGCCACAGCCTTCTTCGTACTTGGCATTCTGGCTTTTAGGGAAAATGTTTGTGTTAAAGTTCCATGCATATATTCCTTTTTTTCACTCATTTAGTTATTTATAAACCATAAGTTTTTGAATGATTTTAGTCTCTCTGGGAATTGATTTTTTATTAGCAGAAATAATAGACAAATACATTTCCAGAAAATTAAGGATGTGAATTAAAGTAAAATTTGCTGCTCATTTTGTGTAACTGAATGAATGCACCCAGGGACAATGTTTCCCAAGTGGTGAGGACACACTGTCAAGGTCTCTTGTCTCACTGGGGCTTCTGAGGCTGATAGGCATACCCGAGATAATTAGACTCTTGGGAGATATGAAGGAAGGGTGGAAAACCCTGGGAAGAGGAAACATGTCTCAAGGGTATTTGATGGGACTAGCCAGAAGATCCATTTAGTAGTGGGTTATACTGCTCAAACAGTTCTGTATAAACAGCTGGAATCTCAAGTACAAGCAAATTAGGGTGGTAGGCGTTTCAATGAGGTCATTTTCTATTATATATGAGATCCCAAAAAAATGTTTAGAACAATCTCAGGGTAAGCTTTTTGAGCCAACTACCAAGATGGAAAATGTCAATGTTTTCTCCCATTTTAAAGCAGCCACTTTGTCATATGCTGAGATATGTTGAAGATTTGAAAACCAAAGAAGGGGTCTAAAAGAATGAAGAAGTCCAAATCCCTGTGTAGACTGACTAGAGAAGTGGACCAGGTGTTCTAGCTGGTGGTGGTCTAAGGCGGTGTAATTGGATTCTTCTGTTTCTCAGCTTGGGGCCTGATTTAGCCGGAGAATGTTAGAGATCACAGAGATGATCAGTGAGGTTTCCCTGAAGTTAGCTTGCGTTTCCAAAGACAGATCCTGATTAAATTGCCAGCATTACCTCTCCAGGGATTTTTCTCTTACCTGGGCAAAGTTGAACAAGAAGAATGAGCCCAGCAACAATTAAGGAAAAGATTCTCATGTCTTTAGGCATCAGTGGAGAGAGGATGGAGGACAGTGATGGAGTCTGGCTCCTTTATTGAGAGAGTAAGAACCATTCCACTGCTCAGAAACCGAGAGAACTAGTTTCCATGCTTCACTGAGTAAATTGTGGGCCAGTGGACTAGATTTTTATCTAAGTCTTTTATTGGAGATAAGACAGAGAAAGAACCCTGCCTTGTGATCTGGAATATTCCATTCCCTTTCATCTTAGACTTCCCATATTTCCCTTCATGCTGCATCTCAAGTGTCCCCATTTCCACATAACTTAAAACCATCCATTCTTTTCTTCCTGCCTCAAACTTTTATATTTAATATATTCTTTTAAAAGTTTTATCCACCAGTTGTTAATGAATTGTTTGACACCCGGTATAGTGACTTTTAAGATTTGACGTATAAATAATTTAACTACCCCAATAGATATTAGACTTCATAGAAGAAACCAGCTCAAATTTGATTGATTTTCTCCATTAGGTTCTTATATCAGGGTTGTTTAATTTCCTAGTGGGAAGCTATCTGCTTAGAGTAAATCATAAATCATGAATTTGAAGCAAATTATTGTTTCAGTCTTTCAATCTTACCCACATGTATACATGGAAGATGTATAACCTTCAAATTTCTTCCATAATCATTTGTGGTGGAGAAGACATGTGTATTTAACAGACCTTCATTTTGTCCTAAAAGCCAAGGAGCTGCTGTAGAGGTTTGTGCAAGATAATTATCTGGAAGAGTAAAAATCAACATCCCTGACAGAGTGGGTGCTTCACAGAGCAATTCTCACACTAATAATAAATTAATTTATGGGAATTGCTTAGCTGCCGAAAGGATTCAAAGATGCAATGAAGTCAGGTATACTTGGGGGGAAGGAAATGTATAGATAAGAACTATAAGTACAGTGAGTCACCTGTGATTCTTAACGAATAAGTCTTAGCCCTCAGTGAGAGATATGATGGAACTTTTAAAAAGTAGGGCTTAAATTCCTGCTGTGGTGCTTCAGGAAGTGGAGGCAGAGAATTTCAGGCCAGGTTGGGCTACAAACTGAGTCCAAGCCCAACTGGATCTCATACTAAGATTCTGTCCCAGCAAAACAAAAGTAAAACCAATAGCCAGAATTTTTTATGAAATGATAAAAATACCCCATTCCCTGCTCTATGGCTCCTTGTTTTCATGTGGCATAGCATGTCTTCTGCTCTCAGCCATGCTCCTCTTCCAGGAAGCCATCACCATGATTTGACACAGCCTGGTAGAGCCTGTCTACAGCTGAGCACATGAGGTCGCCTGCTCTTGGACTTTAACTTGTGAATGAAATGAACATTTATTTATGATAAAGTACCTGGACCAGCTGTCATGACAGCAAAGGAGAAAAACTAACCCATGCTCTCTTCTCACCATTAACCCTACCTACTCTCCTGTTCCAGTCTTTATGAGGGGCAAAGCCAGAAAAGGAGATGCTTACAGCTCAAATCACCCACTTCAGGCCCAGAGGCTTGCCCTTCCTTTCGTGTACCTTCTTTAGTATCCAGGGTTTCCTCTTAAATTCAGCTGCCATTTCCTTTCCATTTCCTGAGTAAAACAGGTGTCATTAAAGTAACACTAAGTACTATGCACTGGCGAAGCAGGGGAGGTGTCTTGAGGGAGATATTTCTTCCCACTGAGGGTTCCCGGGTAGAAAAGCACTTGGAAAAGCCCTTCTGTGAAGGGGTTGCTTAGGGAAACATCCTCAAGGTTCAGTTGTGCAAGCTCTCACAGCTTATTGCAGCCACAGTCCAAGAGGGCCTAGAGACTTCTCAAGTTGGCAGCAGAACTTGTATCATCTATGCCATCCTGGTTTTGTTGCTTTGCCGAATGCAAGGAAGCTGTGGAGATTTTTGCCAAGGTACCAGAGAAAAGCCTGGGAGGCTTTCCCTACAAAGATTCATGGTTTTCTGCAAAGCTCTGGAATTGAAGCTGAGACCCCAGGAATACAAAGAATGCTGGAACTCTAACAAGAAAAGCTGCACTCACCAAGTGGGTCAGTGTAAAAGAAGCCACATGTGCTGCAGGACAGGGCTACCCAGACCCTCTGGAGTTGACATCATGTCACTTCATACCCCAGATGCCAGGCACAGGGCTTTAGTGTTTGCTAAGCTGGATTTTGGTATATCTTTGGGCTGATCCTTCCTTGCTATTGGTGTTATGGTAGAAGCTTCACCCCAGCCGCTGGCATCCATATACCCAGAGTCTGGAATGTTATGGTGGAAGTTCTACCCAAGCCTGCCTCCCCTATCCCCCTCCAAACCCTGTTGCATCTCAGAAAGCCCAACAAATGATGAACCACTCCCCCAGAGATACTCAAGACATTCCCACGGGGTATTTAAACTGCCTGCTCCACCCAGAAAATAGACTTTTGGTTTTCTGGTCTCTCCTGTTTCCTCTCTGGGGGTGGGGGCTGGAAGGCTATCCGGGATAGTTGTATCCATTAAATGTAGGCTTTTCTAATTCAGTTTGATTTGGTCTAATTTAGATTGCTGCATCAGTAGAGAGGCTTATCAGGATGCAGGGACTTTTCAATCAGCATGATCCCTTTTGGAATACAAATATTTTCTCAGTGGTGTTGTATGTTGGGAGCATGATCTTTTTGATGTTTGTAGATGTTCAAGCTGAGAGTTTTCATTGACTCTCAGGAAAGACTGGACATTAGAGTCCTGGGGAGGGTCAATGTTCCCTTCTTATATTGTAGCGTTCTGCTGTTAGGAGCATATGTTTTTAATATTGTATCTCATCTCTTGGATGGACATTTCTGTTATAATACATCTTTGTCTCTAGTAACAAGTTTGTTATTTGTTTTGTTTTTCTTTTCTTTTTTTTAAAG
This sequence comes from Cricetiscus sungorus, assembly GCA_030556225.1. Lineage (NCBI taxonomy): Eukaryota > Metazoa > Chordata > Mammalia > Rodentia > Cricetidae > Cricetiscus > Cricetiscus sungorus. Next base: position 6,478 of record JANBXA010000438.1, read on the forward strand.
TCTGTTTTACATGCCATTTATCTAGCATTTGTTTCCAAAATGTTTCTTTGAATGTGGTTTATAAAAATGCAATTGAGGCTTTAATATTTTAAAACCCATCATTTTAATCTCTAATTGGGATGGTTAATTGATTTTCTCTTAATGTAATAATCAGTGAAGTAGTATAATATCATCTTTACCATTTGTCTACTGAAGGCTGTGCTGTTGTTCCTTTCTCCTCCCCCATTTTATGGCAATTTAATTCCTTATATTTTATTTGTTATACATTTTAGTTGTTATAAGTGGTTGGCTTTTGGATTATTATTAATGTAGTTCATACACAATTCTTTTGGTGTTAATACCAATTTCTTTTCAATAGTAAATAGCTTCATTTCCTCACCCTCATGTTTTTAATTTTGTTTTTGTAAAAATAAATCAGGGAGTTGTTGAACAGAGATAGCTGTGATCAGGGGACACCAAGGGGTCTCCAGTTACTAGAACAGCTGAGGTTGGTCCTTGACTGTGCCTTTGGAAGACCTTTGCCTTTGAGTCAATGCTTTAGTTGTCAGTTTCATGAACCCCTGAGCAGAGGAACCATCTATACCAGACCCAGACATCAAACTGGAGACAGGTTGAGATAACATGCACCATTATAAACTGCTAACATCACACTGTGCTGTTACACTACAAAATAAATAGCAATAGTATCCTGAGGCATGTATATTTTGTAGAGGAACATTTGCATGTTCTCACAAGGCTGATGGACTCTCCAAAGCAGTGAGCAGTTTCCCAAATGGTTGAAAGTCTTTTTGATTGTCCATTTATGAATTCATCAAACTCCTACCCCACTCCCAGATATTTTATGCTAAAACCCTTTTATGCTAAGTTATTTCCATCACAGGCAATATCCTTAGCTATTTCCCCTTGGGAAAATAGTCAATGAATTCATGTCTGATATTTTTATGAGCCATAGGAAACACATGTCTTGCTGTATGTCCTAGGCACTGGTTGGCAGGAGCTGTATCTGCTGTGGGAGTGCCTGGTGACAGTTGACAGAAAAATGGTAGCTTTAACATGGGAAATGAAGCCCTTGGCAATAGAAATATCTCTGTTTCTATTCCCATCTGCCATTTCCCCAGCAGGTAGTATTAAATGAAGCCAGCCCAATGTCAGAAACCCTGGTGTATGGAGTTTGTAAAGACTAGTGCTGATGTTTCAGAGTCAAGGTGGAATGAACAAGAAAAGAATGTAAGTACAAGATACGCTGAGCAAAACACTACCCAGGTTCACACAGCCCCCATAAAGCTGATCAAGTACAAGTGCCATGGCTGATAGCTCTAAACTTTAGTTTTTGATGCAACAAATTGTATTTCACAAGGCAAAGGTTGCAGTTTATCATCTGCATACACCCTGTGCAAATGAGCATTGTATTGAAACTTTAGCCATTTTCTTTTGTAGGCATAAAATAAAACAAAACAAAAACTAAAACTAAAACTAAACCAAAAAAAAAATGTACATTCAGTACCATAGGCATTAACAGAGTAGATGGGAGTTGTTTTAAAAATACATCATAATTGTTATAACATCGTAATTGTTATATCAGTGCATAATAATACATTTCCTCATCAAGAATATTCTATGGGGCTGTAGTACCATCAACACAGAGGAATATGGCACTTTCATTTGCCTGTCAATGTCGTAATAATTAGTATGTTAGAGATGCCCAGGATGAAGTGGTGATGTACACACTACCCCTTGTCTCTCAGCTCCAGCTTCCCTTAGGCAGCAGCCTTCCTGCATTTTAATTTCTTCAAACACAAATAAGAATGATAAAGTCGATCTCTGAGGTGATTCTGAGCCATATGAGAAAAATCCTGGAGAGCAGATGTATAACTTATAAGTATCATGGAAATGTAATGTAGTGGCTGATCGAGTAGAAGGCATTCATTTCTGTTTTGACTTTTTATGATCTTAAAATTAAAATGAAACACAGAAACAAAAGTGAGGTGAGAGGGAGACTGATTTGAACTCGCTGTGGCCCAGTTAAGCCACAGAACTTCTCCCCTTGGACATCCACTCAGTATGGGTCCAAGACCCAAAGAGCATTCGTCGGTGGGCTCAGATCCTTTCCCGACAGCAGAAGAAGTTCAGCTTGCACTTCCCTGCAATCTTCTCACCATCCAGGCACACCCTCCTGCATTTTCCCCGACCAAGCCTGCACGTCTCACACACAGCAAATTCACCTGTGCCAGAAAAGAGCTGCTGAGATGTTTGCTGGGACTTTGGGGGGATGGGAAGAATATTTAAGGCCACCTAACACACAGGGTTTGCACATATGGTTACAGTGAGCATTTTCTAGAATTAGAAAGCCCAGAGGCTTTGGGGATGGCTCAGTTGTGTAAACATGGGGACCTAAGTCTGATCCTGGCCTGGATACCAGCCAGGGAGGCAGTAACAGTTGGATCTCAGAAACTGGGTGACATCTAAGTTCCACCTCTGGCCTTCACACATATAAATACACAAATGCACATACACACAAATGCGCATGCGCGCGCGCACACACACACCACATAAGGAAAGACCTACCCCATAGCTTCAGCACCATGTGGAGCTGAAAAGAGTTCAAAACAAGAAGCAACTATCACCCATGTTCCCCAGGTACTTATTGTCTTTCATGGTCCCAATATAATAAGTGACAGAGTAATACCTATTTGTCATACATGTCTGGTACTACTGAAGATTTACTAGAAGAAAATGAGAGGACCAGCTTGTAGTTTCAAATCCTTGAAGCTGGAAAAAAGAATTTTAGTCTCAGTTCTTGTTAGGGCCTCGTAATGGCTGTGTATTTTCAATAAATTTCTTAATTTACCTAGTCCTATTCAGCTAAAGGACATACTAGAAATACCTGTGCACATTTTTAATTTGTTTAGTGGCCAAACAAATTAACTGTGTGATAAAGTTTGTGCTGTAGAATATTCATTTGTAAAGGAGCTTTAATCCATGTGTGTCTGTGTGTGTTAAGGCCTGGAGAAGTTATTACTTCACGACTTCCATATTTCTCACTCTTGAAGTATCTGAATCTAGTCAATATTATTATTATTATTATTATTATTATTATTATTATTATTATTATATGTGAGTGTGTGAGTGTGGTGGGGGAGGAGAGTGAAGTTATGTGTTTGGTACATGTATGTGCAGGTATATGCACCCATGTGCATGTATACATAAAAGTAGGAAGAAAGCATTGAGTATCCCCTCCCTTCTATCACTCTCTGATGTAGTCCTTTGAAGCAGGGTCTTTCTTTGAATCTTATCTCATTTTCTAGCTGGGCTGACAGATATAAAAGTCCCATTGAACCTCCTAGCCCTGTCCCCACATTGCTGGGGTTACAGGCTCAAGCAAGACAGTGTAGGTGCTGGAATACAAATTTGAGTCCTTATGGTTGCACAGCAAGCTCTCTTCACAAGTGAGACATTTCTGCAGCCTTCCAAGAATATTTTACTATTTATTTTGTGTTTACAATGTGCTATCTTCTCATGTAAGAGAAAAACCTGTACACACCCAAAGCTTGTGGCTAACCATTATAAATGCTTCTCTATAACAAAGGTGACTTATCACCATTCTACTTTATCCTCCTGAGTCCAGCAGCATGCACCTGTGCAGACCTCATTCAATTTAGGTTATAAGATAAGGGAAGCCATGATCTCTGGGTAGTGCTAATTGTTGGGGATGAGGTGGAACCTAAGCACCATAAATTAATGGGAAGTCAATAGAAAAATTCAAATATGATCATGGATTAAGAGGGAATAAAGCCAATAAACCAGAACTCAATCCTGTCACAACTACTCCCCTTCTTGGCTTCATCAGTCAAAGATAGCTAGGTAGGCCTGCATCCCCAAGAGAAAAGGAGAAAGTACAGGTAAGGGATATAATTTACCTCCTGGAAATGACTGGGAATACTCAAGTCCTGCCCAGGACCCTAAATATAAAACAAAAAACATTTTAGAAAAGAAAATTAAAGCAAGAAGTGACACTATATAAAACTTCTCCTACATGTGACATGGTTCATGAGGGACTACTGATGTTATGGCTGCCATCTTTATTTGATTCTCAAGACCAGCACTCCTGAGCCAGAAAGACTAATGCCAAAAGCTAAAATAAAATAAAAATTAAAGCTCTATTCAGGTAGCCCTTGGTAAATCTTTGGGGAGATATTTACTCTCAATTTCACAGTGGTACATGGAAGAGCCATTGATTTTCATGATCTGCCCCCATCTCCCCATCAAAATCCCATCAGCCTTTATTTACCTGATGGCAACTGGACTGCAATGAAGAACAAAGCAAACCCAAAATAAAACACCTCTCTGCTCAGGGCCATGTTTGAGGGAAGATGCTTCAGAAAACAGGATCAGGATTTCTTGGAGGGGACAAGAAAGTATTTATATTTGATAGTATTGGCTGTGTTCTTGGTCAGTGAAGTGAATCGATAAAGAGAGTACAATTACATGCTCCATTTGCTGGGATCAAGAGCTGGAGCAGTGTGTTAAGTCCTTGGAGCCTGCAAAGTCTTATTCTACAACACCTGACTTGCCTGTGAATAGAAGTAGACTTCTCCATACAAGATTCAGGGATCTATGTGGGAGAGGAGGCTGCAAGATTGTCAGCTCTAGGAGTAGTAGACAAATTTAAAAGGAATTGTTTCAGACAGAATAAGGCAGATGCCCATATGAACTCACAGAGATTGAAATCATGCACAAGACCAGAATTGGTTTAAGACAGATAAAGCTCCAGCATATTAAAGAAGTGGGCACAAAGCTAAGATCTAGACAAGAAGCTATTTGTTTGTAAATGATAGCCCCAGGGAGAGGGAAAGCCAGTTTTTGTCCTTGGAGTGACATTGGGTATATCAACCACACTCCAAGATATGTCTTATTCTTAGGGTAGTTGGCCAACACAAATCAGAAAACGTGAAGTCAGGTGGGTAGTGGGGAGGATCTGGGAGGAGTTATGGGAGAGGATAAAGTATGATAAAAAAAATATTATGTGAAATTTTAAAAAGAAAGAATAAAACAAACAAAAACCCCTCAGATAAAGTGAGATGGTGGAGCAGGGTGGTGGCACACACCTTTAATCCCAGCACTTGGGAGGCAGAGACAGATGGATCTCAGTGAGTTTAAGTCCAGCCTGGTCTAGAAAGCAAGTTCCAGGACAACCAGGACTGTTAGACAGAGAAACCCTGTCTCCCATCTGGCAAAGTGCAGGGTTTAAAAACAAGTAATGGAGCACATGCTTAGGTCAAGCTCTCTGCCCAGTATGGACAGCTTGAAAGGATTGAATCTGGAGTTCAGGGTCCACCTGACTACAGTGCACCAGTCCATAACTGAAATACTGTCATATACTTACACTCCCACTACACCTGAGAGCTGAAGTCATTAAGGAACACAGTCAGTATTAATAATACAAATGATTGGACACCAGATTCTTCTCCCACAACATCTGCACCCACTCATCCATCTCTGCCCACTTCTGTTCTCTTCTCATGCCTATTCTCCTTCTTGGGAACTTTCCTGAACCAGAAAAATAACAACAAACTGAAGGTTGAGTGACACCTACTGAGGCAGCTAGGCTCTGTGTAGAGGGGTGTAGATTCACTCATTCTGACAAGCTTCACTGATCAAGAACCTCCAGTCTGGAGAAATGTATAAAGGTGGGTGTTTTCCTTTCCCAAGGACATTGTGCTGACCCCTCACAGCCCTCCAGGCCATGAAGGCATTCTTCTTTCTCTTTGTTCTTCTATTCTTTCTGTCCCCAGGTAAAGAAAATGAGCGTCTTTATATGGAGGGTGATCTGAGGTGCTGTCCCAAACACAAGGTCTATCCTGCAAATGCCCAGGTGTGAACAATCCTAGGATGTAAGGATAACTTTGGTCTGTTGGTCTTGAAAGAGAACAGATGTTACAGAAGGTAACTTTCCTACAATGAATCACCTATTCATCAATAGTCATGTACTCATACATTGCATTTTCCATTAGTATCTATGAAAAGTAGTCATAAGTTAAAGGAAATCAAGAAAAATGCTTTTTCATGTCTGGATTTGTACTTGTTAAAAATGATGGACAAAAAATAAAGGAATTTAAGGGAATTAAGAAAAAAACAGATTTTTAAAGCATGTTTTAAATATAGAATAAAAAGGTCATAAAAAGATAAAAAAAGAAAGATATTGAAGAAGAAAATAACGGGACTACATATTTATGTCCATCATGGCATCAGGCAAAAGAACACATTGGAGACTTCCATTTGTTAACTACATATCTAAAAATAGATATTGTGTTGTAGATTCCTAATAATAAAATGTATTTATTTCTCCAAAGCCAGTGCCTTTAAGAAAAATTCTGTTCTACTTTTAATTTATTGATATTCAGTAGTATTTTGTTTTTGGTTTGAAATATTTATCATATATATTGTGTGTGCATGGAGACAGAGACTTGGGTATGTGAGGGTTCTTTCTTTTCAGGGACATACAGGTAAGGGAGTAACAGTACCTTGTTTTGCACAGTGAGAGATGTATGGGCTATCCTTCACAATTTTTTCTCTCAGTGCCTTCTTAACATTTCTGGCAAGTTTAAAAAAATGTAGCTGTATACTCTCTAAAATTAAGTCACAGGATGCTTTATAATTCCAGGGAGCTAAATAAAGGGACTTTTGGTAGTCAAAGTGAGTCTAACTTTGACTAGTCCATGTATGTTGCTCACTATTTTGTATGTACCCCTGGTCAGTGTTGTGACAAATCTATGTGAGTGGATTCTGCATCAGGCTATGGGATCTAGACCTTTAATGAATGAATGTTGTATCCATGCATCCTCCTGGCAATGATGTGAAGATTAGAGGCTGGTGAGAGATATTAAGACCACTCATGGGTACCATAATGCAAGGTTATACATTATAAAATTATCTGTCATACCAAATGCATCACACATACAGAAACTCCATTTGAACCATTAGAAAACTATAGGTAAAGATGTTCTCCCCCTCCACCCCAAAAAGCTGCTAGTTCATCACGGTGAGTTGGATGTGCTACAAAGACTCTTGGAAGAGTAAGGTCCTGCACCTCTAGTCTGACATAGCTTTACTATGTTAGGAGAGCAGAGAAAGTATTGAATACTGTAGTGAAAGTCAGAGTTCAAGGGGCTTTGAAATGCGGGATTCTTATATTTCTGAACTAACTCACAGCAGTTAATAGCCAGTATGTCTGAGAGCATTTTCCCCCTGGGTTTTGCATAAATTTGAATTAGCAGCTTCATATCAAATGAAATGCCTATACATTGGATACCTCCACTGCACATACTTTAAGCCAACAACTCTAGAGATATTGTTCTTGGAAAGCTGTATTGTCTTCCTTAACCTGCAGTGGTGTGCTCTTGTGAATGTTATGGACAAAGTGCTAATTCAAGGAAAAATAATGAGTATCAGTCACAGGAAGTTTGTCTCAACTACCTCCCCCTACTTCCCCTAAAGTGTCTGACTTTTACAGTGGCATCTTGGTGGTATGTGAATGAGAACTCAGATGTCTTTCTCTACTTGTGTATTGTGATAGCCCATTAGAAACTCATGGACAAAGATGATTATATGTATATATACATAATCACTTTTTTAATACTAGTCTTGAGCTATCTTCCCATATTCATGGCCTGCTCTCAGCACTTATAGAGTAGCAATCTTTGAAAATATGTTAGGGAAGTTCTTGGTTGTGAAAGTATTTATGAGTTGAGTTGATATCTTTTTCCAGTAGATTTGTATAAAATGATGTCAGCTTCTGTCTTCCAAAGTCCTAATCAAAATTGTCTGGGTGTTAGCTAGTTCTTTCTGCTCTTTCATTTTGTGTGACAAAAGACAGAGATATCACATAGAAAATGGTTCTGCTTGTAACTCATCTACTGGAGGACTAAGGAACTAAGTCACAGCTTGCAAAGAGACTGATGTCATACACCAATAACAGCTAATAATTAGCCACATTGAAAGAGAATTAATCTGTATGGGTGATTTCTTATTTTGTGTAGCCAAGAATGCATTCTTTGATGAGAAATGCAGCAAGCTAAATGGGAGATGTACAAATTATTGTCAGAAAAATGAAGAACTTACTGCTCTCTGTCAGAAGACTCTAAAGTGCTGTGTGACAGTCCAGCCATGTGGAATCAGAAGCAATGACTCAGCTGAAGACTTGGCTACATAGAGGATCAAAAATGACATAGCTTTGTCTTCTTGCTGTGACATCAGCTGGAAGCAGATACTTCAGTGAAAATAAATGACTGCTTTTCTTCATTTTGTCAGCTCCTTCTTTCAGAAGGCCAAGAATGGCTATCTAAACTTTATGGTCCCTCTATCCTTGCTTATTTTTGTATACTTTTGTGGTGAGGCCATTGTCCCAAAAAAGGTGATACAACAGCCAAGAACCATGTAGAAATAGAGAGGGTATATAGAGAAAAGTAGGAAACAGCCCACTTCTATGATGCCAGTTATTTTCCATGATTATCAGTAATATAATAGTTGACTTTATTTCACTCTAATTGTATTTTTCTATCTAGTATGTTTTGACATTATTGCTGTTATGACTGTTTTCACCTGAGCAATACTATGGATTCAGCTCTAAAGAGAAGACCATTCACAAACATGACCCCCAAATAAAAGTTAGAGTTGATCCCCAGCCCAACAATACACAAATCACAAGTTAGATGCATGAGGAATATGAAAAAGCAGGAAGCATGAGTCCTCTAAAAGCTCAAAACTCTAAAGTGGTTAAATTCAAACATCCAGATAGTTCAAATGGCAGAATCTAAATCTCAAATCTTCTTTTAAGAATGAAGTGAATGATAAATTCACTTCAGATTGATGGAAGCAGATGCAGAGATCCACAGCTTATAATCAGGCCAAGCTCTGGAAGTCCAGAAGAATAGAGGGAGGAGAGATTGTATGAGCAAAGGGATAGGGTCAAGAACATGAAGGAGAAATCTACAGAGACAGCTGAACCAAGCTCAGGAGGATTCATGAACTCCTGACAGTTGTAGAGCCTGCATGGAACCAAGCTGGGCCTTCTGCATGTGGGCAACAGTTGTGTGGCTTGCTATGTTTGGGGGACCTGGCATTGTGACCAGAATTTGTCACTGATTCATGAGCTGGCTTTTTAGAGGCTATTCACTATGGTGGGTTGCCCTGTTCTGCCTTTATGCAGCAGGGATGGGCTTGGTCCTGCCTCAACTTAATGAGCCAGGTTTTGTTGACTCCTCATGGAAGGCCTTACACTTTAGGAGTGAATAGAGAGTGGGTTGGGGGAAAGTGTATGGGGGGGGAATCAGGAGGAGGACTGGAAGGGGAACTATGGTTGGATATGTAAGATAAGAAAATTATATTAAATTAAAAAAAGTGGAGAACAACCACTTGATGTTAGCACCACTTACATTGAACTGATTATTCCTCTTGGTCAAAAAAAGAAAAAAAGGAAGGAAGGAAGGAAGGAAGGAAGGAAGGAAGGAAGGAAGAAAAGAAGCTCTGATGTTGCAAGCTATTAAGATTTGGGAGTTGAGATAACTTTGCTCACACAGTATAATTCAGCCTAAGCTGAATGAGATAATCAGCATCCTCCTCAGAAAATGAAGAACTGTTTTAATAAGAATAACAGGAAAGTCAGAAGAACTTAAGTCATCAAGAATGAAGTGTTGAGGAGGGAGTGTCAGGTTGTAAAATAAGTAAATAAATGTTAAAAAAAAGAAAAGAAAAAATCACTTTAGCTTCAAATAAACAGAAAATTTTAAAAGGGGAATTCATAATCTGGAGTTGGATACCAACAGGTTGGGTGAGACATTCATCAGAAATATAGAGATTTTGAAAAGGCAAGAAAACAACACAGTAGACATCATAGAAATGAAAGTTCAACAAATCAAATAAAATGTTCAGTACAAAGCATCACTAACAGACTAGCCTGGGAGAAAGAAAGGATACTGGGGATCGAAGGCAAGGTAGAAGATTTACTATATTTACTAACAATAGAAATTCATGAGTGCAACATTAAAAACCCATGGAAAACCATTAAGAAATGGTACTAGTGAATCTGTGGTAGAGAAGAGAGAATCAAACTTTTGACTAAAAGCACAGAAACTTAGTCAATAAAAGTATAGAAGACACTCTCCTAAGTCTGGGAAAAGAAATGGCATTGGAGCATATGAGTCTTTTAGAACTTAAATAGTCATGGCCAGAAATGAAGTTATCCACATCATAACATGCTGAAAATGGCAGAAAGAATATTGAATGTGTGAGAGAAAAGTGCTCAGATCTTTACAACGGCAGATAACAGAATAAATAATAACAGCAACAGAAAGTTTGGGGAGAGCAGGAAATGATGTAGTTGAAGCCCCAAAGCAACAGAACTACCCAAAAAGACTACACTATCTTGCATGTTTAAACAGTAAAAGTCAAAGGAAATGTGAAGACCTTCCACAATAAACATATATCAAAGCAATTCATAGTCACAAAACCACACAAACACAAGGCTTCAGGGAAAAACAATGTCTTGCTAAAGGACAAAGAAAAGACTCAGACAGGGTTACAATAACTCGGAAGCCAGCAGACATCTAATATGGATAAATAAATACCTATCAAATTGAACCCTATATATTAGCATTGTTAACTCCTTGGTTAGGAGAGTGAGAGAATGGATTAAAAAGAAATATACAATTGTTTGTTATCTAAAAGACAAGCATGACAGCAAAGATTTTAGACAAAATTAGAGGGATAAGGAAAGTCACTCTATATTAATAATGGGAACAATCTAGATATACAACCCAGAAGATAGAATGATTGTAAATATATATGCATGGATCTTTAATTCACCCAATGTCATAAGATGAATAGTATAAGATTTTAAGGGCAGATAGGTCCAATACAATAACAGTGGGTGATTTTAACACTGTATTTTCACCAATAGATAGACCATCCAGACAAGAAAATTAAAAATAGAAACCACAATGTTAAGTTGCACCATGGATCAAGTCACATGCAAACTGCCCCATACAATAGCTTCAGAACATAGTCTTCCAAGCAGCCCACAGGACCTTTTCCCAAAATAGATTATATTTAGGACATAAAACAAGTCTTTATAAACATTAAATTCAAAATCATTTTCTGTAGTTGAAATACAACTACAAAGAAAGAGCAAGAAAGCTACAGAAATTATAGAAACACATGGATATTAAGTAATTTATTCTAAACTTGTATATATTAGATTTTTTTCATTTTTGTTGCACTAGCTATAACATTCACTTGTGGATATTTTTCACATTGTGCATTTTGGTGGACATATAATTAAAAACAACATCTTTTATCCAACCCAACAAAGGCAGTAGAAGTGCCACTGCCCACTGAACAATGAGCCAGAATACTGTGTTTTCAGGGCTCATTCCCTTACACAGCCAAGCAGACACAACACTTTTCCTACATGTTCTCAAGACTGTTCACTGTGATGCTTCTTAATATTCCCACTTGTCTATTGTGAATATCATGACAGGCAGTCCCCACCTGATGCACATTTGCTAAATGAGTAGCACTAACACTGGCTGCTTCAGGGTTGGTACAAAGGAACACCAGGAAAGCAGGACTGGGGCATGTCTGCTGACATGTGCTCATCTTTGCTTTGTGATCATCCTTCAGCAATTCTGAGGCCTCCTGGACCTCATCCCATTTCCCCAAGCTATTCCCAAGTCTAAACGTGTACCATCTTCAAAGTCACACCATTCATGCTGGAAGAGGTGGCTGTAATAAACTTTCATAGGGAAGTGTTCAAACTTTTGTTTACTTTCTTTTGTCTTGAAATATGAGTTGGAAATATGAATAAGATACACACAGAAATAAATACCTTAATGGACAAAAATAATACATTGATACTAATTATCTAACATGGATGTGTCTTAGACAGTAGTAATGGTAGTGGTGGTGGTGATGGTGGTGGTGGAAATTTTCCCTAGTAGTAGCTCCTAGGGAAATCTGAGAAGACTTTGTAAGATGACTAGGAACTTGTTAAGTTGGGAGGGGGACAGAGATTTCCAAACATCCAAACATAAGGTAAAATTTGTACAAAGGTATAGGGACAAGAAAGGATGATTAGCCAATTAAATGGGGGAGAGTTCAAGTACAGCTGCAAGGGAGGTCAACTCACAGAAGCCGGTGTGCATCCAGTAGGAATTTGTGCAATGTTGCCAAGGCAAGCAGATGGCAAAATCTTGGACTGCTAAACAAGAGGAAGTTGTAGCAGGGGTTTGAGGATGGCAAGACCCTTTCAATGTTCATTCTAACAACATAATAAAGAATGCACTAGGGAGGGAAGCAAAAAGACCAGAGAAGAGGTGGCTGCAGCCATTTAAGTTGAAGAAAATCACACATGACTAATGTTGAGGTAACATTTGAGAGAAAGACACCAATCAGAGGACTCTATAGAAGTGGGGTTCACAGTACTGATTGCCATGAAGGAGAGACAGCGGGGTCGAGGTGAGTTATGTTAACCAAAGCTACCTGCACAGTACAAGAGAGAGCATGAAGAGATTGCTCTGGACATGTTGAGTTTCAAAGCATTCACAGATGTCCAGAGAGGAGTTGAATGGGTCATGTGTATCCAAGAGAGAAGAGGAAACTAGAACCTCAAGTTGAAGTCATTTGTCTTGTCAGTAGCTGCTAAAACCTGTAGTTAGAGATGACTTTTTGGGAAAATGAAATTTATAACTCTGTAGTTTTAACTTTGACACAGTGGCTGCACCTAAGATCTGCTCTATTTCAGCCAGTGATTGCAGCCCACAGTTACTGGCCTGCCTCTCTAGCAGTGGCCTGGCTGCTCAGGTGGGAATTCTATTCCCGAAGGCATTGGCTCTGTTGCTGCTGCTAGGGGTAGCTTTAACTAAATCCCTATCATTCTATTTATAAACAAGAGTCAAGTTTCAAAGGCTGGGGTGAAGTCATGCTACCTCAGAGAGGCTTGGTCACAACCAGCCAACCTTCTCTCCTTGCTGGCATCTCCAAAAGACCCGTACTTCTATTTTGCCAAACCAAGAAAAGCTGTGCCACTCCAAATCCCTCTCTACTACTTCTTGTGTCTCTCTGTCTCGCCCAAATGTCCTCTAATGCTCTATGATCATTTTCTGTCAACTATTTGCTAACTCGGCCTCATGACCCAAGGTTAGTTTTGTTTAATCAATGCAAATGCAAACTTGAAGTTCATAATGTGATCAAATATCCCCCAACACAATTCAGATTGGCTCTTTGGGGGTTTGGGGAGGTACTAAGGGAAGTGACAGAAATAACACAATTCCAAAAAGTAAGAATGGAGATGGCTTGGTGGAACGGAAAGTCATAGCAGTGAACAGGAAGCGGTCCTGGAGCTACCATACCTTGGTAAGGGTGGGCAGCTGGCCTCCAGACTGAGGATTGAGTTCCATTATCAGTAGAGAGAACCTCAGGGGTTTCGTTGTAGAAAGTCAGTATTCCTCAAGTAAAAAGAACAAAAATTTACTCAAGAAGGAGTTTTGCTTGTGAGGTAAAAGTTAAAATAGTGGAATGGTGGAATGCATGAGGAAGACTCAAAGGAGAAATAAAGTTGAAATGGAGGCAGGGAAGATTTTAAAGCCTTCCCTGTTTAAAAAGAAATGATAAAGCAGGTATAAGTATTTCATTATTAGACTTAAATCTGATATGATTTCTATTTCTTACTCACTTGCTCACTCACTCAACAAATATCTAGTGAGCATCATCCTTACTTCAATTGTTATTTTAGTTTCAAACACTCGTTCATTAGCAAAACTCATGTAGTTTATATTCTAACTGGCATGAGAAACCATGCAAGTAAGATATATGGCATGCTTGAACATAGCAAATACAATGAAAATCATGGAAGGAAATAGAAGTTGTGAGGTATAGTGTTGATTTTTAGAGAGAGGGTGACATAAAGTCTCACTGAGAAGGTAGACACTGGATCAAACCTTTTGACTATTAGGGCATGGAGGACATGGGCACCATTAAGAGGAAACAGCAAAAAGAACTGCACTGAGGGAGAACCGGCTTGGTTTGGTGAATTTCAAGTGTATTGGGGGAAGGCCAGTGTGGTCAGAGCAAAGGGAATAAGAAGTCAGGGTGAGCTGGGGAATTGCTAAGTAAGCCTGCAGGATGGATGGAAATGACTGAGCACAGCCAAGTGCAGTGGGAAGAGGGCCACCGTCCCCCTGCTCAGTTGATGTTTCTAGTAGATCAGATAGCAAAGGAGCCTTATATGCTAGTATGCCTTAGTCCAGTTCTTCTTTCCAAATGAGAAAACTTAGATCCATTGTCTTCTAATTGGCTTCCTCTCACTTCTGAGACATGATGAATAATTCATGGAATGTACCTCAATGGATTTGGACACCACCTATTACAGATATAAGTTGTCCCCTTGTATGTTTAGTTCTAGAAGTTCATTGTCTAATCTTACATGTCATTTTATTACATAGTCTCATTTCCACAGAACACATTTAAGGAAATTCTATGATGATTCACTTTTATACAACTTTTAAATTATGCCATTCTGGAGATCTTTACATATAATATGTAGCAGCCATTTTTATGAATGGCTGTAAAAGTTCTGTTTCTTGGATGAACCTAATATCATCTGTTCATTAGTTGACACTATGCAAGTATCTTTTGATAGTAAAGACAATGACATGATAAGCATTTTAATTATTTATAATAAATGTTCCAAATAATAAAATTAACATTATTAGGGCACAAAGTATGTGCTCAAATTTCCCTTTAGAGAGAGAATTGCTATTCATTCTGGCAGCATTGTATTAATATAGGAAAATTTCCACATTCTTTGTAACTTTTAATATGCTTAAAATTAATTCTTTCTGTTTGGATGGAAACTAATAGCTGACTTCTGACTTCTCTAAGAGCATACCATTTTTCTCCCTTCTTCTTTGTGTACATATTTAAAGGATACCACATGGTGTGTTTTGATATGGGTATTTACAATGGATATATACAAGATATGTAGACTAACACATTTCTATCTTACATAGTTGACTTTTGTGGATGTAAGAATGTCTGAGCTCTTCCAAATTAGCAAATGTTGTGTGTATAAAATGATGGTTCTTACTGGAATCCTCATACCCCACAGTCTAGACTCTGCTCCAGTATGACTTCGCCTTTGGACCAGTTAAATTTCCTCTTCCTCTTCTTCCTCGCTTTTATGCATATTTGGTTTTTTTTCAAACCTATACTTTCTTTTTTTAACAAAATTTAATGTTTTTATTTTTTTAATTTGTTGTATATTTTACATTCCATTATGGCATTTTCATACAAGGTATGTTTTTGTGGTTTTCCATATCCCTTAATACCCCTTTTCTCCTTTTGTAACCCTTGCCTTAGATTTACTCTTTTTATCTAGACAATTAGGAAGAAGGAAAAGGGCATGTCACAAATCTCAGAAATATGGAACATCACCTGACCTGCAGGGCAAGAATGACTGACAGGGTTGGGCTGACTTCTTTCCAACATCTTCCAACCTTCTATAAAACTGGCCTGCAGATGGAATGTAAGGCAGTCTGATTCTAAGCCGTTAACCCTTGGTTGTCTAAAATCACAAGCTTTCAATAAAGCACAACCTGAAGATTCACCTCCTGTCTCTGATCAATGATGCTACAGCAATAGACAGAATGAATGTAAGAACACCCACAGCCTTCTAAATTAGTGAGCATCTCTCTCTCTCTCTCTCTCTCTCTCTCTCTCTCTCTCTCTCTCACACACACACACACACACACACACACACACACACAGAGAGAGAGAGAGAGAGAGAGAGAGAGAGAGAGAGAGAGAAGAGAGATTTGTATAAGTCCACATGCAAAAACACAATAAGAAAAAGTACACCAGCTCTTATTTCCCTCTAGCCTCGGAAGACTTCAAAATACAAAGCCTCATCCATTATCATGCCTGATTGATCACTCAGGTGGGAGCTGTAAACTTTGGGCTCTTTTTGTTTGTAGAATTTCTTTAGTTTTAGATAGGGTTGCATGTACCCTACACCAAACTCAATATGTAGCCAAGTATCACCTTGGACTCCTGGCTCTTATACCCTTACCCTGTAAATGCTGAGATTAAAGGAGTGCAACATCATATACTTCCTGCAAGCTAAGTTCCTGACACAGGGAGAAATGTCTTGCAAGAGAATATTATGTATGTAGATCTCCTCCAACTTGACGCAGAGCCTTGTGCCTAATGTCCTTGTGTTGTACTCAAGGGAATAGCTGCTGTAAGAAGTTGTATTTCTATGGTCTCTGTGCCCTAGGGACACCGGTGAGTAATCATCTACTCTCAGAGCTAGCTGAATCAGGAGCCAAACTCCATACAGTGAAGAGCATGGACAACATACAAAAGTCTTTGTGAAGCATTCTATCTATATGAACATAAGACTCAAAACACATGTTTGCATCATCTCAGCTACTCCGCTTCTCAAAAATTATCTACAGATGATCACAAAAACATTTAGAAGCTTTGGAAAAAATATCACAGTATTCAAAAGAGAACAATAACTTAGCAAGCTATAGTATGTCTACTAAAAGGGATATTACAAACCCCTTAGATGCAACAAAGACAAAAGCAGAGAGAAATCAAATCAAAGCCCAAAGCCTAAGGTAAAAAAAAAAAACAAAAAAAACAAACAAACAAAAAAAAACCCAAAATAACTCAAAGGTAGCTTTCTATGTCCTTAGGAAGCAGATATTTATATAATTTTGTGCAAAATCCATTGTTAAAACTCTTAAAAATTAATACAAAGTCCAATGTAAATATCATTGGTCATTTTATTAAATGAATAATTAAATTATTGCATTATTCTTCAATTTGAATATACATGCTAAGGAACAAAATCTCTATATCTCAGGATAAGCATTTATATAAAAAGCCACCTCCTGAGCATAGACAGATATTCTGTAGTATACTTAAATGTTACTGAATTATAAATTTAACATAATGTAGAACTTCCTAAACATTAAAATGATGAAGACTTTAAAGACTTTAAATGGTACTTTAAAATGATAAGACTATAACCCAGGAAGGTTGTAGAACCTCACCAGATTCACAAGGGAAAAAAAATAATTTTTTTCACCCATCTCAGGTAAATTTTGCATTTCTGATTTTGGCAAGGAAGTAGACATAATGGCCTCTTGAGGTCAGTTCTGAGCCATCGGCTCTATTAGTCATCTTGTTTATGTTCTTTCTGCAGAAGGTGTTTATTACTGAATCCCAAACAATGACAGCAGCTTCATGGACAGCAGCTTCATGGACACCAGATGTACCCTAGTGGGAAGATGCTCCAGCCAGCAATACCTCAGGCTATCGAAGAGCCAACCGAGGCACAACTGACTGAGCGACCTTCTCATTTCACTTCACCTTGCATACACAATGTCCTCCCTCCTACTGGAACATAGAAGCCTTTCAAGGCTTTGATCTCTCTGCTTTGTTCACTGCTTGAGGCTCCCCCATCACTGGGAAATCTGTTTCTTCCTCATCATCCAAAGTCAGTGGGGAAGCCTACAGACTACAAGTTCAGTCAATCCTGTCCCCAACTTGGCTTCCTATGACAACCACATCACCTTTTCTCCCTGTCTGTACATGTGGTGTGCATTATAACCTTGCAGGCTGGACTTCTTTGGCCTGGCTTGCTTCTACTACTTTAGGTCACAGGAAATGATACCATGCTCCCAAGGAATTTTTTTGTTGTTGTTGTTAAATTTAAATTTGAAACTAGCTTGTTTTACATGCCAATCCCAGTTCCCTCACCCTCCTGTCCTCCCCTGTCCTCCCACCAACCCCCATCCTATTCATCCCCTATTCATTCTGCTCCCCAGGGAGGGTGAGGCCTTCCATGGGGAGTCTTCAAAGTTTGTCATATCATTTGGAGCAAGGCCTAGGCCCTCCCCCATGTGTCTAGACTGAGGGAGTATCCCTCTATGTGGAATGGGCTCCTAAAGTCTATTCGTATATTAGGGATATATATTAATCCATTACCAGAGGTCCCATAGACTACCTAGTCCTTCTAACTAACACCCACATTCAGGGATTCTGAGTTGGTTCTATACTTGTTTTACTTGTTTCCCAGGTATCAGACTGGAGTCCATGAGCTCCCCCTTGTTCAGGTCAATGGTTTTCTCTAGCCTGGTCTTGACCCCTTTGCTCATCCCTCCTACCTCTTTTCAACTGGATTCCAGGAATTCTGCTCAGTGTTTAGCTGTGGGTGTCTGCTTCTGTTTCCAACAGCTACTAGATGAAGGCTCTAGGATGGCATATAAGGTAGTCATCAATCTCATTATCAGGGAAGGGCATTTAAGGTAGCCTCTCCACTATTGTTTTGATTGTTAGTTGGGGTCATCCTTGTAGATCTCTGGATATTTCCCTGGTGCCAGATTTCTCTTTAAACCTATAATGGCTCCCTCTATTATGGTATCTCTTGAGCTCCCAAGGAATCTTTTGGAATAAGAAGGGAAACTATTGTAAGAATGAGTTCATGAACACAGGCCCTGTTGCTTTCTTGATGAAGCAGACTAGGTTCCTGGAGCAACCCAAATAACATCAGCTTTCCTAGGCAGATGATGGAAGCAGGGAAAAAGGACACAGCCTCCTAATGTGCAGAGATCTCCTCAGAGGAGTCTCAGACATGGTTCTGTTGGGTTTAAGTGTTTGTTGGGTGACAGGATAATGCATGAGACTTCTGTATTTAAGCTTTGAGGGAAGTAAGAAAACATTCCATAGGCCTTTCTTTTGCTTTTACTTTCTGAGGACTTCCTACATGGATCCCAACCCCATCATCTAACTATAGAGAATTCTAGTCATTGCCTGTTATGTTCTTATCTGAGGCACCTGCTGTGGGCCTCTTTTTCACAGTAAGACAACACATTCAGAGACTGGATCTTTAAATAGTGCTTGTCTAGAGATCCAGTGGTTGGAGAAGGCATAGGGTCTACCCCTCCAAAACAAGCTGGCTTCTGTCTCATCTGCAGCATGCAGACTTTGAAGGTAAAGGAGGGACAACCGAAGTCAGCCTGTCATACAGGAGTTCAGATTTAACCCTGGGGCCAGGTCATCAACCACATTTATGAGGCTATTTTATCACACTCTACTCTCATCCTCATTCTCAGGACATCTGGGTTCAGTCACTTCTTGGAAGAATGAGTCACATCCATGTATGCATCACCCACCTGCAGTGTTAACTCAGAGCAAGCAAGTGTGACAATATGTGCTCACTAAGAGCTGATGTGTACGTGCAGATTCTTTTCTACAACATGGAGGCAAAAGTGCCCCTGGCTAGTCCTGTTTCCTATCACTTGATCTTGTTAATTATAGGTATGAATCATGCTATGAATAAGAAGGATAGGTTAATTCACTGTAGATGGCACTTCAGGAACTAAGGCAGGGTCAAATTCAAAAAGACTACTTAGAACCGAAGGACAGTCATAATTATGTTATTTCATTTGTGTGAATGTTCTGCCTACATGGATATAAGTGAACCCCATATGTGGTTGGTGCTTATGAAGGCTAGAGGAGGATGCCAGATTCCCTGAAACTGTAGTTACAGATGGTCATGAGCCACCATGTGGGTGATGGGAACAGAACATGAGTCCTTCCCAAGAGCAGCAAGTGCTCTTAAACACTGAGCCATCTTTCCAAGTCCCTACAGTCATGATTTTTGTCCTTGGGATGATGTGTAAATCTAAATAATAAGGATATAAGAAAGTAGGTTTTAATATGTATGTATTTAAGGGTAAATTTGGTACCCAGAATTCCATTTTTTAGAGGCAATGAATTATTTTTAAAAGAAAAAGTCATTTGGTAACCTGCGGCTTCTAGGAAGAGCATGATCCCCTCTGTAGGGTAACTCCAATTAAGCTATATACATACATACATACACACACACACACACACACACACACACACACACACACACACACACACATACACATATACATACATACAGTGTGTGTGTAAAGCTCATAAAATAGTTTTCCATATGGCGTTCTTGAGCATCTTTAGTGTCAAATATCCTTCTCCCATGCTCTGCCTTTCCTGTCATCTCACCTCTCTTCCCCATAATCCCCCTTTGAGAGTTGATGGCTTCCATCTGAGAATCAGTTTTCTGTAAGGATGTGGCCCTGGTAGGACATCAAGCTACAGCAGTGACTCCACACCCAGCTGTGTTGCACCAAAGCTTTATCAAAGGTCTAACACTCATGACAACTTTATTAATTTCATCTGAAAATCATTAGCCCTACTAAGTGCCCGATTTTATATGGTTTTCAAATGAAGGGGATTTTAACAAGTGTATTTTGATACTATTTCTTCTTTGGAAGTTTTCTGGCTTGCAGGAATAGCACATCCTTTAGGCTGACACACCTTCTTTGACCTTTGTGTCTTACCTGCTCTAATTAATCCTTCAGGTGTGTCTCTGTCTCCTTCCCTTGGCATGCCAGCTCAGATTTGGTCCTCACCTCATTAATTCAAATTCCAAAGTGGCACCTTCTCCTCCATGCTTTTGTTCTGCTCTCCTAACCCTCCCACTTCAGCCTTAGGTTGTTGCCTCTCACCACGTTTTGTCTTTTGAAACACTTGCCTTTAATATCAGAGATTAATTTTTATTAATATGGGGGACAAATTTGTCTCCCAATTCCTTCAGTGGCTTAAAAGTAATACCCACTTTTGGGTATTTAGTGTCCTCAATAATACCCACTTACCCTTATATTGTAAAGTTTATTGTATTGTTTATGTATGCAATGATTTATGTTCAGTATCTCTTGGCAAATGGGTCATCTAATCTGATAGATTTTTACTGGTACTCATGATATGCCAAGGAACATTCCAGGTGTGAAATGCACAAAGAAATGTTGCATGAGTTCTAATAGGTCTTAATGATAAAAGCCTGGAGTCAGTTATTGGCGGTGAAAGCTGAAAGATCAGAGAAGTAGAGTAGCCAGCCACTACAGTTTTTACATCAAACTGAAAGGTGCGATCCTGTCTCTACAAATCCTCAGACTGAATGCAATGTGTTCCTGCCTTATATTCCTCTCTCCACCCAGCCATATCACTCCTGTCTTCACCTCCCTCTTGCTGGGATTAAAAGTGTGTGATTCCCACATACTAGGATCAAAGGTGTGAGCCACCACCAATGTTTTAGCACCACCTCTGTCTGTGGTAAATGTCATTCCCAGACCAGTTCAATTCTGTCAAGTTGTTCATATGGTGAAGGCATTTAGAGTACATTGAAAGTAAAATCTCTATTGTACATTTAGGACAGTGAACCGCAGAACCACAGGGTTCTTCCAGCAAAACGTGATAAAAATTGAGCAGAGATGCCCAGTGGCCCATGTCACAGACTCTTGCAGGGTTTCTGCACTGCAGAAACTCCACTTTGAGGCTATTATAGGGCAACTTTATATTATCTCACAGGGTGGGTATAGGGTTCTTGTTCACAAAGCTGTTCCCAAGAGATGTCAATCACTTATTAAACGCATGGCATTGTAAACATGTTAGGCATACAACAATTCCTTGAAGTAATGTTTACTGTTCTCATCACACAGATACAGGAAGACACTCCCCCCCCAAAAAAAAATAAATAAAATACATGCCCAGACCAGTGTTTAGTCAGTTAATGAGTGGGAACTTCTTCCTAAATGCTGAAGTGACAGAAGATTGAATTCAGTTTGTTAACAATTAGGTCATAGGAGATGGTCTAGCGTGCAGTCTGTCAAATGCCTCCATGTTTCATAGCCATACTCTGAAAGGTTTGCATCATTCAGTTTCTTTATTCTAAGTAATTGCTACTTTCAACTTTTCACTTTTTAGGAAATGATATTATGAAACAAATCTTGACAGTAGAGGGGGACTAATTGAAAAGAAAGGGTTCAGAGGGTGGGGAATAAGAAGGAGTAGTGAAGGCTGAATGTAATCACAACCCAAATAAAAAAATACAACACAATATATATGTATAAATTTGTAAAAAGTAAATGCATTAAAACAATTACAAAGTGATTATGGCCTTCTTGAATGATATAAAATAATGCCACTGTGATTTTAATTCAAGTTTTTCAAATGAGCTATTGAAAATGTTTACATTTACTTATTGGCCATTTCTATTCATTCTTTGGGGAGATGCCTGTTCAAGAGATTTGGGATTACTTGGTTTTCATTGAGGAATTAGGTTAAAACTTTTTTAATGTCTAGACAAATGCAACTTCCAATATCTGAAATGCATGTCTCTTTCTCATTCCATGACGTTTTGCTATTGATGATAACACACATCAGATATGTGTGTGTTGGAACAAACTGAACTTTGGACCCAATCAATCCTGCATATACTTGCTGATTTTGTGTGTCACCTGGACACAAGCTAGAGTCTTCAGAGAGGAAGGAGCCTCAATGAAATCCAGCTATAAGGCATTTTCTCATTTAGTGATCAATGGGGAAGGGTCTAGCCCATGGTGGGTGTTGCTGTCCTTGGATCCTGAATTCTACAAGAAAGCAAGCTGAGTTAGCCAGTAAGCAGCACCCCTCCATGACCTCTGCCTCAGCTCCTGTCTTCAGGATGCTGTGCTGTTTCAGTTCCTGTCCTGACTTCCTTCAGTGATGAACAGCAATAGAAACCCTGACAAAGACAATTCACTTTCTGTTGCTTGTGGATCAAGATGTAAAACTCTGAGCTCCTTCCCAAGCACCACGTCCAATATGTATGTATGTATGTATGTATGTATGTATGTATGTATGTGCATCTCTTGTGGGGTATTAGGAGACCAGTCAGTGAGCCAGACTTTCTCATTTCTCCCCTTTACAATAGTATGTCTCACCCTCCATAACTACTTGGTAATTCTTACTTGAAAGTCCATTTCTAGGACTAGGGTTTGAGTCCCCCCACCCCCACCTCATGACACTCTTATGCAGCAACCAAGGCTGTTGTAAGTTCAAGCATGAAGGCTTTTCACTTTTTAATTAGAATTTTAAGAGAAGTAAATCCAGTTGGCCAGAGACTTAAATAAGGACAAAAGTAGCCATACTGACTGTGTGTTTGGTTACCTGCTAAAGAAACCTTCATTGGGGGTCTTCCCTAGTTTCTACGTTAAGGACCCTCTCTTTGAAGATTGCTTTCTTCATTTCTTTTGAAGATTGATTTCTGGCTCCAAAATCCAGCTGTGGTCTCTATTATGCACCTATAAGACTCTAGAAATCCCCCCCAGATACATATCAGCATAGTCCTACATCCCTGAGGACCCCCTGGCTCCTCTAACTGACCTCTTCAAGTGGAGAGAGCCTGTGCCTTCCTCTTCCAATGTGGACAATATTCTAGCTTCCAATAGTTTGGCTTTTGCAAATTTGTGAATTTGTTATGTAATATCTGGCTCCATCTCCCCATTTTGCATCTGTATATTGTTGCTATTGTCATCATGTCTTTGTATTTTCACTGCTGGGTGGGAAATGACTAATTGGTTCATTATGCAGTCATCCAACACTTGAATTTCATCTCCAGGTTGTGCTGAGTCACACTACACTGAGCGTTCCTTCTTCTACACCCCTTTGGGTGCACATGGGGCCTTGTTTCTGTTGAGCAGATGTCTGGGAGTGGCTTCTGGCCAGACTCTTTGGTATTCTTAAATGAGGCACATCCTGTCCCCATTTGAATACTCTGAAGGCCCAGGACACATCTTTACACAATTAAGTCTCTGTCACCTACCATCCTTGGTACGAAGTAGCCAGTCCTCAATGTTGGTTATCTTTCTTCTTCAAGTTTCCCATGCTAAGGTAGCCAATCTTTGCCTCTAGGGAATGTCACAATGCCTGTCTATTTTTAGGAAAATAAAGGAAAGATTACTTGGTACATTCTGCCCACAGTCTAACTCAGTAGAGCAGATAAATACACTTATTCCCAAGTAGCATTCTCCAAAAGTACAAAGATCCCACTTTCCTCCTTCACCACCTGACCTCACTCAATCATTAATTGCACCTGCTCCCCCCCCCAAGAGCAGAGTGAGCCGAGGGAGCCATAAAACATGAAGGTCTTGATATTCTCTGCTGTTTTCTTCTGCTTGGTCCAAGGAAACTCAGGTAAATGTCTCCTATGTAGCCCTGGAGAAGGCACGGCTTCCATTTATGCTGTGGACATCATTGAGGTGTTTCTGGATAGACAGCAGACACAGATAGTGGACCACTCTGGGGCCCAGGGCTAAACTATTTTCATAATGAAGAGGTTTGGGGGTTTTAATTTTTGTTTTTTGTTTGTTTTAAGAATTGTAAGGTTTACAACACAAGACATAGAAGACACAGAAGCCTATTTTCTTCAACACAAATAGAAAGATCTAGTCGTAATCTGAGGTAGTTTTTCAGGACAGAAGGGCAGTCACACATGTGTCAGAACTGGAAGGGAAAGAGAGATCTCCTAAGGCAGCCCAGAATCTGTGGAAAGGGAACCAGACTGCAGGGAAAGTGTTAGATTATAGCCCTACAATGAACAGAGAAGGTCTTCTTGTCTGTGGCATTCCCCTAGATTTTGTATATAACCTGTTATCCATAAGAAAACAGATGTAGCCATTTAAATGAGTTTTGAAATGAGAGAAAATATGTTACTTGGGGAAAAAAAACAAAACAAAACAAAAACAAAAACTAGAGCCAGATCCCAAAGCCTTTGGAGTAGTGGCCCTTCTGTTGTTAAAGTGGAATAGACATACATCTCCATGTCCCCTCCAAACAGTGGTAGACTTGATGGACACAGAATCATAAATCAGCTCCCATTTAAAGTTTGGCTATTGCAGGAGAACCTATGTTGTGGTTGTGTTACTGTTGCTTTTAAACTCATGCTGTATAGCATTGTTAGAAAGGTCTCATTTTTAGCCATCTCCTTCCCACAGTGCTTGCTTTATGGGGACTATAGTTGGTTATTTATTTATTTATTTATTTATTTATTTTACATAGAAGGCCACACACAGGACATACTGTTATTTTTGCTTCTTTATATTGTAGTAATAGATGTGACAGTGACAGCGCAGCCACAAGCTGAAAGGCAAAGACATTTCTAATTTTTCTACAGCCTGAGGCCTATCTCCTGTTATTTTATTGTTTTCCAAAACACCACCCTGCCAGTGTACCTTTTGTCTCCAGGCTGCTGAAGAATCCTGCTGCAAGAGAAGTTTCTCAGGGCCTGCAATAGGCCAAGTGATTTCCCACACAGCTTGCCACGCCATCCCGGGAATACCATGAGATAGAAGCTATTGCTCTTCCAAGCTAGGAGTCAAACTCACTGAAGTTGGGACTTAGCCTTGTAAGAGTATAGTGAATTTTGAGCACCGGGTTGTGGACTGAAGCTGCTATCTAACTCTATCTATTGGACCCACAGGGGACATACCACCTGGAATCAGAAACACGATCTGCCTCATGCAGTATGGCCACTGCAGACTTTTTATGTGCCGTCCTGGTGAGAGAAAGGGGGACATCTGCTCTGACCCCTGGAATAGATGCTGCATACCTAGTCCCCTCGAAAACAGAAGACGCATGACTTAGAGAGGAAGAGCTAGGGCCTGGGGTGCAAGCTCCTGGAAGCTGGAGACCTGGGAATACCCCAAAGCCTTTGAGGGTGGGCCTCTGATGGTGTGCGCGCTCAATAAACACTTGCTGAATGAATCTAGCCCCAAGGCGAAGGTTTAAGGAAAGGATTTTATTGAAAACGTGTTAATTCCCCATTTATTTTAAAGGACTTTGAGGATTACCAATGTCACTTCATTTCCCTCTTCATCTTCTCTTTGTTACAGGTGGTGTCTCCTACACAAGCTCAGCCCCTAACACTGTTTTCAAAGGGACAGAAAGGGCTGATTTACTGGCCTTATGTCCTCTGTGGCACCATAATCAAGGCCAGTGCTGTCTTCTTGTTCAAGCCATTTGGGTTCCTGCTGCAGTACTAGAGCCTTCTCACACTGTATAATTTTGTTACCTTTCAACATTTACTCTTTGGTTATCTCAAGGAATAACACCTTGACCTTGCCATGTTTACAGAGGATGTAGTAAAGTTTAAGCACCACAATTCCTGAGATTTAAGAAAAATGAAAGCAAAACAAGAAAGCCAAAAACCTCAAGGCCAATCAAATTGCTCCAAATCAGAAATTCATAAACAGAATTCTTGATGTGCCTATAAGAGTGTCCATTCTGTTACTTTCATCTTTAAATGTTTGTTTGTATTATTGTGTATGTGCATGGTGGTGTATGTGTGTTGGTATGTATGTGTATTACAGTGTGTTGTGTGTGTGTGTGTGTGTGTGTGTGTGTGTGTGTGTGTATACAGTGTGTTTCTGTGTGTGTATGGTATGTGTGTATGTATAGTGTGTGTGGAGGGTTTTGTGTGTGTGTGTGTGTGTGTGTGTGTGTGGAGGGTTGTGGGGTGTGTGTGTGTGTGTGTGTGTGTGTGTGTCCAACTCCTCATGCCATGTGCTCTGCATGTAGCAGTAAGAGGACAGCTTTTGAGAATGAGTTCTCTTCTTCCTTGGTGGGTTCTAGGGGGTGGAACTCAGCTGGTCAGACTTTCTTTAAACTTCTTTACTGAATCTTTGTAGGTTTCACCTCATGTACCCCAATTCTTTTCACCTCTCGGTCCTCCCATATCCCCCCACATTCCTGCTGTGCTTTCCAAAAGTAAACAAAACATGATAAGCAGTCAATCAAACAAACAAAAGCAAGAACAACTCCCCCCCCCCCACCCCCAATAAACCAAAACAGGACAAAAACCATACCAGGAACAGAAAAATCTCTGAGTTCTGCCGTTTTTAAAGACCACGTTTCTAAACACCGGAAGCTCTGCAAGTCTGTGAAGTTTCTTAACACTGATCTGTTTGCTGTTCTCTGCATGCTATTCAGCATGGGGCAGCTGCCTAAGAGCAGTGAATTAATTATCGGTGAGGAATGCAGAGGCTCTGTAAGAGAAATGCCTTCTGAATTAGAGACTGCATGCCAAGCTCTCTTCAGATTAACAGATAAAATCCCATTTCCATATTTCTGCCTGCTTACTGCTTGACTCTGGATTGCTTATGAGCTGAACCTACTTCAGGCTTCCTATCTTAGTTCTTATCCCAAATTACAAGCGACATTGGGTATCCTGGATATCCTGGATATCCTGGATATGGTCTTTCTCCAGCCTTTTTTTTTTTTTTGTACACATTAATTTTTTTTTTCTAAATATAGTCCTAGGGCTGCACAGAAGGGGGAGCCTTCCTCAGATAACAGCATCTCTTGAAAGTATGTGCTGTGCCCTTCTGAATGCCTATTTGGTCTGGGAGGGTGCTGGTCCCAAGTTCAGCCTCTGCTCTGCTGTAGTGAAACGGCACAGCAGGAGAGTCACCTCTCCAAGTGCAACAGATCTGTCTCAACAATAAATGGCCAAGTGACAACCAGTGCTGAGACTAGAGCCTGGTTCCACCTTTTCCAGAGCATGACTCAGTAGGCTGGTAGCACATATTTCTGGCCTTACACTTCTCATCCACCCATAGATGACGACCTGGACTAGATGTCTGAGGCCCCAGTGCAGGACACCACCAGCTTCCTAGAGTAGAACGACACTTGGTTAGTGGTCCTGGGTTGGATTCTCCACAAGCAAAGTGACGAGAGAACTCACCCCTTTACCTTTCCACCACAACGTCAGGTGACAAGCCTAAACATGGAGCAAGGACAGTTGAAGACCAGGCCGACAGATTTCATAAATCCCTGTTATATGCTCACATTGTAGGGCATATTGCCCACTGTATGCTTTCAAGTGTGTTTGGTTGTTTGCTTTACTTTGGAGAACACCTTTTCATGTAGTTCAGGCTGGCCTTGAACTTCTCTTCCTCCTGTGCCCACCAACAGAGTGCTGGAGTTACAAGTGTGCACCACCACAGGTGGGTATTCAGCAGTGCTAGTTTCAAGTGTGCACGGAGTCACACGGAGTATTCATTTGTGGGCGTTGGGCTCAGTTCCCACACACGCTGGGCAAGCATTCTACTAACTAGGTCCCACTCCAGGACCCTATGTAAAATTCTGGGGCTGGAAACTGCTCTGACGTTGTAGGAAAATCCTTCGGCTACTCTGAAAACTTCTGTGAAGAACGTTTGTGCACCTCAGACACCGAAGAAAAAAGGCACCCGTGGCCTCTCCAACCTGCTGGAAACTGAAGCTTAGACAGACAACTCTGAAGTGACAGTAGGAAAGATTGGGATGGCATGAGGCTTCCGTGGAAAGTCTTCAGCGGCAGCTTAGAGCAAACCTCACAGTTTTTTGTTTTTTTTTTACCCCGTTTAAGGTGCCCCCCAGAGTCTGAAGGGATCGGTTTGGAGCTCCTGACGAGCTCCAAAGAACAGCATTCCTTCCTCATCTCCGTACCATACGTTTTCTCATATTATTAAGTGAAAGTATTTTGGGCCCTAAATAATTCTGGCATGGTATTAATGTTGATTGTTTTCACTGCAACAGAAAGCCTGAGCCTGGTGGGCCAGGCGTCGATACCACTACTGACCACAAGAGGGCGGGCCGCTACTACTAATGCCTGAAGGTTGTTTTTGTTTTAATTTTTGCTTGATTTGTTTTCCCCACTGAAGTTGATCCCATGGTTAAGGGAAAAACCCCAGTATTGCCGCAGGATTCGGAATTAATTGCACTTCTACCCTGAATTTCTTGGTGCTAACTGGAGTGTCATCTCTGCCCTGCTCAGTGTAGCCGTTTATTCTGGGGAGTGGGAAAGAAAATTCAGTTCAGACTGATCTATCAGGATAGGATATTTATTAAAACACCCTCGTGAATCTCCGTTTTGAGAGTAGATCCAGCCAAAGATGCAGATAACAAATTAAAAGTCTGTCTACTTCCTGTGGCTGATCTTCAGCGGCTGTGACCTCAGCGGAGTCTTTCAGTTAACACCAGGAGGCAGCTCCATAGCAGCTGGAGCTCAAGGGCTCAGAGCTGACTCAACTCGGTGTTTCTGGGCTCTTACCAGGCCTGTCCAGCAACAGAGGTGTGCTACACAATTGCCTCCTTGGAAGGATGATAGCAGAGCCTGGGAACTTCGTAGTTGTGCATGCAAGTAGAGGTTAGTTATGGCTTTCACTGTATCAGCTGCCCTCAAGCAGCAACACGTTTTCATCTGGGAGATTTGCCTACCATATGCTTGTGCTTTGATCCCTGCAGCAGTGGTCAGGGGGCAGTCGAGTTGTCCCTGGTTGGGGGTTCTGCTTGGTACAACCTGCGGTGTCACAAAGCTTTCCTGGGAGTTCAGTTAACCTCCCCCACCCCCACCCCCAGTTATCTCTGGTGCTCTGGCTTCCTCTCCAGAGATGACACAGTCAGTTGTAAGGACAGCTGTTCCCCTCTTCTGTTCCCGCACTTCCTCAAGCGTGACCTCTACAGTTACCCCCTCCCTGTTCCTCTACCCACATCCCTGCTTTGTGGTGTCAGTCGCTTAGTCTTTTGTCTCTTGTGCCCTTTGGGGCATCGCTGTTACCCACTGTTACTGTATGGTATTCTCGTTACATATTGAACTTAAAGGCTGAGTAATTGCAAAGCGCTGCTTCTCAACCTTTGGGTCGCGACCCCCATCCTATGTCAGATATTTATGTTGTAATTCATAATATCTTCAATACTTATGAAGGGGCAATGAGAAGTTTATGGTTGAAGAGTCACCACAACACGATTGGAACTGTATTAAAGGGTCACAGCATAAGGGAGGTGAGAACTACTGTCATAGACTGACATAAATGTCATATTGACATTTATACCTTTACTAACCATACAAAAAAAATAAGTGTGAATTCATGAAACAACTAATCCAAACCTCAACCCAGGTTTCCTTTAATGCTCTACCCAGGGGCTGACCAGCATTCTTGTCACACCCTGAAGCCCAAACTGTGTCTTCTGTCTTAGCCCCTCCACATTTTGCTGTGTCATTCTCTTCTTTCCAACTCCAGCTAGGGAGTGGAGTAGGGTTCTTCTGTTCCCTCCTCTCCATGGGACTCAGTAACCAACTCAATTCCAGGGGAGCCTAGGATTCATTGAGAGTGGCTTTGACTGCTCAGGCAGTGTGATAGAGGAAACATAAAAAGGCATGGTAAGGGCATACAGGGCACGCTTGAATCCTGAGCCTCTTCATGGAATGCCTGCCTCTAACAGTGTCACACTTTATGGTCCTCTGCCCCTCTGCCAGTTTCAAACAAGAAAAGGACCTAGTAGGTCACTGAGTAAACCTGTTCTCTCTGATGGCCAGCATAGTCCTGAGCTAAGTCAAACTCTTGATGTGTAGCCTTGGTTGGCTGCACAGAGGTTTGGGGCCTCCAACCTGCTGTACTTTGCATGTGAGTTTTGCTGTTTATGAATAATAGTGTATGTCTGCAACTTGATGAATGATGATTTTGTTGTATTTTGTTTCAGGGAAAGGTGACAGTACTTTGTTATGTAGCCCAGGCTGGTCCAATACTTACTGATAGCCCAGGATGACCTTGAACTCATTAATGATCTTACTTACTGATTAATGTAAGTAACACCCTCTGGCTTGGTGTTAATTACAAACCTGTGCCACCATGTTCAGATTAAGGCTAGAGTATTGGATAGAACATATGGATAATTCATCTTGCTATTTGGTTTGATTGGTTTGATCTTATTTCAAATAGACATAGTAAGAGCTTGAGATTGTTTTAAATGTGGAAATATTTGAGTATCATATGCTTGCAGTAATGACACTGCATTACTGTACACACATGCATATACATTCACATTCACACAGAATTAGTTCCTGCACCAATGCAGCCTTAATGGATTCTTACACCACGATGGATAAACTAGTCTCTCATGCAAGCTCAGTGTCTGTGACCTCAGAGTCAGCTGACCACCCTAAAGTCCCTTCTCCCTTTCAGCTCTTAGAACCTGAGATCAATGGCTCTCAACTTTCCTAATGCTTTGACCCTTTAATACAATTCCTTGCGTTGTGGTGACCTCCAACCATAAAATTACTTTCATTGCTATTTCATAACTGTAATTTTGCTGCTGTTATTAATACAATATAAATATCTTTGTTTTCTGAGGGCCTTGGGGGGTCATAACCTACAGGTTGATAACCGCTGCCTTAGATGAACATAAAGACAGAAGGGGTGATTCCATCCCCTGGAGGTGGCTTACTACTATTTGATCCCACCCATTACCAATGCTATATATTATATTATATTATATTATATTATATTATATTATATTATCCCCCACCAGACATATTTGAGCTATATCCTACCTCCTAACTTTGAGACATAGTCATTCAACACAGCTCTCTTGGGGCCAAGAGGTGACAGAGAGATGAAATACACATCGATAAAACAAGAACACTCCAAACACTCCCTCTGGGAACCAGAAGCTAGACACTTTATTGGCGATGTCACAGCAGCTCAAAACATCAAGAATCCTGTCTTGGAACTACCTTCTGCGCCCCTCCACATAGCATACCTGAAAAGGCCACATTGCATAGATTTGGTTCAGTAGGACCACATACTTCACTCTCACAGGGATGCAGGTCTCTGGAAGTTGGGAGGTTCACCCACAGTCCTCTGCAACTTCCCTCACTCCAAGGAGAAGCAAATCTTTGTCACACACAGTCCACAGACAATGAATGGATCTCTAAATCCCCGAGTCATCAGGATGGCTTGATGCCGGGCTAACAAGCCAAGTCTGCTGTGAGATGCCCAGGGTGTATTAGTTCACACTGTACTATAGGTTGCTCCACAGGTGACTGATGGAGGCTGTATGTGTCTCACCTGCAAGGTGATGCGTTTCCTCCAGCTGTGTCTGAGACATTACAGAGAGCCTCTTCCCACTGGCAGGGCACCCAGGGATTGGTAGTTTCTGTATGGGCCACAGGGAGGCATCTTGGGGAACAAAGCATTAGTGTAGCCTGGCTCCAGACAATGCAAAACTCATATGAAGTCTTCCCAGCATCCAGATGCAACTGAATGCCCCAAAGACCAGGCATCATTCCATTCCAAGACACACCCAGCTACATCCCGTGTTTGCTTTCTGTCGCTATGAACAAAACACTGCAGATAATTAACTTTTGTACATTTGTTTTTAATTAGCATATGAGGTATCATTTTCAGACAATGTGTATTTTAGTGATTCTCTTTCCCTCTCCTCTCTCCACCCCTGCTAACCCGATCCCTCCTTGTGACCTCCCTTCTGTGTCTTCTCTTCCATGTCCCATGTGTCCTTTAGACCATCCCACCACCCATCCTTATCACCTGTTCTTACTATCTCTTGTTTTTTATTCTTTCTAGTGTTAACCTCTAGGAAACCATAGGGAGTACACCCAAGAGAACCATCTTTTAAAGAAAAAGGGGTTATTTGAGCTCCCACATTTGAAGGTCCTCTTCTAGGAGCTGGGGTTTGGATATTTTGAGGAAGGGAGGGGAAGAAAGAGATGGGTGAGGAGGAAGAGAAGGAGGAAGATGATTAACAGGCTGAGGAGAAGGAAGAGGAGGATTGGAGGCAGAAGGGAAAAGAGAATCCATGAAAATTAGCACATTCTCCCCAGGGGATGACCCCCAAACACAGAACCTCTAACTAGGCAAAACTCTACGAGAGAGTCCACTGCCTCCCAACAGCACCACACTGGGTACCGATCTTTAAGGATTTTCCAGCTCCGGGGATGGGAAGCATTGGTTCCTTGCGGCTCATCTCATGCCCCTCAAGCTTCAGCTTCTGTATTAAGTGCCTCCCACAAATCCACCTCAGTTCATACACAGAGTGGCATGCACATGGCCCCAATGAAGACCAGACACCTCAGTTTCAGACATATGAAACTGAGAGCTCACTGAGAGCTACAGCCCTTCTCCACAAGGAAGCTCAATTCTAAGCTGTCAAGGTGTTAACAGAGACTTATAGTACAATTATATTAAAGTACATGTTGAAATTGATTTAATATATGCCTCATATTTTTTCCATGCAGCAAACTGGTTTATTTCTGCACTATATGTTGTCTTCATCTTACAGTGTCTGAGCCAGCTAGTTGTAATAATTACGTAACAATGAAGTCCAAAATATTTATCTCTTTGCAGAAAAAAAAACCACCATAACTTGAGATTTGTGATGCACAGCTGGGCTTGCTGGTGCTCAGTAGATACAGATCTGTTGTAGGTCACCTATGGCTTCTGTATGTTTAAGAGCAGAATCCCAGTTTAAATCTCACTGGTATTGGAGAGACTATCCTGCCAAAACACACACACACACACACACACACACACACACACACACACACACACACACTCACTCACAAAAAACAAAACAAATATGCCTGTGGCCCTTAGGAAATCGACAGTTTCTAGTCCAAACCACTGTCCCTTGTGGCGTATTCTTCTCATTCCATAAAACACAGAAATTATGGCCTCTGTGCACAATGTTACCCAGGCTCTCCAGAGCTTTCTAGCTTAGTAGATGGTGATCATGAGAGTCATTACAGGCACAACATTAGAGGAAGACCATGAACTGTGAATTACAATTCATATATGTGCTTGATTCTGAGGGACAAATAAGTCATTACACAGATTCTAG
Organism: Cricetiscus sungorus; assembly: GCA_030556225.1. Lineage (NCBI taxonomy): Eukaryota > Metazoa > Chordata > Mammalia > Rodentia > Cricetidae > Cricetiscus > Cricetiscus sungorus. Next base: position 40,081 of record JANBXA010000438.1, read on the forward strand.
AGCGAGGGAGGGGAACATGAGTTAGGAAAGTGCATTAAATGAAACAGCAGGAAGGGAGGAAAGCAGCCTGCCATCCCTCTGTGGTGGGTGAACCTGAAAAGACCAAAATCCCTGCCATACCTTGGGTGTTTCTAGATTCTCACAGCTGAAAATGAGCTGGGAAGTTACCTCAAGCTACTCCAGAGAAAAAACTAAGGGACTCCTACCCTATCTTGGAAGAGAAGAGGGTGACAGATAGCTGTCAAAGTGGCCCAGGAATGTGGAAATTTTTCTCCCATTGGCAGTAGGAGAAGTTGGCAAGTGATTTTTAACCTAAGCACTCCATGCTCACACAAGCAGCCTTCTCACCCCTGTGTGAACTTTCAGAGAGGGCTTGGGATTGTTGTTTGTAAGACTATTTGAAAACACAAAGGAACTTTGCTTTAGCTCAGACCCTCTGGCATTTGTCTGCTACAGGTACTGAACCAGTGGGAACACAGGCAAGGACATGGTTCCTTTGTCTCTCTCATGTCTTGGGATTCCCTAAGTATTCATCTTGACAGTTATAACTAAGCTCCCCAGCATGGCCTCTGGGACCACTCATGTCAAACTCTGCTAAATTCAACTACGGTTGTTCCCATGGTTAGCTTTAATAGGCTTGAAGTGTATTAGATTTCTTAACTCTGGTACCATTTATTTCCCTATTTTGTGCCTCTGTTTATCATGCCCAGTGCATTTCTAAACTTCATAATGCATTGGCCAGGTACCCTCCATAATCTTCTTCCTCAGCAACTGGCACACACCTCATCTGTCACCTGGCCCAGTTGCCACTCACCCAGAACACTCAAAGTTTCACCAGTCTGTTGTATACCCTAAGCTGTGCATCTATCTTATGTTTTTCGACAGAAGAAAGAAAGGGAAGGGGAGAAGGAAGGGAAGGAGGACAGGAAGGAAAAGAGGGAGGGAGGGAAGAAAGAAGGATAAGGGGGGAGGAAGGGAAGGAGGAAGGAAGACTGAGAGTTAAAATAGCAACAACAAAGGCAGACTGGCATCCAGAAGAGTGACTTAGACAAGACCTTCCAGAATATGGGGAGGGTCAAGGAGCCCCATTGTCCTTCCTGAGCTCTTGTTGGCTCATTCCTAGCAGTAGGATAAAGGAACCTAAGGGAGAATCACCACTGCCAGATTAGGTAGCAGGGCAGCAAATGGAAGGGAGGGGCAGCCAAGGAGGAAGTTCTCAGGCTCCAGGAGGGTGGATCAGGGAATAGCTTACTATGCAGCTAAACACTAGCTGAACTCCTGGAATCCAGTTTCAGAGTGGAAGGAGTGATGAGCAAAGGGGTCAAGACCAGGCTACAGAAACCCACAGAATCAGCTGACTGAACAAGGAGGAGCTCATGCACCGTACTCTGATAGCTAGGAAACCAGCTTAGGACCCATCCAGATCCCCTGAAAGTGGGTGTTAGTTAGGAGGACAGAGCAGTCTATGAGGCCTCTAGTAATGGATAAGTACTTATCCCTAGTATAGGAATGAACTTGGGGAGCCCATCCCACATAGAGGGATACTTTCTCAGCCTAGACACATGGGGGGAGGGCCTAGTTCCTGTCCCAAATGATATGACATACTTTGAAGATTCCCCATGGAAGACCTCATCCTCCCTGGAAAGCAGAAAGGGGATGGGTTGGAGTTTGGTGGGGGTGACAGGGGAGGATGGGAGGGTGAAGGAACTGGGATTGACATGTAAAACAACCTTGTTTCAAATTTAAATTTAAAAAAAGGTTACTATGCAGAAGCAGGAAAACTTGGAAAATTTCAACAGCTGAAATTCTCAAAGGAAACATTTCTGTTTCATTGTGTACTTCTGCCTTCTTCCTCTGTAGAGGGAGTGCCCCTATATCCCATTCCATTCGCAATACACATGTGACTCACCCACCTCTTTCAGGAGGGGAAAGCACTATGGATGCTAGCAATCCAGGTGCATATAAACACGGTGAGACAGAGTAGGGATCTGGGCCTTTCCCAGTGGATGGAAGGCACTGATGAGTCAACCCAGTGCTTCCTGGAACCCATGTCTGCCAAACCAGTTGGCAGCAGAGTCACCATGACTCGCTTAGCTGGCTGCACTGTAATGCTTGACACTAGGCGTGGTGTACAGCATAGGTGAGCACAAACAGAGGAACCAGAAAGTGTCTCATTTCACTGTGATCCTCATTGTGCTGTCACAGGGAGGAGGCTTGAGGGACACAGATTCTTCCTGCCAGTCACTAGGCAAGGCTTGTCTCTCTGCCAGACATATATCCTCACCCTTAAGGAATCAACTTCCTCCAATTCTGTGATGCTCAGTCCCTACCTCAAAACTTTGAAAGCTACTATCATGCCTAGGCCCCTTGGCAGGAATCTGACTTGTGCAACTGCTGTAGCTCCTCTTACCAAGATTTTATATCTCAAGGTGGCAGCCATCTCTCTGTGGGATTCCATCACTATGGAATCCTGGTTCCTCCTGAACAGCCTGTGAGCCTCTCAGCGCAGCCACTCTACTGCTCATATATATATATATATATATATATATATATATATATATATATATGTACACATATATATTATACTATATATATATATATATATATACTATATATATATGCAGTTCAGTAGCTCACAGAGGACAGTTTTAATCATCCTTCATCATCTCATGTTCTCAAAACTCCCCAACATGCCTGCCCTAGACATGGCAGAAACAAACACAAATATCTTTAGTGTTTCCCTAGAGAAGGTAAAATACTAAAGTCAAGCACATTTATGACTTCTCTGGATTTTAAAAGAGTGTGCACCCTACCCCTTTCTCCTAAAACTGGGTTTCCAAGGGGTATCTTATGTGTTCTAAGCCCAGTCTCTTTTCCCCCAAGCTATCCTCCTACTTATTTTCTCTCCCACTTTCTTGGCAATTCCATGACTCAATTCAGGAATGCCTGTCTGGGGACCCTTTCAAATGACCAGCCTGGATCACCCACCTTGAGGAGCTTCAGGGTGACTGTGGGTGTGTGGTGATGCTCAGGTTGAGGAGGAGGAGTGTGAGTGATGTGGCTGGGATTTCAATGGCATTCTGTCTAGAATGGCATTGGTCCAACACCCCAGGCTTCCTTCTTTGTGGTTACTAGCGTGAGTGCAGATAAGCTTATCTCTTTGTATCATAAATTTCCCTGGCAGAGTATTTGTGTCATCCCATTGGATGGGTGTTCACCTTTCGGGATGGCACAGTAGTAATGACAGCAATGAAGGAAATTGTTCCTTCAAAATGGTTTCTTCATTGCTAAGACATTCCTCATTTCCTGAAGCCTTAAAACTGCATTCTACGATCACCTGATATCTGCAGGGACACATAAGACACTGTTATTCTCTCCTCGCATTAGAGGTGGTGACTCTTCCAGTTAGGGTCCAATGAAATGGTGGCATCTTCCAAGGAAGGGGGACAGAGGAAGTTCGGAAATTTAGAAGGAACAGCCGAAATTGTAGGGTATGAAAATAATCTGCCATTTACTTATTTAACTAAATCAAAACAGACTATTTAGAGAGATAATACATAGGAATAAAAATAGGTGTAAAGAAAAGGGCATTTCCTTTTGAATAAAGACTGTCACTGCATGATATGGAAAGCTTCATAGCACACTCCTGCCATGCTGGTATGAGAAATGGGCAGAGCTGGAGAGGCTATCAGTTCCCAGACTTCTCCTAAAAAGGCAGACAACAGTAAGGCTGGAACATGGTTTGGGCTGTTGGTAAGTCTGATGCTATGAGAAACTCAGAAGTTGACATATAGAAGACAACTAGCATTGAGATTGTGGAACAGCATTTTCTATTGTCCCAGGCTTTTATGTGGGTGCCAAACAAACTTAGGCCTCATGTTTGTACAGAAGGTTGAGAATATAGCTTGGTCAGAAGATAGCTAGTGCCAGTGAGAACAGCCCTGACACAAAGGAGCAGAGCACACAGCATAGCTATCAGGAGGCAAGGCTACTGGTGCCATTTTGGAAACTGTACACCAGACTCATTTTCTTGGAAATGTATGCCAGAGGTCAGCAAGCCATAGCCCACCAGCTAACTCTAGCTGACACCTGTTTATGTAGCTAGTGTATTATTGGACAAAGCCATGGGGATTTGCTTATTGCTTCTGATACATTTTGCACTATGCCTGCAAAGTTGGGTAGTTGCAATAGAAACTGTGTGGCCAGCAAAACCTAAAATTCCTCACTGTCTGGACTCTATAGAGGAGACTCTCTAGTTCTCTGATAGCTGATGTCACAAAATTCTGAAGAATATAGAAGAGGGGACTGAGCTGCTGTGACTAGATTTGTCTTCAGCACCAGCATCATAGATGCCCTGCCTTGAACATTCACAAAGTGGTTATCTGTAAATTCTCAAAAGCAGAATTATTCTGTGGTCTGTATTGAATATGTGAGGCACATCTTCATCTCCCCAAATCTCTTTCATTTATATTCCACCACATATAGTGACTGGTCTTTACATTGAGAAAAACGGACTTCCAAATATTTGGCAAAAAAAGGTGGACATAAAAATAATCACACTGAGCTCAAGCAGTATAAAGGGATTTTAGCATAACAGTCTGTGAGTCAGATGAAGTAGGCTTCAAATTTGAGTTAAAAAATTATGGTTTCCTTCTTACAATACAGGTTAAGATACTAACTTCACACTATTTGGGTAAAAAAAAATGTACATTAAATTCAAACTAAAATCATAGCTCTAACTACAGGGCCAGGTGTATAATCACAGCTCCATGAATATTAACCATCATAAACAGTTTCTTCTTCACCCTTGCCTGCTGCACTATTAGGCAATAAGTTCATTTTAATAACCAGTTCTGATTACATAATTATGTCAGACATCCTATTAAAAATAACCCCTGGGGATACAAATAGAAAAACAAGAAGTCAAGTTATCTCTTGTTGGTGGATGATATGATATATATATATATATATACACATATATATATATATATATATATATATATATTACACACAAGGTATTCTAAAAATGACAATTAGCAATTTCAAAAAAATAGCAGGGTACAAAAACCAGTAGCCTTTGTATACACCACCGAGAAGCCCTGTTAAAGTCTCCGTAGCACCCTTCCATGTACAGCAGCATCAAAGACACTACAGTTGTGTTATTACTTAGCTTGTGGTAGTTATGCAGTAGCACAAAAGACATTTAATAAATCTAACCAAGAAGATAAAAGACCTCTACATTGAGAACATCAAATTTCTGAAGACATTGACTCAGACACTAGAAAGTAGAAAGATATCCTACATGGATTGATAGAAATTATTTTGTGAAAATGACCATCCTACTAAAAGAAACTTACTTATTAAATGCAACCCCAATCAAAATACCTACAACATTCTTCACAACACAGGAATACACATACACACACACACACACACACACACACACACACACACACACACATGCATCCTAAAATTCATGTGGAACCAGAACAGACTATGGAAAACCAAATCAACGCTTAGAAAAAAAGAATGCTGGAGAAATTGCTATTCCAGACTTCAAGATATATTACAGGGCTATAGTGATAAAAACAGTATGGTACTGGCACAAAACAAACATGTATGCTAATGGAATTAAATAGAAGACCCAAACATGAATATTCATAACTGCAAATTTGACAAAGAGACAAAAATATGATAAAAAAGATAGCATATTCAACTTATGGTCCTGGGGAAACTGGATGTCTATGTGCAGAAGAATGAAATTAGAACCATATCTATCACAAATTAGACCCAATTACATCAATGACCTCAATCTGAAACCTGAAACACCAAAATTGATGGACAAAAACATAGGCAGTTTCCTATAAGATATAGGTGTAAGGAAAGTCTTCCAGAACATGACTCCATTGACCAAGGATTAAGGCCAACAATTGGCAACCCAGACCTCATAAAAAAAAAAAATAATAAACCTTCTATACAGCTAAGGAAACAGTAAAGCAAAGAAGGAACTCACAGGATGGGAAAGAATCTTTGACAGCTGTACGTACCATAGAGGATTAATATGCAGAGTATACAAAGAACTCAAAAAGCAAAGATCCAAGGAACAAATGACCAATTAAAAAATAAGCTAGGGGTCTAAGCAGAGAGTCCTCAATCAAATAAATAAAACTTGCTAACAAATAACCCCAAAAGTATTCATCATGCTTAGTGTGGTGGTTTGAATGAGAACAACCCCCCCAACACACACAAAGGGTTATATATTTAAATGTTTAGTCTCCAATTAGAGGAACTATTTGGGAAGGATCAGAATATGTGGCCTTGTTGGAGGAGGTATGTTACTGGGGGTAAGCTTTGGAGTTTCAAAATCCCCTCTATCCTACACAGCTGTCTCCTTCTCTGTCTGCCTTATGCTTGTGAATCACATGTGAGCTCACATCTACTACTCCAGTGCCATGCCTGCTGCCATGTTTCCCACCATGATGGTCATGGATACAATCTCTGAAACTGTAAACCAAATAAACTTTTTCTTCTACAAGTTACCTTGGTCACAATGTCTCTTCTCAGCAACAGAAAAGTGACTAAGATGCTTAATAATTAGGGAAACTCAAACAATTTTGAGACTTAAACTCAGCCCGGTCATAATGCCCAAGCTCAACAAAACAACCAAAAATTGATGCTCGAGAGGATGTGGGGAGAAGGGACCCCTCACTCACTGTTGGTGAGAATGTAAATTGATATAGCCACTCTAGAAATCAGTGTAGAGAATCCTCAAAAACTACAAATAAATCTACCATATGGCCCAGGTATACTACTCCTTGATATATGCCAGAATGATGTGACATCCTACTCTACAAGTATTTGGTGAGACATACTTGTTGCTGATCTATTCACACTAGCTAGGGTATGTCAACAACCTAAAGACCCTTCAGCATATGAATGGATAATGAAAATATGCACAATGGAATACAGTTTTCAGGTAAATGAATGGGCCTAAAAATTTTATATCAAGTAGAGTCTTCCAGATCCAGAAAGACAAACACGACATGTTTTCTCTCACCAATTAATTCTAGCTCTAAATTTTCAGTTTCTATGAAACACCATGACCAAAACTAGTTGCAGAAGAAAGAGTTTATTCAGATTACACTTCCACATCACAGTTCACCATCAAAGGAAGTCAGATCAGGAACTCAAACAGGGCAGGAATCTGGAGGCAGGAGCTGATGCAGAGGGCATGGAGGAGTGCTGCTTACTGGTTTGCTCCTCATGACTTTCTCTGCCTGCTTTCTTACAGAACCCAGAACCACCAGCCCAAGGATAGCCCCACCTACAATGGATTAGGCACTCCTTCACTATCTAAGAAAATGCTCGAGATTCAGCATGGAGCACAGAGAAAGCAGAATGCTGGGCCCTCTCTCTGGTAAGCCAAGACCATGTAGAAATACTTAGATTGATAGAAATGGGTTAATATTTAAGACAGAGCCGCCAATAAGAAACTAGTAACTGACCAACAGAAGTAAATCTAATACAGTCTCTGTGTGTTATTTGTGGCAGGCATGGCAGTGGGACTAGGCAGCAGGAAAAACACTTGTAACAAAATGGCACCAGCAATGTGGTTGATAAGAACTTTCACTTAAAACTTAACAAAAGTTTAAGAAAGGGTTTTAGAAACAAAAGAACAAAGATAAGCAAGGCTTCTTGGTAGCAGCATTTTTCTCAGTTGGACTCTATTTTGCTAGAGACAAGCAGAGATTTGTGGGTCTCCTTTAAGGGAGGTCTCCTGACTCTGCATAAGTGACAAACACCCACAAGGCTGTTAAAGAGCTCTGCTAACAAGTTAATGGTGTGTACAAGAGCTGGCAATGGCAGTGATCACATCTCCAAATTGGCTACATGCTGCTGGATGGCAGCATAGACCAAGGCAGTCTATGCTTTGATAGACCATGCCACCATCTTTGATACACCATGGCTGATACAGCTATGGCTTTCATTTGACCAATGTTTACCAGATAAAAGACTTGTGGCCACAAAAAGATAAAGATTTACAGTAAAGACAGATTAAGATTAAGAAAAATCTCTAAAGGTTTACAATGTGTTTTAAAATATACATTGGCTTAGGAAAGAAAAAGAAACAGGATAAAATGGTTTTTAAAAAAAAAAAGAATAAAAAGACAGAGAGTATGGTGGCACACACCTTTAGTTCCAGCACTAAGAAAATCTCTGATTTCAAAGTAAACCTGGTATACAGAGTTAATTCCAGGACAGATAAAAGTTACACAGAGAAACCCTGTCTCAAAAAATGAAAAAATAGAAGTAAAAGAAATAGAGTAATAAAAAAGCCACATAAAGATGGAAAGCACAGAGAATCTTTAGATACTATACACTTTTCTGTTGTCTTTAAATTGTTTGCTGAGGAAATAACAACAATTTTTAAAAGAAATACTGCTGAATTAATCGAATTTATATATTTTTAAGATGGTTTGACTTCAAAATGTAAGTCTAAGGACAGTTTATGGGGGGAAAGGATTTCTATTTTTGTTTCTACAGAAAATGAAAAGCTGTGGATTCATTCCAGACTAACATGGTTTGATCAAGCAAGACCCCCTGAAGCAATGTCCCAGGTGATCCAACATTCAAAATAGTTGGGACAAGGCAGCCTTACAGACTACAGCCAGGATTTCTGTGTCTTCTTAGGATCCCCATGACAGTGCCCCCTACCAGTAGGAAGCAGTTTGGAAAGAATGATCCAAAATTCCCAAATATTGTCTATAAATGTTAGTTTTCATTTAAATAAGCTTGGTTATAAATGGTTAATGATCACAACCAATCTCTTTTTAAAGGTAAAAAGGGGATTATGGTATAGATATGACTTTGTTTTGAAATGGATTTTCATTTATTGATACAAATTTAATATCAATTTTGTGATATGTATATTTCTCCTCTTGTTTAGGTATTGTGTTTATATAGCTCATTTAGAAATGTAATATATAATTTAGTACAGATTATAGATAATTACTATATATATATACATATATATATATACATACACACACATATATATATATATATATATATATATATATATGATAGTCAAAACTTAGAGTTAAGTTAGTTAGGTTTTCAAGATGTACTTGAGATATATTTGAGATGGATAAGTATTCTTCAAACATTTCAAAGACCTACAGAATATGGCATTAAAAATGATTTAGGGTTTTTCTTAACAGTGAGGCACAGCTGCTCCTGGAAATGCTACCTGTGTCAGAAAGGAAGATGGATATTGAAGAGATGTGATATGAAGTTTGCTTACAATATGACAAGACTAGCCATTTGTGCAAGATACTGCTCTTGTCTGGACTGTTCAACTTTATGCTCTATAAACTGGATGTGCAGGACCCACAGGAAAGTGACTGCTGATACAAGATGGACATTGTTCACGGTTCCTGCTTTATGGAAGAGTCAGCCAGACATTCTGCAGGACACAGAGAAAAATGACTGACAAACTGCCAATACAGGTGGACAGTTTAAAGTTTCCTGCTTTGCTGAGGAGTCTGCCAGGTACACATGGCCTATAGGCTGAAGATGGAACATTACAGAAGAACTTCAGATGCCTGACCAGGTAGCAAGTTGTCTCTGTCATTACTAGAGTTTATATATATCCTTCTATGGTCTTTGATGGAGTTGAAGACAGATAGTTAAGATTATAGTTTTCCTTAGTTAATATTAAAGATAAGTTACATATAAGACTTTAGACTCACAAAGATAGGATAGACGATAGAATATTTTCTTTAAATTTTACTAAATGTTAATGGACTAAATATTGTTAACTGTGGTTCTTATTTGATAACTGTTGTGTTATATATTTTACTATGTTAAAGTTAAAACCCTTCTTTTTATTTTAGACAGAAAAGAGGAGATGATGGGAGATGTCATTTTGTAAATATGTTTCTCTTATTGGTTAATGAATAAAGCACTGTTGGCCAATAGGAAAGCAAGATAGGCAGGACTAGGAGACAAGGAAGAGAGAGAAAGGAGTAGAGAGGAGATTCAGCATGGAGGACAGAGAGAGTAGAACACTGGGCCCTCTCTCCAGTAGGATGAGACCACATGGAAATACTTAAATTAATAGAAATGGGTTAATATATAAGACAGAGCTAACCAATAAAAAATGCTAGTTATGGGCTAACAGCTTTATATCAAAAAAGAAGAAGAAGGAGAAAAAAGAAAATGCTTTACAGGGTTGCTTACAGCTGGATCTTAGAGGTATTTTTTCAATTGACAATCCCTCCTCTCTAATGACTCTATCTTGTGTCAAGTTGACATAAAATAGCCTGAATAGTGTATATACAACATGGAATAACCACAGAAATTAGGAAAGTATAAAGGGACCATAGGTGGAGGGAAGGGATTTAGGAAAGGAATAGTAGGATACAGATGACTCGGAAAATGAAATAGCTTGAATGGGACTCCAACTTGGGAGGAGGGAGGGATATCAATACATAAGGAGGAGACATGAGGGCCTAACAAAACCAGGGTTATTTGCTAAATCCTCAGGAAACCATATTATCTTATATTTACCTAAAATTATATATAAGTCACTTGGGCTGACAACATTTTCCATAAGAACCATAGTGAGGGTAGTTGAAATGAGTCCCCCCAAAATATAGATTATAGATGTAGGCCTTGGTTGCCTCTCAGGGTTGAGGATGCCCCCCCTTGCTGAAGACACCACATGTTTACAACACAGGAGGATCAGATGATTTGAACAGGATTCGACAAGTAGACTTTTATCCTGTGCTTTATCTTCCCTAGTTCCAGAAAACACTATGCAAGATGCCAAGAGAGGGAAACAATTACCGAGCTGCAACACTCATGAACCATAGCAATGACCAGCATGGCAAGATATGTATAAATATGCAGTAAGTATGCTCACATGTAGGCAGCAACCAAGAGCTATTTAATTGGACTTTAAGGTTCACTTAACAGGTAGCAATTATACCTGGTACTGGAAATCTATTTAGCTGTCTTGAGCTGCTAGTATGGTCATGAACCTTAGAAAAGAATCTACTGCTGTCATTGCACTAGACCAGCATAACCCCTTACTGCATTCTGAATCTTATTCTTATGACCAAAGGTAAGAACTGCTACCAACCCTCATCAGAGAAACCACTCTTTACAACAAATGGAGACTGTCACTCAAACCACAAATGCAGAGATTGTGTGGAGTCCAGCCCTAATGGATACATCTATGTCACAGCTCCTGCATCCATGATCAAGGAACACTTCAGAGATGTTCCTAAGATTGCCATTCTCAGGATTCCAGAAAGTCTGTTGTAAAACAGTCTCTCCTAGAGATGGCTTCATAAGCAAGACCAGAACAGTGGAACTATCAATGGACATGTTAACATGGGAGGAATTTTCTTGGGGATTTTCTACTAGACAAAACTACAGATAACTAATATTTGCTAGGAGAAGGAGAATTAGCCTCTCTAAGGGATTAACCCTCTTAATACGTAAGCAGAGTGGTCATCCTTTAAACTACATACACACACTAATAAAAACAGGTTCAGAAAGTTGTATATATATATATATATATATATATATATACATATATACATATATATGCATACATATATATATGCATACAATTATACACATGTGTGTGAAATATATGATAATAGAGATAATCAAAGTCAAAAAGGCTATCAACCTGAAAATGGGGTTTGAGGGAAGGTAGCTGAGGCAGGCTGGGGGAAGAAAGTGAAGGGGAAAGCTATGTAATTCTATTTCAATTAAAACATACTAAAAATAAATAAGTTAAATAAAAATCATTCGTGGGGTTCTCACAGTTTGCCTTTGGATATATTATTTCCTTGACCCCAGTCCCCAGTCTGTCAGTAAGTTGACTTCAAAATCACTTTATAAGAACATTTATGCCTTTAAATCCTCAGCCTGAGAAACCATCTTTCAGAAGATACGTAGGTTGTTGGCTAGAATTGCTTCATGGTGAGGTCTCTCTGGGGCTGGGCTGTGAAATGCAGTTGGAGGAGCTGATAAGAGAGTAACAGTGTAAAAAAAGAGGCATAACTGTGTATTCATCCCACTGGGCATGTGTCTACCACTGCTAGTCATACAGAACATTGTCCTTGAGGCAAACTTGTATAGACTTTGCTGAACTATCTCTCGCTTTATTTCATCAGTCTTAAGAGTCTGGAGTCAGCCCCCACTGGGTCAGAGTGATTTTGGAGACTGTAACAAAAGCACTACATCATTGCTAAGCATCAAATTCTTAAGCTAGTTTGAGCATGTTAAAAGCAGCTCTGACTGCATACGCAAGGACTGTGTGAGATCAAGCCAGACAAAAATCCCAGCATGCATTCACTAAATTCCATCTTGAGCTGACTAAGCTGAATTGCTATTGGAGGAGGGAGTGTCAGCCATCTTCAGGGTTGGGCCCCTGAGACATTACTCTAGTAAATGGCTGTTTACCCATGCATATGCAGGCAACACTAAGTGGGTTCGGTGATTTGTTTTGTAAAGGACCATGTGAAATTAGGAGGGAATTGTTGTGGGGGATAGTGTGAAAACTGGAGGATGGATGGGGATGGGTTTGATCAAAATACATTCTATGTATGTAGGAAATTATCAAATAACAAGAAGTAGGGCATCCTCATCCTGGCGCTCTCCATATAATGTCTCCCAGCCAAGTGTTTCCACTAATTTCTCCTCCCTAAAGGTACCTTCATCTGTGTGGGGTCCCTGGTGACAAGGAAGCAAAACATGAAGAGGTGAGAATGAAAACCTGATAGATCCAGGCTTGGTCAGTCAGACTGGATCAAAGCTTGTAGAGTCTGATTCTTATACACATTTTAACACAGTCAAACAGTGTGTGTGTGTGTGTGTGTGTGTGTGTGTGAGAGAGAGAGAGAGAGAGAGAGAGAGAGAGAGAGAGAGAGAGAGAGAGAGAGAGAGAGAGAGATCTCCATGTGACAATTCTCATAACAAAGCTTTAGGCATAGCTACATCAAATCTCCCTAGCAAAGTACCAATGTACCTGTGACCTTTACAGTAAGAATAAATTCTTTCTACTGAAAAAGCAGAGATCAGTGTTAGACAGGAAGTATCTGCAGTGAGTATAAGGATGGATTCTGTTGGTGGAGGATGCAGAGTATGTGGGACCTCTTTCATAAGGATGGGTTCTAGTCACTGAACCAAAGCTCATGATTAGGGCCCAAACAATGCTCATGATTTGAGGGAGGAGTCAGGTCCAGGAAGGCTGGTTTCACAGAAGAAGCACAAAGATCACCAAGTTGTCAGACAACATTCACTGCAGGCTTCTGGGTGGCCATGTGTCAGTCACTTCCTTTGAAGAAAATAGGCCTGAATGATTGACAACCCTGGTTTCTCCAATGCATACTCTAAGTTGTGCTTTCTACACTCATCCACTAGGGCAGCCTTCACAGCCTGCTTCTTTTTATTACTTCCTTAACTCAAGCTTAACCATGTTTCTTCCCTCTAAGTGACTGTGACTGTAACTCTCAAGTCTCTCTGTTTGTCCCACTGTCATGGAAATATGACAACTTCTCAAGGAGGCCTACTAGTCTCCTGGTCTTCATTTCCACAACCATCTAACCCACATTCTATGTCATATTTACGTATGAACTTAATTCTTGCTGCTATGTTGTTGCAAATGCTTTGTGTGATTTTCATTATGTGATGAAGACCTTTCTATTTACACCCCACTCCCCGCACTGGAATTACTTCTTCTTAATAATATTTGTCTTGAAGAGTCTAAGTTTTGAAAAATTCCTGTATTTCAAAGAGTAAGGGAAATATAGGACATATTGCTTTACTTTCTGATGAACCCAAAAAGACAAACAAACAAAAAACAAAAAAACCCCAAAACAAAACAAAAACAAAAAACAAAACAAAACAAAACAAAACCCAGTAGATATGCAGATCTCCAGAAGTGATTACAAGTAATTTGTTATAACCACTGTGTCATTAACAAAGGTCCAACTGTCATACAAACTACACTCTGAGTCAGTGTAGAGTGTTGAGGGTTCCCCTTTAACAATGATGATGGGGTCATTAAGACTTGGTATTTGGGCCAAGCTCTGAACCTGGTTCAAAAACCCATGTAGAAATAGTTGTATGGATATGGTAAGCAATGCATTTGGACAATTAGGAAATAAGAAGACTCAAAAACGGCTGAAGTCTGTGATTCCATAGCAAAGAAAACTGGAAGCTGCAGGTGTTATTCACAAAAAAGACAGGAGGATCTATTATAGGCTGAGGCCCAAGATGTCATGTTCATCATAACCAGGTAGGTGCGTGGTAAGTTAGTCAGCAAAGTTGGGAAACAGTCTATACCACATCACAGTGTTGTGTGTGGTGATTAGAGGGAAAATTGTATGAACATCACCTCTAAGAGTAGAAGGAATTTTATCATCTTCTCTAAGCCTACATATACATACAACTTTATTGGACTACTTACTAAAAGATTCCAATAAAATGGGTACACTTAAATTGTTAGCATAGTGCATGCTTGATAAAAATTAATGATGATGACAAAACCAGGAGGAGGAGGTGCAAGAAAAGGATTATCAAATTCTTGAAGATGTTTACTTTTAGCAAGATTGAAGCTAAAAGAGGATGAAGCTAAAATAGTGATGGACGTAGAGCCAAAATACTGCATACTATTTGTGTTTGACCCTTATGCAGCCTCAGTTCTTAAGGTCTGGAGAGGGTGTGTTTAAGGATTTCTGGGTGTTGAAGTAGAGAGGTGGCTTCTGGCATGATATACCTCCATAGGTCACATAATGCAAAGAGATCAAGTAAGATGATTAGGTAAAAAAGCCAATGCATTGAATATGCCAAATTCATTGTTGAAATTAAAAAGAAAAAGTTTGATGGGTTATTGAGGCAGATACCAGGAAATAGTAGTTTTATGGGCAATTAGGTGAGTGTAAGACAGGTATATACATGGGTGTAGGGCACTGTAGATGCTGAGAGAGGGGAGACAGACGAAAGATAGACAGGTAGATAGAATTGAACAAAGTAGCAATGAGGGAATGGTTCAGAGTTGGGTTCAAGATCTCCTTGAAAAGAGACTAATCTCTGAGAGAAAGGAATTAAAAATGGGGGGAAACAAAATTAGGAGCAAAAATCTATTTAATATAGATTTAATATAGACTAACCTGGACAACAATGGTAGGATCGGGTTCTGTTATCTAAACTACATAGTAAGAAACTGTGCTAGGAAAGGCCTTTGGGACCAACTGCTTATTCCTGAGTGTTCAGGCAGACCTTCTCTGAAAATGTCCTTTACACATGCATCAATGGCCTCTGCCATCCACTGTGGTGCCTGTATTTCAGATTCCATCAGCACAGCCTGTTCCTTCCGCTGTTGCAAGAAACCCAGTGCATCACCAGCTGGCTACAGGGTGGATCTGGGGCTTGGTGCCACTTTGTCTACTCCCAGAACTTTGAAACATATGTGCTTTATCTCTTTTCTATGTGGCCGACCTGTGCCTTTTTATTCTGATCACAGTCCTGGCTACCCAGTGAATGCTGCATATGACCTTTTCATCTTTGTTTGGAATCATGCCCTATGAATGAGTTGTTTTCTTATTGTACACAGATATCAAGTTACCTAATCAAACGAAGACCTGCATTAATCTACAGGGCACTGTTTTCTTTTTCCTGATAGAAATAAACTTGAGTGTGCATCTGAGCCAAATTTTGCCCTTGGCCAGATCTTGCAAGAATTTTCACCCTTAGGCCTTCTCTGCAGTAATCTGGTTTCCCCTTTCATCTCTGTACATAGTGTTCACTGCCTTAAGGCTTGACCTCTGAACAACATGGTCTTTAGACTCCTCTTTATTCCTTCATGCAATTTCAGTTTCCTTTCTTCTTCCTGTAGAGCTTGTTCAAGAAACATCAGTTAAGTGTGACGGTTTCAGGAAAGACAGCCACAGAGGGCAATTTGAAGGATTTGGACCCATGATCTTGTAAGAGATTAATAGGAGCTCTCTGGAGAGTTAGTGACCAGTGTGAATATGGGTTCATTTTGTTAAATGATACCCTCTCTTCCCAAGTCAAGCAGCATGTATGTCTTCTTGTGTCAGAGTAGGATGTGGTGGTTGCACAGAAATTTGATAGGTCTTTACCCGAAGCACAATCCCTATCCTAGAAGTATCAAGGAAGCTATATTGTCTCAAACAGTATGGCTGCCAAACATGATCTGAAGAACAATAGCAAAACACACACTAATGTGCAAGGGAGAGATCTCATGAAGCTCCAACCCTAGACCAGAGGACAGTGTGGGGACATATTATTTATGATTTAGTAAAGCTTGCCTGAGGATTCATAAAGCAAAGCCAGCCTCAAGCTATAGAGATCAGGTGGTGGTGGTACACACAGATGGATCTCTGTTAGTTCAAAGCCATAATAGACCACAGGGCAGAATGTTCAAGACCCAGTGAATGCTTCTCGGTTGAGTGGAACACCCCGTGGTAGCCAAGCTCGCTCCGACCATCATTGGATAGCATTATTTGAAGGTAGATTATATACAAAAAAGTATTTTAAAAAAAAGATTCATTAGCTGAATTGTACACACTTTTCCAGGCCCTCTTCTCTGCCTTCCTGCAAGGAATTGTTGGTAGGGTGATAATTTCATATAACTTAAATTTTAGTTTTAGTTTCCCCATGCCATGTTTTGTTAACTAAATCAAATGGATACTTGAAGCAAATCTTGGTTAGTATTCATTGTTTCCCCAACTGTTTCTGTGCTTCTAACCTCTATGATCTTTCTCTGGGCACAAATCATATCTGCGTGAATGCCTGCACTATTGAATCTGTCATGATTTGAGACCCATGGCTCAGAATGAGCCAGGGATCCTTCGTGCTAATTTTTATCCCTGCTTTTGGCATTCTGCCCTTACCTTCTCTGTCTCTTTCCTCCTGATACAGTGTATGAGTAGAATGGATAAAGAAGATGTGTTTAAAATTCAGTGACATTTAAGCCCTGGACCTTCAGTGCTCATTGCTATATGCAAGATGCAAAAACTCTGAAAAGCATTTGGTTTGAAAATTACATGGGACATTAGTACATATCCAGTGGCCTTTTGGTGTCACAGAATTCAGTTACTCAGTGTGAAACAAAGTCTGAGCTTTCCCTAATCTTCTTGTGTTATTGTGAGGTAGTGTTCTGAATTTGACTTAAGGGGGAGTGGGCAGAATCTCCTAAAGCTGCAGTCACAGCTGAGATGCCATTGAGAGGTGGCATCTCTCTCATGGCCACAGGAACACACAAGGAGAACAAACAGAATTAGCAAGGTGAGTAACAAGGAAAAGTGACCATTGCTCCCAATGAACCTCTTCTGAGACAGTGGTGCAATAGAAAGGCTCTCAGCTTGCAAAGGCACACGTCATAACCAAAGGATCACATGTGGCCTCTGTTCTCCACATGGAAAAGTGAGTCATCTCCAGTCCCTGGACCAGTGACACAAGGCTGGCATCTGGTCATCCTCTGACACCCAAACCAGTCCTTGTATGTTTTGTAATATATGTAAGACTGCCAAGCTCACACCCAGTCTGCTCCACACTCATCAACTTCCTTCATTTCAAAATTATTCCTACTGTCTCTAACTGTAGGTATAAGAGGAAATAGATTTAAAAAAGACAGTGACTATAGCTACAGATTTAGGAACCTAATCCTCATGAGGCACTACTTTTAACATTTGTGTAGCCTTGTGCTTGTTTAAGTGCCATTCTCACTCGTCAGCACCCATGCTATATTTGAATGTCTGCTCAGAGGCTCAAGCCCACTTTGAGCTCTTTGAAAGAAGAAAGGAAGTTTTGTCCTTCTTCCTATGTTGTGGTTTTGCTCTACTTCCCCCATCACAGAGCACTTGGACTAGTCTGAATCTATAGGAATTAGTTTTATATCCTTGTAGGTATCCCAGTATTTTTAGTCCCTTCCATCCCAGAACTAACACATCTAGAACTCGGATCCACTGTAGTACCACTGATTTCTTGCAACAGCTCTATGGGATGACTTGGTCTCCTGACTAAATAGACCATCAGTGAATGTAATACAGTAATTAGATTCCTTGACATTTAAGTAGATTAGTCAAGAAATCTGCTGACTCTTTAGCTACTGAATTTATGTGTAGTAGAATTAACTGAACCTTGGCCTTCTTTACAAGTTCATGGGTCAACAATACCTACAGGTCTTCAGTGTTGTCTTTGTAAGCCTCTCTGGTACAGAGAGAAGATGAATATCTATCACTATGGCACTCTCCCTGATAAAATGAAACACCTTCATTCATGAGTCTAGTTTTCAGACAATGAAGAAGTAGGGGACAGGTGTCATTTAAACTAGAGTACTCCCATAGCAAAGGCTTTTCAATATGGCCCAAGTTTCTTTTTATCTTTACTAGAACTAAATTCTAGTTTTGTCTCTCAATTCTGGATATGTCCTATCAGTTCTCTTCTAGGTTACGGAAAGCAGATTACATTCAAAGGCAAGTAAGCCCCAGGCTACATGTCCTGGGGCCACCCCTAAAAAGAAATATCTTGTTCATACAAGTTCTATCTGTACCTACAGCCAGAAATCGATCTGAAAATGTGCCCAAGGCTTGGAAGACCTCAAAAAAAAAAAAAAAAAAAAAAAAAGTCCCATCAAGCTTGGCTACACCCATCATGTTTGTAAGCTCCTGGCTGAGTGGGTGTGTTCTTTGTGGTGAAAGAGACTGGAAAGACACGTCAGGAAATATGTCATATTGTCATCACTACGACATTACAAGAATTACAATCATAGCTTACTTCGTTATATAGGTGGACAAGCAAACCTTTTGGCCTAGTCTCGGCTTGTTGGGAAGCAGTCAGCTATGAGGTTCCATTATCTGCTATTTGCATTCCTCATCTTGTTCTTGGTGCCTGTTCCAGGTAAGATGGGTTGGGAAATAGGGGGTGGAAAGGGTTGAGAACGTGTAATTTAATCAGCCCTTCTGTGTCCCGGGTGAGCCTGAAATTAGGTGGATTTGTTGAGTGGAAACTAAACATCACCAGTATTTCCTTCCAACAACAGTCATTAAGAGTATTAAAGCAGGCTCTCAGGTCTGTCCTGTTCCACTTATAAGAGACTAAGTAGTACCACAGATGCCAACTCTCCATCCACCTTATCAGTGGAATACTAGAAAGCTGATGTGAAGTTTTAATTCTGATGGTAATGAACTATTTAGTCTGATACCCATACCCACAGTTATCTATTCTATTTGGGCTTAGTGGCTGGAGGGAGAGAGGTACACTGGGATACTTCAAAGCTTCTAGGGACAATGGTGGCCCCAAGTCCAAGTTCTTATGGTAAGGCTCAGAGATCAGTCTGTTGTGTACTCACAGCTGAGATGCAGCTGCAAGATGCTTCCTGACTAGATGCCCCTTAATCTTACTTTTGATTTTATAGGAAAAGAGAAAAGAAACTAATTCAGCAATGCATAGTTTGCTGGACCCAATGCCTTTTTTTTTTTTTCACTCTTTCTAAAATAATCTCGATTTTTCCCCTTGTAGGGGATGCGTTCATCAAGAAAACCATCCAAAAATTATTCTGCAGAATACGAGGTGGCCGGTGTGCTATGTTCAGCTGCCTTTTAAAGGAAGAACAAATAGGTCAATGTTCTAATAAAGGCCGGAAATGCTGCCGGATGAAGAAGAAATAGAAGATCCAGATTCAGGACGAGACTGCCGCTATCTGGCCATGTGTGGGCAGTCCTCTCAGGGGTGTGTGACAGCAAAATCAAAGTAATATATCTATTTTTTTAAAGTATAAGCTTAATTTTTTTTAGCATTTTGGCCATTGCATTCATAAACAAAACGAAACTAAGAAAATCAATAGACTCAGTCTGATTTAATCGAACAGCACCTCTGCAGTGGTCTACATGATACTTAAGCTTATTTTCCAAGGCCAAGGGCTTGAATTGTGTGTGTGTGTGTGTGTGTGTGTGTGTGTGTGTGTGTGTGTGTTACATGTATATAAACATTTGTATATATCGAATGTACATACACAATACAGACTTTTTTCTTTTTAATTAATTTTTATTTAAATTTAAAAGTCTTATTTTACATCCTAATTCCAGTTCCCTCTCCCTCCCGTCCTCCCATTCCCCCACCAATACCTGCACCTCACCCCACCCCCGAACTCCCCAGGGAGAATGAGGCCTCCCATGGGGGATCATCAAAGTCTAGACAGACATTTTATATTTTGTATATTCTATATTCCATTGGAAGTGAAGTTGTTGTCTCTTGAAATATCCCTTTGTGTCTTACTGTAGATATTTTCCAGCCCTCTTCACAGGATTGCATTTTTCCCAATCTAAAGCATCAGTTCACCCCAGAAGTCAACCTTAAGCCCTTCTGAAAATGTTACCCAGAGAAACAGGGACCTGGCCCTCCACATCATCTATTCTTTCCCTCTTCTCTGACCTTCGCTCTGCTGCTTCCTGCCTGGTACACACTCCACCTACCCACTTTTTACCCTAAAGTGCCCCTGCTTGGCTGTTTCATGGTCTTTTCTTCCTCAAAATGGCAAACTTCCCAAACTGGCAACTTTCTTTAGATGTGCTACATGCTCTTACTTGTGTCCTCTATCTACTACTCTTGCTTGGTTTTTCATCTGTGGACATTCACACATAGTCACTCTCCACATTTGGTTGCATGATTCATAGCAACAGCATGGCCCTTGTCTCCATATCTGGACCCTTAGTACCCTGACCGCGGAGCTGGTTGACAAGTGTCCTTGGAATTGAGGGACATCCACGTAGCTTGGAGATGTTTTCATTTTAGTTGGTGCTCTCTAGATGTTCATACAGAGCAACTCCAGCACACCCAGTTAGTGGTCTTTCCTGCCAGCAACAGTCAGAGGGGTACATAGATGGAATAATCAGGCTTTCAGTAATGGTGAAAAACCCATCCTGACTCACAGTTTCTGGAACTCATTTTCCATCAAAAGGATAATGAGAAAGGCTGTTTCCATACACTAAATGGCAACCAGTGCAGACCAGAGAGAGAGAGAGAGAGAGAGAGAGAGAGAGAGAGAGAGAGAGAGAGAGAGAGAGAGAGAGAGAGGGAGGGAGAGAGAGAGAGAGAGAGAGAGAGAGAGAGAGAGGGAGGGAGGGAGGGAGGGAGGGAGGGAGGGAGAGAGAGGGTAAGAGAGAGAGAGAGAGAGAGAGAGAGAGAGAGAGAGAGAGAGAGGGAGGGAGGGGGAGGGATTGACAGAGGGAGAATGGCAAGTTCATGAACACAATACTTACTACATGGGCAGTTTCTAAGCCAAGGCACAGGGAGGCTGAGTCACAAGACCAGCAGGCAATGTTGCAGCTTTAAGTCACTGAGACAGCAAATCAGACAGAACAATCCACCCTCACCCCCAGTTGCCTTCAGAGGTAGGAAAAGGAGGATAGGACCTCAGATGGAGACAGTGCTTGAGAGTTACACCAGAGGGCAGGGAGGGGACTTTAGTGCTAGAGTGATTAATGATGCAAGGACACTTGGGACAAAATATCACATGGCCAGAGGAAAATGAAAACATCATAAAGGAACTGTGTGGAAGTTTCAGGAGTTCATGAGCCTGGAAAATGCATTCCCAATAGCAAAGTGGAGGTAGTTCCCCTTTCATAAAGCAGCCCAGTGACAATGATGAGTCCCTTCTGAAGATGTCTGTAGCTCTCTTGTAAGGTTTCAGAACCATTTTTGAAAGAACCATCTGAGACAAACCTAAATCTGGGCCAGAATAAAGCTCAGCTTTCCTTTAAAGGCAATGGTCAAATCCATTCTCAACTATTCAAGTGTTCCTGTGTATTAGATGCCATAGAAATGACCAGGTAGGCAGAAAAGGATACAATCCACTCTCAAAATAAAAGTCATGCTGTAAGAAGTGAACGACTTTAGCTTGCAGAACAAGGATGTAGGAAAGAATAAGGAAAATAATTCTAGCAAACGGAATATAGAAAATCATAAAGAGTGAACATTGACTTGGGAGAAAAGAACAGATATGAAAACAAGAAAGTTACTATGGTGATGGGGCTAATGGTTATGCTAGGCTGATTCTGTTAAATAGGGCTAGTAACTGAATCATCAATCTTTTGTGAAATAACTGAAGTCTCTCCCAGGTTGTGGCCCACATCAAGGAAATGGGCCCCAACACTGGAACAAATGGCCTCAGATGAACAGCACTGTTTAGGTCACTCCTGGCCAATGGACAGTCTGGGGACTTTCCAAGTCATTCTATGGTTTATCCTTTGAATAAGAACAGGTCATACCTGGGTGATCTCTCAAACATGAGATCATACTTTGTAATCAATCACCTTGTGCTCCATACATGTATGCTGATTTATGGTTTGTCTCTATAAAAAGGAGCCCGAACCCTTTGGGGGTGTGTGCAGCTTTCCCCGAGATTGCTGTCACCTGAGTGCACTCATTCAATAAATACCTCTTGCTTGTTGCATCTCCTGGTTTTGGTGTTTGTGTCGCAGGGCTCTCCTACCAGCCCATCAGGACCCAGGAATTAGGGTCCAACAGAAGGACCTAATGAAGTTTAAGGGTATTAGAATTAGCCAGCAGTGTAAGCAACCCCAAGGCCCAGGGTAAAATTGTTCACGAGGAAAGAGATAAAGCATATAAAGGATTGAACGGAACTTCCAGAGATGAACTGTAAGTATCTGAATAAAACTATGCTGAATTTCAGTAAGAGATGGGGCTTAATTGGTAGGGTGTGTACCCAGCTTGCATGAAGGCTGGGGTTTGACTCCCCAGCACCACATGAAACTTAGCTCATGCTTGAAACCCTAGCATTTTGGGAGGTGATGCATGAGGATGCAAAGATGAAGGTCATCCTTGGCTCCATATCAAAGCTTGAAGCCAGCATGGTTTATGAGCTGTCTCAGGTTTGTATATGCTTCTTTGGGCACACCGGGAAGTGGCAAAGCTTGTGCATCTTCAGGGGACAAAGGCTCTTCACAAAGTGGCAGTGGCCTGCAATCTGATTCCCACCAAGTTCAGTTCTGCTCTTCCTTTCAGGGAACTGGAGAGGCAGATGGCAGTGCCAAATAAGGTTGGTGTTTGGTAGAGCACCTTCTGGCTTTGTGCTGTAGAAAAACCAAGAGATAACATTGTTAGGACATCTTGGTTATTGGGTGGGGGATTAGCAGCAAAGACTTTGAAGGCAAGCTGGTTGTTTTCCAGTGACAACCCTGTCACTTAGCTAAGTGACCATGGGTGTCTTTTAACTTTTCCAGGTCCTGGGGTTTTCATGTATGGAATTGAGTCATTTCTACTGGCAGGTTTGTGAATGAGGATCAAATGAGATGACTCATAATCAAATGATCAAAACAGAGCCAGCTATATGTTTACAAAACTCGGTCTGGACAAAAATGCAGGGATAAATGCAAAGACCAGGAGGAAAGAAGCAGTGTGGAGAACAAAAAGATAAAAGGCTTTCTTCTTTAATAACACTTTATAATTTGTAAAATGGAATAAGAATAAGAATGATAGGGGACTAATCTCACAGACTTATAAATGGTAAAGGACTATTCTAGTTGTTATCAATTTGGAACACAATAATTTACTACTGAAATATATTGATTGATTATTTTATTTTTTTCCAGCCAACAATTTTACAAATAGTTTTCTTAGGACATTTATGCATACTTTGAGCAATTTAATTATGTTTTTAAAGTGACGGTATGCTGGTCCTCTGGCTCTTTCAATCTTTTCTACCCATTCTTCGGTGACATTACCTGAACTTCGGGTGTAGGAGGTGTCTTGCAGATGTATCAGTTTGGTGTGCAAAAGTGGCAAGTGTATTTTGAAGATGGCAATTCTTACAAAGACCCTACAATTTAATTATTTAAATGTCGGTTTCATGTAGATTTTAATTTAATATACTTACTTTATTAAGATTTATTTTATTTAATATGTGAGATTTTGCCTGCATGTCTACCTATGCACCATGTGCCTCTGAAGATCAGAAGAGTGGGTAGGATCTCCTAGAACCAGAGTTATGGATGGTTGTGAGCCACCATTTGTGCTGGGAGTCAAGCCTGGATCCTCTACAAGAGCAACATCTACTCTTGATCACTGAGCCGTATCTTCAGTTCTTAATTTAGCTTTACATGTCAATGCATTCAATGGGTTTTGTTTTTAAGATTTCTGCTCAGGTTTTGTGCAGGTATGGTGGTGAACCCAGTGTTGTGCCTTATAGTTTATCCTGCACTCTGTTGCCACATTCAATTGCTGAATCTTCACTATCAAGGAAAGTAAAAGTTAAAATCATCTTTCTTGGTTTTGGTTTTCAAGACAAGTTTCTCTGTGAGTATACCTGGCTGCCCTAAAACTTGCTTTGTAGACCAGGCTTGCCTCAAACACACAGAGATCAGCCTGCCTCTGCCTCCCGAGTGCTGGAACTAAAGTCATGCACCACTAACTGCCATCTTTCTTGTTAACAATGTATTTATGTTCATATGAAAATAGCATTCTTTGTTGAACTTGACTCCATACATTCAATCCCCATTTCTGAGGTAGGGCCAAGTTCTTAAGGTTTGTAAGCTCCTGCTGTAAGAGCTGTAAGACCTCTTGTGTTTTTCTGCTTTTTTACATGACCACATCTACTTTGAGGTCATTCCTTGACTGTTTCTGGGACCCTTGGAGTTTCAGCCTAGAGTTCAAGTCAGAATTAACATTTGTCCACACATCACACATTTCCATTGATGGGTAAATACACTTTCCAAGGTTGGCCCACATGGAGACCATCCTTTCTCTCCAGGGCTAGGGTCACAGCTGCCATCACCATTATATCTGGACCCTGAGATCCCCAGATTTCTCCTGAGATGCTCAGGATGGCTGCATCAACCTTGCCCTCTGGGCCTGTGTACTCTGTCCCCAGAAATGTCCAGTCTTCCAAGTGTTTGCTTCATTGTCTTCTTGCACTTTACTTACAGCATGTCAAGTTTAAAAAAAAAAAAAAGCCAGCACCTACCTTCTGAGTTCAGGGCCCTGTGCCACACCCTATAACATTCCAGCCCTGGATTCCACCCCATCTCTACCCTATCTAGGAGCAAGAGGAAGATTAAAAACTATGTTTTAAAAGGCACACTGAAATAATAATGCTGAAGTCATTTTTTTCCAGAAATCACACCCATGAAAGGCTTTGTTTTTGAAAGCCCATAAGTAGGGTTTCCCTTTTCCTGGGTGATTGGGCTAGTCCCCATGAAGGCAGACTCTATTTGCTTTTTCTAAGTGTATATGAGAGATGTGGGGGCACGGTCTTTATCTCTCCTTAAATGAAAAGGACCATGAGTCTACTCTTCCGAAGTTCTCAGCTTTGTCAGTTGCTATTGTACCCACAGCATGAAGCTCATGTGAAACTAAAACTCATCTAGGTTTAGATCTGAACTCACTCCAAAAGCTACACAGTCTCACCTCCAGGTTGTGGTGAGGGGCCCTTCTTTATGATAGTGAGTTATCTTCAGTCCGTTACACTGAGGCAGAACTGTCATTTTCTGAGGGGGAACAATCCTTCTGGGGGTATCTTTCAAGTGGACTTAATAGGATGAACACAGCCATAAGAAGTCTTGGTATCCCATGCCAAGAAGTATAAGCTGTAGTCACAAGAATTTTTGATGGAGCACTCAGGCCACTGTCCTCAACATCCAAGCTGATGTCATCATCTCTTCGAGGTGAGGAAGGTCAATGCCTCCTCTCCTCTCTCCCTCTCCCTCTCCCTCTCCCTCTCCCTCTCCCTCTCCCTCTCCCTCTCCCTCTCCCTCTCCCTCTCTCTCTCTCCCTCTCTCTCTCTCTCCCCCTCCCTCGTGTGTGTGTGTGTGTGTGTGTGTGTGTGTGTGTTCAGATCAGCTTTGCTACCTTTTTATCAAGGCCTTCCTCATTCATTGAGTTCAGAACAGGACAGACATGGTCCAGAAAGTTCTGCTTGCTGCTCCCTGGGATTTCAACAGGGCTTAATGGGAAGTTCACACTTGTATGGGTGGTTCTTTAAATGACAGCACATTGCTTTAATAGCAGTTGGAAGCAGATGAGTCATCAAGAAAGAATGAGTTAGAGTTAAGGCTAAGCACGCTAATGTGGGAACCACTAACTTCATCCAACCTCTAAGCCCAATAAAGCCTCTCCCCTACATAATAACAATTCCTTAAGATTGCTTTCTCAAAAAAAAAAAAAAAGAAAAGAAAAACAGAAGTCTACAAATAAATAGTCACACTAACCTAATTCAAAGTGCCTGTGTAGAGTTAAAATGAACCAGGAAAAAAATTCAGTAGCTATTGAGATCCCAGTTGTGAAAATGACATGTTTATGAATATTGACCAGATACTAAATTATATAAAGGAGTACTTCTTTGCATGTGTAAATGAAACTATAATGCATGAGGAAATTTTCCCTAAAGAAACATATAATGAGATAATTAGGAAAAAGTTTAATGAATGAGATAATTAGGGAAAAATTTAATGAAGATCTGTGATTTGGGCCTTTAATTTTTTTTTCTTGACACAGGGTGTGAAGCATAAGCCTAATGTGTGCCAGGCAAGTGTCCTTTCAACCAAAGCTCTTCTTCCAGAACTCCTTTTCCTCCACTCAAGTTTGAGACATGGTTTCTCTAAGCTGTTCGGGCTTCCTTCAAAGCCATCATGTGCCAAACCCACGTGACCAGATTTTTTTGTAGTAAATTAATTTCACCATTCTGCAGTAACTTGGAGAAATCTATGTTACTAGATCCATGATCTGACCTGGAAGAGCTTGGGGACCTAGCATTCAGCAGCTGAGTGTGCTTAAGTCTTGATGGATATTTGTAAAATTAGTTCCCACTAAGATCTAACCCTGTTGCCAGACTCCAAGATGACCAAGCTAAAGCTGTAAGTAACAGGAAAATAAAGTAAAGTTGTGACCTCTAAGTCTGTGACCCATGGCAGCCTGGGTCCCTCACACCTAAGGAACCAAGGCGGAAAGCTGCTCCTGGTTTCCAGTAAAGGAAGAAACTGACTGGAGCTCCCTACATTTGCATAAGTGACAATGAGTGTGCTCTCAAAGGGCCACTCCTTGGCAAAAGAGGTAAGTCTCTCTGTATTTCATAAGTGTAATTACCAGGGTTCTTGTCCACATAGAATTCTACCCAGGAACCAGCACTTGGACCTATATAAGGCACTGAACTTGACTCCCTCTATGTCTCTGCAATTCACCAGGCTTCAGTCATGCGGATTCTTTACCTACTCTTCACATTTCTCCTGGTGCTGCTGTCACCTCTTTCAGGTAAGGCAGGGGGATGAGCTGGTTCCAAAGGGAAATAAAAAGCAGTCTGTTTTCTGTCTATCTCTGTCTATCTCCCTCCCTCCCTCCCTCCCTCCCTCCCTCCCTCCCTCCCTCCCTCCCTCCCTCCCTCCCTCTCTCTCTCTCTCTCTCTCTCTCTCTCTCTCTCTCTCTCTCTCTCTCTCTCTCTCTCTCCCTCTCTCTCTCCCTCCCTCTCTCCTTGTGTGTGTGTGTGTGTGTGTGTGTGTGTGTGTGTGTGTCTGTGCATGTGTCTGTCTGTCTCTGTGTCCTTTCCTCCTTTTCCCTCCTCCCTCTCCTTGTCTGTCCTGTCTTCTCATGTTTTTGCCTAATCTGTTTCAGCTCTTTACTCTGCTTCTTTCCCAACCCTATCTTAATTGTATTTTGTAAAAAGGTTAATTTTCTTTTAAAATATGTGTGCATGTATATGGGTATGTGCTGAGGAGTACAGGACCCACAGAAGCCATAATGGGACATCAGATCTCTCAGAGATGGAGTTATAGGCAGTTGTGGGCTGCCTAATCAGGGTAGTAGGAACAGTTCTCAGGTCTTCTGCAGGATCCCTGTGCACTCTCAATTGCTAAGCCATCCTTCCAGCTCCAAGATTGTATTTCATGCTTGATGTTAGACAAACAGAATAAAAGGCATAGATAACTAAGAGAAGGGGTTAAAACAAGTAAGAGAGAAAATGAGATTAATCAAGCAGAGACCTGAAGTGCGTTAAATAGAAATTACAGAGAGAAAAACCAAATTTCATTAATGGGTTCCAGTTACAGAGGAGCCTCTAGGTGCCAAGATGCATTTAGATGCATGTGAAGAAGAGAGGGAGGAGAGAGGAAGAAATAAAGGAGGAATGAGATAAAGACCTATTTTTAGACATTAGGAACTATCAAAAAGTTTATTTATACTGCTGACCTTTGTTTTCCATTGTAAATTATTTAGGCATCAAGTTATTGAACAAGTTCTTTACATTGAGATTCAGGTCAGATAGTTTGGTAAATATGGGTGCCCAGGAGTTTAAATACCATAGTTCAAAATAGGAAGATGGCTCAGTGGGTAAAGTGCTTGCTATGCAAGCATGAGGACCTGAGTTCAGATCCCCAGGATCCAGGTAGAAGTGGTTCACATCTATAATCTTAGCACTAGAAAGGATTCCAGAGACACACTGTCCAGCCAGGAAACTTACTCAGTTAGTCCTGGGTTCAGTGAGAGCTCCTGTTTCTAAGAGTCTCTGACCTCTGTATGTGTGGGTACACATGTACACATGCATGTACGCTTATGTTCTACTGGCTGTTTCTGATACTCAAACAAGGGGGCTTGTGAGCAGAAGCAGCAGCAGGGCTGCTGTGAAGTAGATGGGGACTCACACAGAATCTTTGCTGAACTTTCCTGGAGTCCCAGGAGCTCTAGTCATTCATGTATGGAGCAGATCCTTCCCCTTACAGCAGCAGTGCCAGTCTCTAGCAAGAACTAGATTCAGTCCTGATGAAACAGACATCCCATCCTTGATGGAAAAGCCCACTAGAATTTTTCAAGATAATAGCACACGGGTGTGTATTCCTGACATAATGCTTTCAACTCTAATGTATGGGTTTTCTTACTCTTTTTTCAGCTTCTACCCAAAGAATCAAGAATCCTGTAACTTGTCTCGCCAATGGAGGTGTATGCTGGGGTGCATGTCGTGGAAATTTTCGACAGATTGGCACTTGTGGCCTTCCTAGAGTCAGATGCTGCAAGAGAAAATAAATAATAAGACCAAGAACCAGTGAGACAATGAAAAAGCCAGAATCTGCTCCTCCTTGAAGATGTACAAAAGTTAAACCAAATTAAAGTACTTTGCTTAAATACAAAGTCTTGCCTCCTCATAGCTGTGAGAACTTGCCATTTGTTTTTCTCTCGAGTTGAATTTTAAAATCATTAAGGATATCAGTCTCTGAACTGAATCTGAAGCAGGGTTCTCTTATGCTTCCTGGGTTTATGGGCATCTGTCCCTGTACCTGTTATGCCAGCACTCTTCCTGATCCTCCCTCTGTGTCCTCTAACCTCTTTGTTTCATTTACCCAAAACCCACACAAGCCAAAAGAGGCAACCCCAGTTTCTCTCTGGCTTGTGTCTCTAAGTTAACTGTGCCTTGCATGGTTGTAGTTAGGCCTTTACTACCCTCTCTTGGATCTCTTGGATGTGGGTTTGACCTTACTCGTTTATACACTGGGCACTGAATGGAAAGATTGTATCATGTGTTATTTTAAGTCAAATGGATAAGCTGAGTCAGGAATAGGCTTTCTTATATGTAGACATAAGATAACAAGAAACTTTTAAGGAAAACAAGACCTTACTGAAAGCAACAGGAAGGGTGAAGATGAAAATGAGACTATAGTTAGCAAGGAAAAGAGGTCAGATTCTGTCTTAAGCCAGACCTTCCCACTGGGGCTTTTATAGTGCAATGGGCAGCTCTGTGTCCCATGTGTGCAAAGCTCACCTTCACTCCTTAGTTAACATGCATATAATCTGCATCTGTGCACAAGAATTAGTTCCAGAACAATTAAATCTCTAAACTCCCAGACTGAAAGAAGAAATGAGACTTTGGAGCAAACTATTTCATGTGGACAGTTGCAACTGATAAAGGAAGCTAGGGCTGAATGATTGAAGTAGAAGAGGCAATTACCTGCTGAAGACAAATATAATGCATCATGCCTTTAAACTAAAAGTAGGGGTCTGGGGACAGGGCACAGTCAACAGAGTGCCTGCTGTGTAAGCTTGCAGACATGAGTTTGAGCCCCAGCCAGGGACAGTGGCTTATTTGTAATTTTGGTTCTGAGGGTTGAATTCTGCTAGGTGCTGCTTTAGGGATGAGTTAGCCCAGGGTCCATTTCAGGCAAACACAGTTGTTTCCAATTCAAGATAATCCTCACAGGAAGGTGGCACATGTGTGGAAAGTTTGATTCCTACAGGAAGCAAGAAAGAGACACTCTCTTTAGGGGTATTATGTAGGTGGAGAAAGAGAAATTCCCAAGGTCCCACAGTGAAGGACAACATTCCTGTCCCCAGCTAATTTCTTCTCTTCAGACCTTGAGCTTCATGTGCTCTCTGCAGAGGTTCATGGGATCTTGAACATATTGTATGGGAATACAGTGGCCTGCTGTTGTAGGATAAGTCACAGGGTAGAGACTTTTGCACAATAAGATTTGGGGAAGAGGAGGAAGCTGCTCTAGGAAAGGCATAGATGTCTGGAGTGCTGAGGAGACACTGGAGGGAGGGAGGGAGGGATTGTGGTAGAGTTGGCTTGGTGCAAATGCACATGGGAACTTTAGAAACATTAGAAATTTGCCCACATTTATCACTAGGATTTTTAGCTGTGTGGCTGAGAGTAAAGACTAGTCCCCGAAAGCTGAAGAACACTGATTCATGCTATGAACCGAACTTATTGCAACAATACCTGGAAAATGCTTAGTTCCAGACAGAATAAGTGATCTAAACCCACAGATATATTTTCATTACTACCATTGTTCGGAGGACCAATAGGCATTGGCTATGGCAGAGTCCTTAAATTTTGTGTACTCTTGTGGCAAATAGATGGGTTACATGCATTAGATCCACGTGGGTGGAGACAGAATTATGTTAAGACTTGGTCCATTTTAACCCCTTTTAAGCATGAGTATTCTAAGATAAATCTTACAGAATTTGCCCCAAATAATGAAGATCTTCATCAGGATTGACAGGAAACTGTCACTTTGGCATTTGCCTGCTGTGCAAAAGTAGAAGCAAGCATCTGTTCTTGTGAGAGTCTTCATATGGGTGGGAGGGAATGTCTGCTAACTGTCCCACAGCACTACTGTCTATCATTCGTGAGTAACTGGTATTGGACCCAGTATGGTCAGTCCTTGCTTTATGTTCTGCTGAGCTGTGTGTTGAGGGAGGCCAGTTAAGTGCTTTGTGTCTCATTTTTAAAAAAATTTTTAAAAAGATTTATTTATTGTATATACTGCATTCTGCCTGCATGTGTCCCTGCATGCCAGAAGAGGGCACCAGATCTCATTATATATGGTTGAGAGTCACTATGTGGTTGTTGGGAATTGAACTCAGAACATCTGGAAGAGCAGCCAGTGCTCTTAACCTCTGAGCCATCTCCCCAGTCTGGGTTTCATTTTTAATGAGTTTCTGTATGACACACATGCTTCTACTCTCTTCTGCATGAAAGGCAGTCATTTCAAATGTTCCCCCAAACAGCCCACTATTTCATCAATAGGTGACTTCTGGAAGCTTCTCTTGCATCCCAAGGCTATTGTAGTCATTTCTACTGAGAAGGTGGTCTCTGTGTTGCTGAAGAACCTCTGATGTCATAAAAGATGGGAATTGTCCACCTGGCTGTCTGACTGTCAGAGTACAACATGGTCTGCCATGTGAACCTTTAAACATGGTGGACAAGTCCTGATCACTCTGAAATCACTATGTTTGAAAGCCCATCTGGAGAAACCAGGAAGAAGAAGAAGGGCTTGCCCAATGGCTCCTTACCCCTGAGCTTCCCAAGCCCTCTCGGCTCAGTCATGCATCAACATGCATGTGAGTTTGATGAAGATTCTAGGCCCAGCTACTGTCAATTCACGGACATTATCCCCACCAGACACTTAGGCTTAGTCTAACCCAAGGACCATGATATACTTTAGAAGAATTAGTTTTGGGAGTGATTTGGTTTTCGGTAAAAGTTTCCAATTACAAGCTTTTATATTGGGGTTCATTCTATGGGGGTTTTCCTTTGGACTGACTGTAGCTAATAAACTTTAACCTGTATGGCCAATGTTTATTGCAGTGGACAGGACAGACTTAGATGTAAAAGTAATGTTTTTAATTGTTTTATTAAAACATGAATTAAAAAGGTTGGCATTTCCTGGCCTCTCTCTGACTAGCCTGCTTTTTTCATTCCTGCTGCTCACCAGGCCTATGCTGTTTGTGGAACTCATGAATTCACAGAAACCATTTTCTAATGATCATCTATGCATGCATTTTCTATTGATTATCCATGCATTTTCTATTTTCTTATGATGTATGGATTGCTTAGTCTTCTTTTTTATTTTTTGTTTGAGACATGATTTCTCTGTGTAGCCCTGGCTGTCCTAAAACTTCCTCTAGTCCAGGATTGCCTCTATCTGCCTGCCTCTACCTCACAAATGCTAGGATTAAAGGCGTGTGCCACACCAGATGTTGGTGGCACACGCCTTTAACCCCAGCACTTGGGAGGCAGAGACAGGAGGATCTCTGTGAGTTTGAGACCAGCCTGATCTACAGAGAGAGTTCTAGGACAGGCTACAAAGAAATGCAGAGAAACCCTGTCTAAAAAACCAAAATGAAAAAAAAGAAGGCACATGCTACAACTGCCCATCCATCCATTTAGTCTTCTTGAAAGGCACCAATCTAATAGAACAGAGCTGGGAGGCACCTAGAGACCTATAGTCCAAGAAAGAAGAGTTGGAGAAGAGCCTCCTCTTTGGTCACAAGGCTTTACCTTGCATACCCCACTACTGAGTGCATCCATCCAAAAAAAGTCTTTAATGCTACACTGCCCATCAGCTATGATGCATTGCTTTGCTGAGATTTTCAGTAAAACAGTTTGAAGCAGGTACTTTCAAACCCTGCCTCCTTCACCCTCCTTTCCCCACTCAGGTCTGACTAGTCAACAGGGTCATAGTGCATGCTTTTATGAAGCCCTGCCTGACTCTTAACTATATCATAATGGGCACCTACTCCCAAGCCGCTCTGCCTCCAAGTCTGGGCAGCACATTGCCTGAGGAGGGAGAGGGGGCCAACATCCACGGTAAGTCATTAGGAGATGTCTTATGTAGAAGAGTTGGGGGGATGATTAAGGACACTGCTTTTCACTCATACAAGTGAGAGAGAGGAGAGTGTGGTAAAGCTGTAACCGCATGCTTCCTTTTCTTTCCTCCTTTGCTATCATTGGATTGTTACCTTCGAAACACAATCCCCGGCGCAGCAGTATTAGGAAGTGAGACTTCAGGGACTTGATTAGACAACGAGGTATCTAACTTGATTAAATACCTCATGAGTAGAATTAGTTCCTTTATGAATGAGGAAGGCTAAAGAGGAGGTGGCCAGGGAGAAAGTAAATGTTCTCCCACAGAGACACTGAAAAGCAGGGTAATGATTCCTCTCCAGATCCCTCAACACCTAGTAGGGTTACAATGTGAAAGAAGTAATTTATCAACACTCCAGGCTTACTCTAAAAACAATTAGATTATACCATACTCTGTTGAAGGTTTTTTCAAGAGAATAAACAAATGTATTTTTTCAGTCTGTAATAGGCAGGAAAGCCTTCTTCTGGGTCCCCTTTCAGCTTAGGAAAGCCTGCATCACTGCTGCAGGGATGCCCTGCAGCATCCCTTCAAAGTGTACTTCAAAGTGAAGGTTGTTTGACATACTTTTGGAGATGCATTCTAATGTCTAAAGATGACTTCCAAATGGGAAAGTAATTGCTACTGACATTCTCTGATCTCATATTTCCATTATTCTTAGGCTGAGAAGGGAGTTAGGCAAATAACAAATTGGAAAGATAAGCCTGCACCATCAATCATTACCATGTCCTAGAAAATCATTGTGGACAATCACTGTTTTGGGTTATTTCTAGGGGTTGGGGATGGACAGCAAGGAGAATGACCCCACAGTGCAGGAATATGCTTCCTAAATGAGAGATTTCCCTAGAGATGGGGCAGCAATATCTTGTTTCCCTTCCTGTCTTTTGTTCCATGGCAACTATCAGTAATAAAATCTTGAAATATAGAATGCACTTCTCTTTAGATGGTTACTCATGTGGTAACCTTGGTTCAGTATCTCAACCTACCACAATCTACCTTGACATAGCCTTTCCCTCTGACAGAAAGGAGAACTCAACCATTCATGACCTTACTCATTTTCTAATCTTATAATTTCTAGTTCTTAAGCATGTCCATGCACATTCATGGGCACACATATCAACAACCCCCCCACACACACACACACACAATCTTCCTGTAGCTATGTTCTTCATTCTTCAAATATTATTTTAGCAAGAAAAAAACTGTTAATAAGTGTATTTTTTGAATGGGTCCAGGCTCAGTATGCTTTATGTTGCTTTAAGAAAGCACACATGTTACGTGAATGCTGTATGAGCTAAGGGTCATATTTAAGACTCTGGAACATAAAGTTATTTAAGAAAGTTTCCTTATTGGATTGATTGATGATGTTCAGTATTATTTTATTAAATTAATTAAATGATAACGTTGTTATGACAATACCTGGAAGTGATAGCAAGTGGTGAATTGTGTTTACAATTCTAATTTCTTTCTAAGATCTTTATCCCACATGGCCAGTTTCCCTACTGACATTTCACTTATGGACTGAAAGAGACAATGATTGTCTTTATTTAGCTTTCTATTTCTTTCTCTCCCATTCTCTGAAACCACTTAGATTTCATTTGAGAAAACATATGCTGAGAGGCTCCCTAATTCCTTTGCAGTTTATTCTGAAATTCCTAGCCATGACCTCAAGCAAAGTTAAACAGTCTCTGCATCCCCATTCCTGGGATGTAGAGATGGAAGTTGGCTATATACTTATGACCAATGAAAAGAGAAGCTGAGTGCTTGAAGAGTCCATTTTCCCACACAGTCACTCAACTATGTGGCAGGAGCAGAGGAAGAACTAAAGTGTTAAAAGGTCAAATTATTCCCAGCACCAGAGAGAGGCAAGTGAATCACTACAAGTTTACACTGCGAGTTTGAGGTAGCTGGTACTATATAGAGAGATGCTGTCTCAACAAAGAAAATAAAACAAAACTAAGCACAATTCCTTCAAATCACAAGTAGAAATGAAACCCATTGGGAAATCCTGACTTACTATAAACCCCATGTAGGGGATTTTTTTTGTTTGTTTGCTTCTTTTGGTTTTCATGAGATGGGTTTCCACCATATGTAGCCTTGCTGTCCTGTAATTCACTGTATAATTCAGACTGGCGTCAACTCACAATCCTTCTGCATTTTACTTCCTAAGTATTGGAATTAGCTGGCATGTTCAGCTAAAAGCATCTGTTTTTGACAGAGGGCCACTTGGGTTTGTAATCATGAGTTCATAGGTAAGACATCCCCAGTCACACTGTGGTCCTATTTGAACATCTGTACTAAGAATATAAGTTTTCCTTCTAGCTGAATCATTTCCACTCCCCCCAGATCACCTGTTGCTATTGACGTGCCTCAAAGAAGGAGTCTCTGCCTTTGGACCCTGCCACTCCCTCCTTCCATGCCAAGAACTCACTTCTTACCATGAGGCTGCTATTTCTTCTCTTTCTCCTTCTTATATGTTTTAGTCAGACAGCATCAGGTAAGCGGTGGACCCACGTGGAAGGGGAAATGGTAGATGACTTTGGAGCCTGGAGTAAACTAAACAAGCTCACAAACCAGTCATAAAGTGAAATATATACTAATAGTATCATGACACATCCATAAGAAACATAATGCATCCAGTCACTGGTCAACTTGGCAGAAGCAGCACCATGTAGATGAAGGACTTCTAGGTATGTCTGTGGGAGGGTTATCATGACTACATTAATTGATATGGGACAACACATGTATTTTCTGGGCAGTGGGGGATATCCTCTGAGCACTAACACACATGCATTTGCCCCTCTCTGCCTCTTGACCTTGATGCAACATGGCCAACTCCCCATAATTCCTGTCCATGTGACTTCACAGTCACAATGGACTGTCCTTTGAAATGTGAGCTAAAATGAAGGCTGTTGTATTCATTGTAGTGATGGGGAGAAACTAAGATGGTGTGTAGAAATGTTTCACTTTACAAAGAGAAGCTTAAAGAAATTAAAAAAGAAAGACTTCCCTGAGGTCTTCAACTGGTGAGTAACTAGTAATTGTGACAGTCAGCATATTTAGTGTGCCTTTCTTTCGGGGTTACAAAACACTTCTGTGGGAGTGAAAACAGCAATCCCAACGCAGATGGTATAGTGGCCAATGATCACTTTATCTTCCCACACATCACTCTTTAAACCTTTAAAATGTATTACTATTTTGTTTTTCATTTCAACTTTATTATTTTTTAAAAAAATCTTTGAAAATAAATAAAAACATCACAAATCAGTATAACCAAACCCAAGGTCTAGACAACTCAGTGAACTTTATACAGTTAGAATGGGTGTTCTGAACAAAAGCTGTGGAGCTTCACATTAAAACACACAAACACACACACACACACACACACACACACACACACACACACACACAACACACACACATGCACACACATACAAACACACATACATACACACACATGCACACACACACAAGCACACACACACACACAGTCACGATTAGAGGTAGGCAATTAGCTTTATATGTCATATATTTCTCATGTCTACTACCTGCATTCAGTCCTTTCCCATCCCCTATACTTAGTCTTCTATTCCCACATTCATTTCTACACTCTGTCTCTCTGTCTCTCTGTCTCTCTGTCTCTGCCTCTCTCTCTCTCCCTCTCTCTCTCTCTCTCTCTCTCTCCCTCCCTCTCCCTCGCTCTCCATAAAAGAGAATGTGTATTTTTTCTTTTTAAAATTGTGTCTCACTTAACACTATCTATTCTAAGTCCATCCATTTCCTGCAAGTTTTTAGATTTCACTTTTTTTTTATTATGGTATAGATAAAAAAGGATTGTTTTTTGGTGTGGATATGGCCTATGCAATGTGTGAGGTGTGCTTTTTCTAAAACCTTAATTCTTACCTACCTGAAAATTCAGGTTTAATGAAGTGGTCTCATTTTTACCTGGTGATGTTGTATGGAGAAAACTATACCCCCAGTCTTGGTATCTTAAAAGAACAAAGGGATTCATCCTCATTGAGGTGCAAATGTACTCAGGCCATAGGAATGCTCTGGTCAGTACCATATATCAGTTCAAGCTCACGAAACAGCCACCACCATGAGAAGAGCACCAAGGAGTTTCATACTAGCATTTAAGAACCCAGAAGGCATGCTTTCCATTCAAAATGCACTTGCTGGGCTCTTAGCTATATGTACACAGGCAAAAGACAAAACCATCAATTTTTTATGTCAAAACAACACAGAGCCCAACAAATTCCTGAGCATCTTAATGGAAGAGACACCACTTCTGTCATTTACTAGCTATGATTACCAGATATTTGATGCACATTAGTAAAGTTTTGACTGTCTACTAGGAAGGAACTTTAGGAAGGCTATAGAAAAGACATGTGCAAGGAAGTAAATTACACTCATGTTCTTGGAACACAGTCATGTGAGGTATTTTCTCTGATTCTCTGATTTCTCTGATTCATGTGAAGCATCTTCACATGAAAACAAAACTAAGCTGTGGGAACTGCAGACTTTCTGAAGGACCAAAACAAAAAGTTCAAAACCAGTCCCCTGTGGCTAAATGACCTCAGCTACCACAAGTCACCTATGTCTTTCTTACAAAGACAGCCACAGAGAGTGAGTGGGTGAGTGACTGTGGAATGCATACATTATCAAATGAGCCAAATGAGCCCTCTCATATAATTTTCTTTGTGATAGTCTGCCAATGAGAAAATGGTTATCAGCTCAGGTCACACCCAAGCCATCAGAAAGTTAGTGTGGAGCTTGTGGACTGTTTTGCCCACCCTTGCTTGACACAATAAATTATAGCATCTTGGTTTTGATGAAGCTTTGTTTCCCCTTTTCCTACAGGGCGCAAAAGAAATATGAGATTTCGTCAGTGTGAGAAAATGGGTGGCCTTTGCAAGTATCAGAAAACCCACGGATGCTCCATCCTGCCTGCAGAATGCAAAAGTCGGTACAAGCACTGCTGTAGGCTTTAATAGCAGTTCACTGACATGCGCAGTTCAGTGTGAGAGTAGGCAGTTGCTCTGATTTCCATGTAATAAAGACATCATAATGCACTTGGACCCTTCCCAATGTGTAAAACTTTAGTCTAATGCCAGTGATCTTGAAAAGGGAGAATGTGCTGTGCCTTACTGTATATCCTTTATTTTCCTGAAACAAGGTATCACATGGCCTGAGTTAGCATCACATTATGCAGCTGAGGATGACCTTAAACCCGATCATGCTGCTCCCACCTCCCAAGTACTGGGGTTACTGTCATGTTCCACCATGTTCAGCTGTTTACTAAGCCCAGCTCCAGCCATTGGCACTGTCTTAATCTATACCCTGAGCCACCAAATATTTCCATTTAACTTGAGTACGATACTAACTGTCTTCTATGTGTCTATACTCTATCTTTCAATCTTTTCACATCACTAAAAATTCTTCAGTGTTACTTTATAGTGCAAAAAATAAGTTAAATGCATTTAGCTTAGCATCTGAAGTTCTCCAAGTGTACACTATTCCTTTGCAACTTTTTCATGTTTTAGTTCCCAAATTCCTTCAAATTATGATGGGAGTCATAATTCTAGCATGCATATTTTTCCTTCACATCAGTAAATACTTAAATCACTTCAACTTTGCCTGGTAGTCCTCAACATGTAATATTCTGCTCAGGTATGACTTACTAGGCAGGTAACTTTGATCTACCCTTGAATACAATTTCTATGTCTATAAGTTTCTATGCCTATTAAAGTTGACCTTGGATTATTAACTCAAGTTCACTAGAATGGTTTTGATATACAGAAAGTATTCAATGGTGGTTTTGTTTGTTTTGGCTTGGTTTTTGGTTTTTCGAGACAAGGTTTCTCTGTGTAGTTTTGGAGCCTGTCCTGGAATTAGCTCTGTCGACCAGGCTGTCCTTGAACTCACAGAGATCTGCCATGCTCTGCCTCCTGAGTGCTGGCATTAAAGGCATGGGCCACCAACACCCAGTGGAAATTTTTTCTTTTATTTATTTTATTTTTTTATTTTATTTTATGTGCATTGGTGTGCTGTGGGTGTCAGTCCCCTGAAACTGGAGTTACAGGCAGTTGTTTTAAACTTAGTAAATAAATGAAGAGAATGACACAATGAGGTCTTGGTGTCTGATTTAATTCAGGGAGGACAGGAAGTGTACATTCCTCGGGTCATGGTTCTCACACAGCAGAAGCTCCTGCCAGGGCACAATCCAGGCATTCGTGTACAATTTGTTTTCCTCCTCAGGCACACACTTACGAGAGAGTCACAGTATTGGTGTTCATAACCTGTAGGGGGGAAATTAGCTGTCTCAGGCAGAAATTCTGAAGTGCCCTGGGCAGAAACTGATACCATCCAGGAGGATCAAGACCTCGTGAACTCACTGTTGATGAAGGTGTCTTCCTTCTGTACTGAATCTTTCCACTCAGTCTCTCCTTCCTGTTTACAGCCTCCAGGAGCTGGTTATAAATGGAAGTATTTGTGTTGTAATTTGAGGGATAAGAATATTCCTATAGGGTCAGCATGTCATGGAACTTGTGTACTTACCACTGTAGCTCTTTCTGGAAACTGCTCAAAAATGCTGTTTTGAATCAATGTATTAAGACTTTATGCTTTCTTCTTCTCAGAACAGGACACCATTGAGGATATAACATAATAGCATGTTTCCCAAAGGGGAATGTAATGACACATGTTAAAATATGGGAAGATATATGATATGCTCCAAACTTTTTGAGGTACAGCAGCATTACAAAATCTATACACAATAATACAGGCTTATGTAACCATGTTTGGTGATATGGGTGATAAGAGAGTGAAACTGTAGATGTAAACTAGTTTTTGAGAAAAGGACTCGGAATGACAGACCCAATCTGGGTGTTCCCTACCCAGAAAAGCAACAAACACCTTACTCAAAGCTGGATCTTGCTTCTTGCCTGACTCTCACCTGGAGGAAAAGGAAAGCTCACACTGAGTACAGCAGCTTCAGCGCTCCCTGATGCCTTGCTATTATGAATCATCAGCAGAGGCTTCAGAACCCAAACAGCACATGTCCCAGAGGGGACTCTCACCAGCTTCAGAGGAGCTTACTGGGCTATACCCATCATATGCAAAAACCAGTAAGAGGGCTGAATGCAAGATCCACCCATCCCATGTCATCCTAACCTGGCCTCAGCCTTATTTCCATGGACCAGTTTGGCACCATTCTAAACAACACTGAAAGGGAAGTGACTAGAACTAGCACATAGCAGAGACATTTCACGCACGTGCCTATCATGGGATCCGTGTCATCATCACTCAGGAACTTTTTTAATAGTACATCGCTCTTCCTGAGCACAGCTCACATCTACCCAAATGTTGTAAGCAGGTGTCTCATCATGGAAACTGCTGAGAGTTCTCCCTTTCCCTCCAAAAAAGAGCACCTCATAGTTTATAATCTACTTGACTGAGAACTAGCTCAGCAAGCAAATTGAGTTAGGATCACTGTTTTGAGTAACACAACAACATTATTACTTATTCCCAGTGTGTCACTGTTAGGAAACTACTGCCATATAAAGGGACAAAAGAACCATGGTTTAAAGAGGGTACTACTCCAACCTGTTCCCAACTTCTGAACTCATTGTCTAATGGTCTTTGGAAGTGGTACCCTGGAAATCACAATGCATCCTTAACAGGAAGTAAATACTTAATTTTATGTGTTCATATAAAGGGAACAGGAGGACTAAGAAGGGTGGCTGACACCTAACTTGTTCCAGGAGTCAAGGTCCAAATTCTCAATGACCTCCCAAAACAAGGAGTTAAAGTTCTCTGAATCCTTTAAGCTCAGCTGTGACCCACAACCCCACACCACGATGTAAGGGATAGTCAAGGTTGAAAGCTAATGCTGTCTTCCCTCCATCCCACACCTGGTGCTCTTCTTAGGATAGGGAACACTATTGCCTAAGTTTCCTTTAAAATGCCAAGGCTCCAATTGTGTGAATGTTCTTTTCTAAAAAACTCTAAGTTTTGTCTTCCTGGGTTTGCAGCCAGACCTTAAACTGAATGTCTCCAGATCATTGCTGATGGTGAAGTTTGCCTCTGTTCAAGGCTATATAAATAGAGGGACAAAAAGAGAGTTGGTAGTATGGTTGAGAAAAGTCCTCTCCCCCTTTTTCCTAGGTTTCAGCATTCTTCACAGTTCAGGGTTAGTGTGGAAACATTATTTGCAAGACTCTCCTTAAACATCCTTCTTGCCTACACTGATTACAGCCTCCCTAAGAGCATCTTTTGTGAAGTTAAACTCATTGGAACTCAGACAAGAAGAGGCTAAATAGGTCTTACCTGCCATGGCTTGAGAAATAAAGAGGACGACAGAGATGAGAAGGTAAAGTAATTTCATGGCACCAACTTTAGTGAAAAATGCTTTCAAATCCCTGGAAGAGATAAACAATGACAACGTTGAACAAAATATAATGTCCTCTTTTACAGGTTATTCAGTATTAATGAATGTTGAAGGAATGCCAGGTTGTGTCAATACTGCCAGTTAAAATATATAACAAATAATGGATAACCATGAATTAAACAATGCTTGACAACATTTGCTACATAGCTGAGGGTATTTCTTTTCTTGGCACCTAATGGATTAAGGATTAGTAAAGAAGAGAAGCAAAGACAGTAATAGTGAAAATGACAAAATTGATAATGTTCTATGAAAAACCTCTGTTTGTAGCACTGTT
Source organism: Cricetiscus sungorus (assembly GCA_030556225.1). Classification (NCBI taxonomy): domain Eukaryota; kingdom Metazoa; phylum Chordata; class Mammalia; order Rodentia; family Cricetidae; genus Cricetiscus; species Cricetiscus sungorus. The sequence goes on from JANBXA010000438.1 coordinate 81,995, forward strand.
TTTAGTTACTCTCATGTATCTACTATGATCTCCTCCTCCAACTCAAAAATCAGTTTGCACTGTAATCAGAGTATTGCCCATATGCCTTAATAGAATACAAACCTTTGTTTACCTCTTAAGATCTTCGTTATAAGTCTCTTTTCTCAAAGGATATAGTTGTTCATTTCTCTAGAAATATATGACATCCATCCAACCCCAAGCCACTGCTGGCTCCCTTTCCATTTGTTCTCAGTGAGGGCTGGCCTTACCTGGACCAATGAGGGTTGTCAAATACCTCTGGGATGACCCTGCTGATTCAGGTCTCTTTTCAGACGATGGTGGAGTCCCATGACAGACAGAACCTTATGTTCTTGGCTCTCACACTGCTCACTGCTAAGCCTAACACAGTCCTTGAGTACATGAATGCTGAGGGGCTTTCCTCAATGAATCATTGTAAGAAGTGTCTTGGGAAGTGGCTGACCCAAATTTTTTGTGTCTTTTCTTATTTTCTCTTGACTATCCATTTTCCTCATTTATGTATTAGGAACATAATATGATTTTCTTATAGTTAAAAGGAAATTACTCTTGATTGGCATTGACACTAACTCCAAGGAATTAAGGGGAAAAATAAATTTAGAATCACAAGACAAAACAATGAACAAAATCCCAATAGCTAGTCCCTCCCTTTTATACATTTATTCTGAAAATAAAATGTGCTAGACTGCTTAATCTAGACATGGGGCAGCTGAATGTTTAAAAATATGCCATCCACAGAGCCTCACTTTGTATTTTGGACATTTCGTTGGCTGATAGTTAAGGAATGAAAATGGTAATAAAAATGTAAAAGCAAAATGGCTATACTTATATCAGACCAGCTAAACTTTAAGTAAAACTTTATCATGAAATGCAGAGAAGGCTACTCAATAATGATATAATGACTCGTGAAAGAAGGTGTGATAATAATTTTAAACATTTTTGCAAACAAAGTTAGAGTATTTAGACATATAAAGCAAATGTTGGCAGAATTGAGGGGAGAAGTGAGCAGCCATATGCTAATAGCATCAGAGTACAATACTCTGTTTTCAACAATAGACAGACAAATAAGAAAACATTGGTCTTAGAAAACACTGGGGGAAAAAACAAACCCAAAGCACACACAGAGAAATTATAGCCACTGCCAGCACACTGCACACTTTCCAAGTACAGGCAGATCATTTTCCTGCATAGACCACATGTTGGTTGACAAATCTTAAGATTAAAAAGACTGAAATAATAACCATTGTCTTTTCTGGCCATGATGAATGAAAACTAGAAACCAATAGCAGAATGAAAAGTCACAGATATATGGAAATTAAAACACACTTGGACAACAAATAGATCAAAGAAACTAGAAGACATGTTTTGGACAATCAAAAATGAGAAAACTTTTTTTTTCTTTTTGGAATATGGAAAAATAAATTCCAAGTGGGAAATAGGTAACTTATACCTATATTATTTGTGAGACTTGTCATTATTATTATATTAAACATTCTGAATGATATTACTGGGTAATTTAATTTTTTACTTTTTATTTGTGGGTGTATACATGTGTTTGTGTCTATGAGTGCAGGTGGCTGAGGAGTCCAGAAGACAGTGGTGAATCCCATAGAGCTGGAGTTACAGAGAGTTTTGAGCCACCTAACATGGGTGCTTATGAAGCCAACCTCACAGCTGAGTCATCTTTCCAGCCACCAGCTCTCTTGCTTTTTCTTACGGCTTTCTTTTCTTTGTATGTTGCCTGTTTGTTCATGATTTCTTGCTGAAGCTTGTGTATGTATGTGTAATTTGGCCAAATCCCTTGACATAATTCTTTGGCAGACAACCTCTGCACTCATGCATTCTTTGCAAGTTAAGGCTTATGCATGCTCTGTTATCAGGTGGCACTTCCTTCTCCAAGGCAGAGTGCAGACTCACACCCCACTAAATCCTCTAAGATGTGGGTGGTCCTTACACTGGACTCTGCTGGTGATGAGTGGTTACCTTGGTCTCTTTTTTGCTTGCTGTTGTGCTTTTCAAGGTTAAAATTTCTTTTTCTTGTTCCCTCTGGGTACACAGTGATTTTCACATCTGTAGATCACTGTCTGTAAACTGCACCTCCAAATGCCAATCACTACATTTTCAAATGTTGCTTCTTTCTCATCCTAACTGCTACATTTGCTTGAGACTGTCCCATCCCATCTTCTTAGCCCTTGCTTCTATTTCATGAATTTCACCCTACCTGTTTTCATTCTCATTTTCAGTCCTTGTTCTCTGTGCTGCAATCTGAGTAGCTTCTCCATCTCCATCAAACATTCCTGAGGTGTGTTGAGTCTACCTTTAGCCAATAAGCTGAATTTCTGTTCCATTACTGTGATTGTAAGTAACATCTGTTCAAATATTTTGGGTCAGTTTCAACATCATTTGTGAAGTTTTCATTTTGAAGGCTCGTGTTTTACAAATGTAAGCAGCAGTTGTTACATAGTCAAGCTGTGCAGTCTGTGGTGCAATTTTACAGTATTTGTTGTCTCCAGAGGTTCAAACTAAGATTTACTGTTCCTATCAGCTCTCATTTTTGTGATTTCTTTCCCTGTCTGGCGATTTGGGGATGATAAATCATATTTAATTGAATTGGTTTTAATCTGCTAAAATCTGTGTTCTGAAATAAAGAATGTTTTTAAAGGGTTATTAACGTTGGTGACCACCTCGGGATTTTCCAGATTCACACTATTTACCCTTGCCGATCTTGGTTGGAGCCTTTCCCACATCTCCACAGGCTTAGGACAATAAGGACAGTCACTTCAGTTTTCTGTAAAGCTAATTGTGGAGCCTGACTCCCTGTAATATCCCGTATCTATGATGTGCACTATTGACCCCCTTCCCCTGCCTTGGGACTTTCCCATAGGTTCTTTGGCAGAGTGCTTTGGTGATGACATTGTGATTTTTTACAGCCAGAGGTACTCTCTGTGTGACCTAATGTAACAGTTCATCAGTGCTGAAAGCCTTTGTATAGAAGCAAGCCATGTATATATACATCAACCACAAGGTAGAAAATGGAGGATTTGGGCTAGAGAGATGTCTCAGAGGTTAAGGTCCTCGGTGGCTCTTCCAGAGGTCCTGAGTTTAATTCCCAGAAACCACTTTGTGGCTCACAACCATCTATAATGAGATCTGGCGCCCTCTTCTGGCCTGCAGGTACGCATGCATGCAGAACACTATACATAATACTTTTTTAAAAAGAAAGAAAATGGAGGATTTAATCCACTTTACAGATGAATGACAAAGTCTCAAGAAATATTCGGAAGTAAATTTTATAAGGGCAAACTACGGTTTTTTATATAAAAATAATCTTTATGGTTAACACTGATTTTATTCAATATGATCACAATAGGGCTTATTATGTTTATAAAATCTTTAAATTTGAACAGATTATTTTTGTAAGTGTAACAATAGTATATAGGCACACTTTAAATGTTATTTTTAGTCAAAATTTTAATAATGCATATATATATATAATTTACATATACACATATAACACACACGCATATGTTTGGTGTAAGGAGTCTCACACTGGAACATTAACAAGCTTTCTATGCCAAGAAACTAAACCCAAGGATTTCCTGATTCCACCTTGCCATTTGGAGACTACCTTCTTATGTATTTTTGCAGATATCTTTATAGCTGTGGCAAGAATAGTCAAGAGTTTCCAAATTCTAGAACAATTGTAAAAGTCGTAAAGATCACCACCGTTCTGATTTAGTCACACAGTTCTGTTATGCTTGACACTGAGTGGGCAGTTTTATGAGCATTAGAGGTCTGAAAATTTCTATTTAGTCTGAAAATGCTGTCATTAGAACTGTGCATGTGCCAGTGTTTTTCATGAACCTCTTGATATTTGCATTCTAGCTACATTTGATGTTCTCAGGAAAGCAGCAGGATAAAAATATAGGTCTGTGGAGTGAGAAGACAGCACAGTCATGGAGAAGGACCCAGTAGGAGTTAAGGAGACACCATCTGTGTTCCAAAAGGCTTGCCCTTCAATTCAGCATATTAGATAAGCCTACCTAATTTAATAACCTCCTTAAAAAAAGATCAATCAAGTATGGAGATCCTGGGCAGACATTTTAACAGATAAGGCAAAGCTCCTTCTGCATGATGTCTTAGAAACAACAAGAGAGCATAGAAAGAAAATGAGATTCTAGCACGGATTTGTTCAGCATGAGCCTAGTCTACTGAAAGCTCTTTGAACTGGACCACCTGACCAATCATTGTTTAACCATGAGTGAAACTTCTCACCCTGTAACTTTCAATCTCTGTTTAATCTGCATCTTGCTCTTTTTCTCCCTTTCTTCTGGAATTACCTGTCATTTTATTTCTTTTAAGAAAAAAAAAACTATTTTTTTCTCCTAATGCAAACACATGCCTGACATGTTTTTCCTTTAAAAGGTACATACTATTTTGTTTTTCATGTAAATATTTTCTTTCATCTTTTTATTTCCAATGGGCTCTGTCACACCTAATAGTTAGAGCTTTTAACTTTAGGAAACTTAATTTATAGTGGAAACTGGGAAGTAGATGATTTTGCAATCTTTAATTTTTGAAAAGATTTCATTATCTTTAAAAAGCATGTTTCCTGGTAGCATATTTTACATGTGATACAGGACATTCTTACCAGAAGACTCTAGTTCCTGTTTTGTAAGAAACCCAAAATGGACATTGAGTTATCCAAAATGTGGTCTCCACCATGGGGCACTGGGAAAGGAAGCACATTACTGTGTCGTAGATTGTCTGCTTGTCAGGCTAATCATGATTGGCAGAGTGCTTTTGTTTTTGTTTGTTTCTTTGTTTGTTGGGGTATTGTTTTAGAATTCACACACACACACACAGAGAGAGAGAGAGGAGAGAGAGAGAGAGAGAGAGAGATATGACATCAGCAAAGGACACATTTTAGGTTTTCAATTAGGACTGAACTTGTTCTTTAGTTGTAGAGAAGTCTCAGGTTGTTGAGAGACAATGTTTTAGGAAAGTGACAAGAATCCACATTCAATGAGAAAACACACTGGACAGAAAAGGCTGAAGAAGTCTTTTTTGTTTTTTTGTTGTGTAGAAGTAAGGGTATCTATGGAAAGTACCATAGATAAGGAGATGGTGGGATTACCAGATATGACTAACCCTTTAGGATACAGAGTTCTAAGCCAGCCTGGGCTACAGAACAAGGCCTGTCTCAAATTTCAAAAGCAAAATGTAAACAAAACCATTTTTTATTAGAAGAAGGCATAGTAATCCTTAATATCTACATGGAGCTTTTGGATTTGTCAAGGTTTTGCTGGCACAGATTTTGAAAAATTACCAAGACTTTTCAGAATTTGATAAGAATCAGTCTAACTGGTGTTTTCCACCTCCAGGCAGACTGAAAGAGGAAGTTTGCAGATGCAGAACCACAAGGTGGCTCAATAAGAAAAGTCCCTTCATGTTCATCATCTTTACTCTCTGGCAGTTCCCCCTATCTCATACATATATCATATATATTGATTTCTTTAAAAAGTTCAATGCAATGCACTGGATTGTATCTACTAGAAAAAAATATAAATGTCTTAGGATGATTTGCTACCACAAGAGACCACATTAAACCCACACAGGTAACTATTATTGAAAAGAAAAGGAATTGTCAGGGTCAGTGAGGATGTGGAAAAATTGGGCTCCTTGTGGTTTTCTCATGAAAATATGGGATGTCACAAGACTATGAACAGAGTATGAAGATTCATCAAAAGGCCCGGTGTGTGTGTGTGTGTGTGTGTGTGTGTGTGTGTGTGTGTGTGTGTGTGGTGTGGTGTGGTACTACCACATGAGCTAGCAATTCTACTTAGTTTATAACCAAAAGAAATGAAAGTGAAGACTAGAATGAATAGTTGTACACAAATGTATACCACAACTTTAGTCCCAATAACCAGGATATGCTCTCTGTATCTGTCTGCTTATCTGTGAATGCTAGTTTTGGTTGTCAATCTGACCACATCTGGAATTAACTAAAACCAAGCAGTTGAATGCTTCATTTGAAGTGGGAAGATTCACCCCAAACGCAGATCTTAAACTTTTTGGAGGCAACCTATATAGTGAATATGTGAGAAGAAAGGGGCAGATGTGTTGTTGTTTTCTAATGAGAAGATTTAACACTTGTTGCAAATTAAACAACTCTGGTGATGAATTGAGTAACAATTGATCAGTAACGTGAATGTACTTAAAATGGAAATTTTAATATTACAATGAAAATTGATTTTTAAAAATCAATAGAAGTATGCATTCAAATATATCATCCTTTCTACTTTGGGAATCACATGCACTGTGGAGGCTGCTTCCTTCTGTAAGAAAGACCTTTGGCTTCTTGTGCCTCACTGCAGAGCCTTGAGCTTGCAATGCATCTTCTGTTTACCCTGATGCACAGTGTGAATACAAGAGTGGCACCATCCAGTTGGAATTCCAGGAAGTCCAGGAGCCCTGGTGACTTGTTTGTTTAAGTGAAGCACTGTGGTGAAACTGCTCTCCTCCATACTAGCAGCCATTGTTCACTGCATCCTGTAGCCCAGGGTCCCTGCTGTCCTGAACAAACACAACACTTGCCTCCTCCCATTCTGAAACTCCCAACACCTCAGTTTCACAGTTCTGTTTTCTCCGTTATTAACATAAGATTTTGGTCATGTTTTTAAAGTAGCTGTGTAGCTTGGGGTTGTTTTCTTCTTTTCACTGCAATCTCAGAATAGATAAATCACCTTCTATTTTGTCTTTTGCCTCAGCCCTTTCCTAGTCCTTGGCAAACTACTTTACCTCTTTAGGACCTTATCATCATCTATGAAATATGGACGTCAATATGGCTGCTTAAACTTGCTTTTCAAGTAAACCCTAAATTTCTCGTCATTGCCAGAGTGCTTGGGTTATCATAAGCAGACCATGTATGATCTCCTTTGTCAGTGCAATTTACCATTGCAGAAACCCGAGACCTAAGTAAAAGAACCAAACTGCCCAGTAGGTGGCAGCATCCTGCCTCCCGGCATCTTTCTTTCCTATACTGTGTACACAGGATGTAAGGGACTACAGGAGACAGAAAAGCTTTCTGCACATCTTAGGGAATTCAGCTAAGATTCTTATGGAAATCTCTGAATTCTTTGATTTTAAGGTGACATGATTACTTCTGTGCCCCAAATGCCAGCCTTCCTTGACCCTAGATAATTAGAGCCTGGCATCTCTAAGACGGGATGTTTATAAACATCAGAAAGATAGGTACTCAAAATCCTGTGGCAATCCCCCCTAACAGACTATATAGAAAGTGGATGCCAATTACTCAACATATTTTCAAACATACAGACTTGCAGATGGTAGAAGCCAAGATGACCTGCAAACATGCACTGTATTTACATTTGTTATCTGTTGATAAGGGAACATGGCATAGCTGATCCCGCTTGTCACAAGTTGTGACCTCCTGCTTTCCATGATATTATGTCTGGTTAAAAAAAAAATGGTGGTATTTTCTCCCTGCCTTACGATTCCCTGACCACTCTACAGTATTCCCTGCCTCTGTCTTCTCTCCTTTCCAACTTTGCACTGTAAATCCCAGCTAGGAACAAGTATATCTAGGCCAAATCCCTCATAGAGGCCGAACACAAAGGATCAGGGTACCACAGCCAATGTCCAAATGAGGGCAAGGTTAGTGACCAAGGAAGATACGAAATAGACACATCTATTCCAAGATTCCAACCCTGTAGGGAAAGCTTTCTGATTGTAATTTGAATGTCTGTTTCCTCGGGCTCCTAACCATGTTTCCACACAGAGCACAGTCTTATAGGCTGTATAGGGACACTAGGGATGTGGTGACCAGTTTTATGTCAATGTGACACAAGCTAAAGTCATTTGAGAGGAATGGCCCTCAAGGAAGAAAACAAACCCCCATCAGACTGGCCTGTGGCCAAGCCTGTGTGGCACTTTCTTGATTGCTGAATGATGCAGAAAGTCCCAGCTCACTGTGGTCAGTGATACCCTTGGGTAGTTGGTCCTGGGTTCTGTAAAAAAGAAGCCTAATGATGTGGTTGTCCTTCTGTATATATGTTTCTCTTATTGGTTGATGAATAAAACACTGATTGGCCAGTAGCCAGGTAGGAAGTATAGGTAGGGCTAGGAGACCAGGAGAATTCTGGAGAGAGGACACAGAGAGGTCACCAGAGAGATGCCATGTAACAGTTGAAGGAACAAGAGGCCTGAGAATTCTCTGGTAAGATAAGACTATGTAGAAATACTGAGATTAATGAAAAATGTATTAATAATTAAGAGAGAGAGAGCTAGCCAATAAGAAGCCTAAGCCATTGGCCAAACAGTTTATAATTAATATAAGCCTCTGTGTGTTTATTTGGGTCTAAACACCAGGAGGACCATTTGGAACAGGAACCTGCATCCATACCTAAACAAGCCATGAGGAACAAGCCAGTAAGAAACAGCCTCATGGCCTTTGCATTTAATTCTTACATTCAGGGCCCTTTCTTGATTTCATCCTGTGACTTCCCTGGATGATGGACTTAGAAGCTGTTAAATAAAATAAGCCCTTCCCCTCACAAGCTGCTTTCTTGTCATGGTGTTTATCATAGCAGTAGAAACCTAACTAAGGAGGCTTCTTCCTCAGGCCCAACACCATGATGCCTCTGGGTCATGGATCATCTGCCATCCACCTCCTCAGGGAACCTTTGTGTAACACTTTAGCCATTGCTGTGGCTGGTCTCAAGTTAACCATAGTCTGCATCCACTCACATTAGTGAGCTCTTTCACACCCTGAACACCCTGATGCCTCCCATTACAGCGTTATCTTTGGAAAACTGAGAGAAGAATTTTTGGCTTTGCATTTCAATTTATTGTCTGTGATTATTTGGGACAAGTTATTCCACCTAGTTAAGTTTTAGTTTCTAAATTTATAAAATGTGGATATGCTCAAATGTTTTCAAAGATTATATATATGAATAAAACTCTTTATAAATGTTAAAATATAATACAAATGAACTCTTATAATTTCTTCCTCTGTCTACCTCCTCATTGACAACACCCCTTTCTTTAATGAATAGCAATGGCAGTGCAATGTGATTGAACATGTTGACTTGAACATGTTGCTGTCACTCAGACAACAGGAGCCACACTCAGATCCCTCACCCAGTTCCTTGACCCTCTTGTGTCAACTTCTTATTTTGCAGCAGACAGTGAAAGCTCTGCAGGGTCCCCGGAAAGGCTCACAGTTTGGTGTTCCCTGCTTCAGGCAGATGCCTCCTCGGAGGTAGCAAGGTCTTTCAAAATTGAGTGCACTGTTGATAGCTAAACAAAAATAAAAACAAACAAATAAAAACACGAAAAGAGAGAGAACATTTGCATGAAGTCTAGAAAATCTTTGCTTAGAAGTCTCTGTCCAGGGCATACTGGAAGAGTCTTCGCTGTCACACACATTCAATAAGTATGCCTGTCAACTCATTCTGTCCGCTTGGTAGGGAGACAACTGAAGATGACTTTCCTAAGAAGACCTGAAGTCTCATAAAGACACAATGATCATATAGCAAAGGATCATTAATAGCTAACTTTCCTCCTTTATCTCTCTGGCTCTTGGTTCTTCCTTCTCCCCCCTTTTGGTAGAATCTGGCTTAAAATCCTGTGTCATGCAAGTGATTTTGGGAGCACAGAGGTGATTTCTGAGTATCCCTTAGTGCTTTACTTTCTAATGATCATTAATATAATGATTTCCCAATCATTAATATTGGGAAAGGAAAAAGCAAATGTGACAAGAAAGGTCATGGTAGTTGGTATTTACCGTGCAGTACCTGGAAGATGGCAAAGAGAGCCAGGAGGAAAGTGTGAAGTCTCATTGTTGTAGAGTTGGGTCCTGAAGACCTGAAGGTGACAATCAAGAGGACAAAATTAGAAGGCTGTTTCTCTACTGGAGGAACTCATGGTGGCCCACAAGTCTTAACTGAGACCAGCTTTTCTGCCCTAAGGCTCTGATTGTCCCTCAGGCACTCACAGTGACTCACTGTGTTCTCCTGGCACATTCCTAGGTCCTTCACATTGCTGCCTGCTCCTTCCCTCCACACTTTCCCACTGATTTATAAAGATGAGCTTGAGCGGAGCTGAGTGTGAGATCTGAATGTGAGATGGCCACCATGGCAAGGAGTCGGGCTATTACAAAAGGAGGCCAAGAATGGTCCCTCACAAGCCAGCCTGGAATCTGAGAAGATCTGAGGCCATCTGCTGGGTGTTTCATGTGTCCTTCAAAGGAAAACCCACTGTGGTTTGGGACTATGTATAATCTCAGCAGATAACTATGCTAATGAGGCAAAGAAATCATACTTGTCAAGAAATAATGAAAAAGAATGCAGTCATTTGCTTCTGAAATTTCAATACCATTATTTCCTTGCCCCTAAATCTATCATTTTTATGATTAAAAAAAACACACCACAGGATCCCAAATGATAGAAAAATACTGTAACTGAAAGGTTTAACAAAAACCCTCATTGCTTCCTACTCTTCAAACACAACAATTATTTATGTGGCTAAAGGAGTCACATAAGACCATTGGAAAACACAAATATTTACATTATGTTTTATTACAGCAGCAGATTTGCAGTTATAAAGTAGGAACAAAAACAATTTTATAGCTGGGGGGGTCATTACAACATGAGGAACTGTATTGAAGACTCTTAGCCTTAGGAAGGTTGAGGACCACTGGGTTAGAGTGTTTTCATTATTTCCCTTTGCTAATAAAATCATGAAAATACTGTTTTAAATTTAGAATATATGATCAAACTTCATAGCCAGCTCGCTTACATGTTTTCATTAAAAGGCTATCTTGAAAAACATTTAGTATTTGTTTAAATATATTCATCTTGAATGTGTGTATCTCCAGAAATTCATGTGACTATGACCTAGCATGAATTCTTAGAAATGGGATATTGTACCAAAACACACTTCAAGATTTACTACATAATGTCAATTACTTGTTTGGAAACTGCCATATATTTTATTCTCTTACTAATATGCATGAAAGCATTTTAACTATTAATATTATTGTTGAGACCGATTATTAGTAATTACTTTGATCTTTGTCAGTGAGACAAGTGAATGATAATATTTCTGCTTATATTAGTTTACATTTTACATCTTTTTTTGAGATTGCTTTTTATATTCATGGGTGATTTTGTCACATCAAACTTATTTTTCTGCTATGCCGCTCATCTTTCTTAGTGATTTAAGGTCACGCTAATCTTTGCCATTTGTATTATAGAAATGGTTTCTGATTTGTTTTTTACTGGCACTTTATCATCTGGTATCTGATATTCATGCCTGTGTTCCATGATCTCCTGTTGCATTGTCCCCTTTCTCCTATGGATGCTAATTTTGTTTGTGGTTTTATATAATTGTGCCTGAATTTCTGGTCAGGGCCACCCTTAGTTCTTTCATTCCTGGATTGGAGGCAGTCCTGGATGTCTGTGGCAGACTTGCATTCAGAATATGAAGAGTGGTTTTTGCCCCATCTAGAGATAAGGATTTCCCAAGCCCACAGAAATCCCATTACTGAGCGTGGAATCTCAGATAAAAAGCACAGGTATGGATGGCTTCATGCTAGTTTTCTAAGGAACTGAGTCTGACAGAATTAACAAATAAGTCACAGTATTGTGAGGAATAGAGATGTTGGGGTTGCTGACAGGTGGGGTGCAGTGGGGCATTGCAGAAGGACATTCCTCATTGGCTACAAAATTTCAGAATCTTAATGTTGACCTTGCCAGGTATGTGACCCTTAGATGCAGGTGGTGGCTTAGGGGCTCCATTACCGTTATCTCTTAGGACATCTCTCCCTGTGGCAGCCCTTCATAGTTTATCTCAAATAGGGTGTAGCGGGATTCTTGGAATACATGATCACTGGCCATGACAGACTCTCACACAATAAATTCTAAATTACCTTGTCAAGTTGGAAGCTATGTTGTTGCTTTGTTAATATGTTAAGTTGAAATTGTAGGTTTTGTTGACGAACCTATACAAGAGAATAACTTGATTTGCCTTTAAAGCATTTGTCTCCTTTTAGCATGTCTCCTTGGTTCCATGTCATAAGAGTTTCCTATTGATCCAGAAGGTTTTCATAAAGTTGTTGACAACTATTGTGAACAATTATACTGTGTAGATTCTTTGCACATGACTGGGAAGATTTTGTTTTGTTTAGTTTTGTTTTACACAGAGAAAGCTGCTGATTCTGCATTCTAATTCCCTCACTATTTCACAGCTGAACTCTCATGGTCCTTTATCTTTTTGTGGCTATTTCTCATTTGTTACTTTAAGCATCTGCTGTGAGATGCCTGGCTAAAGCAACTTAGGAGGGGCAGGATTTATTTTGTCTCATTTTTTGATGGACATAAGGCATTATAGTAGAGAAGGCATGGTCATAGGAGGCTCTGTGACGGCAGGAGCAGGTGCCTGGCATTACTCAACTTCCCACAGTCCAGTGCATCAAGAAGCAAGGAACTCACAAAAACAGGTCCCAGTAAACCACAAGACCCACCATCAGTGACTCACTTCCTCCAGCTAGATCTCCACCTACCAAAGGCTCTACAGCCTCCCAAGCGCTATCTCAGATGCAGCATTCACATATAGGGTTCTAGGGGACCTTGTAACTATGACACAGCTCAGCAGTTTTTCAAATGCAAACTCATAACTACGTAAAGTATTGCCATCTTACTTCCTTAACTAATAGCACAGCTGAACAATTCTTAGAACCTTCAGGGGTCATCCTCCTAACCGATCATCTTACTTATAGAAAACTACAGTCAGATGAGAAAAAAAAAAAACAAACCAAAAAACCAATAAACAAAAAACCTTCACCTTACCAAGCCAGCTTGTGGTAGACACTCCTTAACTGTGAGGAATTTTTTTCTGGGTTAGCAGAACACGGGAAATGGCCTTATTTCTTCCCCATTTTCTTTCTTGTCCCTTGATACTTCACATGAGAGGTACAAATTCCTTTAATATCCAAAAAACAAAGGGGGAATCAGACCCCCTTCGGGTCTGATGTTTTGGCAGCTTTTTGACATGTGTGATACCTTCCGTAAAAGCCTTTGATTTTTCTTCCAGAACTTGATTAAGAACTTCAACTCATGCATTAAGCACAGGTTGTAGTCTTTGCTCGAAGTCCTTAGAGATCTGAAATAAGTCTGTGTCTAGTAAGGAAACAGAAAGAATTTTAATGACGACACAAAGCCTGACATCTCTGTGATCCTTCACCAGAGCATGCTCCTTTCTGGGTCTAAAACTGGTATAGTTCCGTTCAACTCAAGAATTTTATTGAATAAGATAGAGATAGAGGGTGTTTGTCTAGGCCTTCTGGGCATCAATTATCACTGTTTAAAGCCCTGAAAACAGTCCCTGGGAAGATAGGGAAATTGATATAAAAGTTAAGTATAATCTGTGTTAGTTTTAAAGAAAGCAAAGTGAGGAGGAAGAGAAGGTGCCTGATGAAGTAGGTGAAGAGAGGAAGAAGTGGGAGAAGGAGGAAGAGAAGGAATAAGATGAGAGGAAGGACTTCATGGAAGTCCTTTGAAATTCTTCAAGGTCTCCTGGCAGTACCCTCTGGGAAAGCCAGCTTCTGTGCAGACAGCTGAAGAGTTAGAACACTGCCTATCACATCTCTCTTGGAAAACAAAACAGAAAAACTTGCTATTCTCTTCTTACCACAACACTCTGGTTTGTACAATCCCAATTTTTACAAATTATCTCTGTCAGGTCCACTGAATCAATTCCACCCCCCTCTCTCTAGGAAATATAACTGTTTCCCTGTCATCCAGAGTCAGTTATATCCTCTTACATGCTAAGCCATCATTCCGTGGCTAACTCTTATTACCTTTGTCTTCTTGGCATTGAATTATTAGGTATGAAGCACATATACAACTTTCTATAACAAGGAGACAGCTTTCATAAATATGCATAATCTTTTAGCTCACTGCTGTCTGTATGCTGATCTCACACAATAATGGAGGTTGGAAATCCAAGACCAAGGAGGTGACTAAGGTTCTTCATACTCAGGCCTGCTCCTCAGTTTCCATGATGGCTAATGTTTGTTATTTCATCAGATAACTTTCGTGAGAACAGCCCTCTGGTATCATTTCTCATGAGAAGAACAGCTTTATTGGTTAAGTTGTAAACCATCAGGTCCAAAGGAAACTCCATTTTCCCAAATTCTGGTGGTTAGATTAAAGCCAGTATTACTCAGGAACTTGTGAAGCCAGTTCCCCTTTACCAAAGGAGCCATTTCCCTTATCATTAGTAGAAGGGACAAATGACTGCCTGTGGTGCATATACACATACCAAAGTGCATTGTGGCCTCAAGGCTCCCTCTGTGTCACAAGAACCTGTTATACATTTCCGAGTCAATGCTGGCCTCCTAGATCTTCTCACCTCTTCCCCTACTCTAATCTTCCCTCCCTCAAGCTACTCATTTTCTTGTAACCTTGCTATTTTGGCTATGATTCCTATTTTGATCTCCCTTTTGCCTGCACCTTCTTGGTCTTTACATCTCACTCTCCCATACCTTTCCCACTCCTCCTCTCCCTCTCTCTCTGTCTTGGTTCTTTTATGATGCCTCTGGAGGTTCTCTCTCTCTCATATCTACAATAAAAACCCTTTCCCTAAATCTTACCATGGAGCAGTCATGTTATCAGGTTATACACCAACAGCCTTAGTTTGCCTTGATTACCTCTGAAAACCCTGCCTCTGAACACAGGTGCAGAGACCAAATTCTTCCTATGTAACTGACTTTTCCTGTGTTTTCTGCAGGTTTGTGTGAGTGTTGAGTCCCCACTATTTTCTGTGCTCCCCAAAATCTGACTTTTTCAAGAACTTTTATCTTGGGTCTCCTGAATGACCAAGTTTTGATGGCAGAGTTGGTTGCTATCCTGATGTCTACAGTATGAGCCACTAATGTTATCAGAAGACACAGTGTCCTCTCTTCCATTTGGAGTGTTCTTGTGCTTCCCAGACACACCCGAGGCATGCTATCATTCTATCATTCTACCACTCATTCTCAAGAAAAACACTGTTGTCAGGTAGTTCCAGAGACTTAGTTTATGTGTGCTCACCAAGAGGGTGTAGAGAAAAACACCACGATTCTTGTGCCTTTTCACTTTGCCCCTCTATTATCCCTGTCAACTCCAGGCTTTTGTTCTTGTGTTGTAATTATTGCCTAAGAAACACAAACAATCAGAGTCCACGAGGAGTTTATTGAGAAAGGGAAGAGAAAGGAGGTAGCTGGTAGCCACTCGAAAGCAGGAGAGAGAGAGAGAGAGAGAGAGAGAGAGAGAGAGAGAGAGAGAGAGAGAGAGAGAGAGAGAGAGAGAGAGAGAGAGAGGAGAAAGGAGAAAGGAGAAGAAGAAGGAGAAGAAGAAGAAGAAGAAGAAGAAGAAGAAGAAGAAGAAGAAGAAGAAGAGGAAAAGAAAGAGGAAGAGGAAGAAGAAGCCAAAGAGAGAGAGGGAGCCAAAAAGAGAGAGTGAAGAGCACTTGGCGGGCTTGCTTTAAATGGGAGGCTTGGGAATGGGTAACTGAGTCCCCTGGCAGCCAGGTAAAGCTTGAGCAGCCAAGTAAGTCATGATGTAGATAAGACAAAGCCATGAGCATCCCACCCATCATCAGGGTGCAGGGTAAGCAGACTGCTGGTTCCCAACACAGGCTTTTGGGATGACTTAGCCCCACCCCTTTACAGGATAAGGGGAGGGTGGAATCCCTCTCTTTATGCATACTGATGCTGAGCCTGGGCTTTCCTGGAGGAAGGAGAGCTCTTTCTTTGCCAATAGCATAGAGGACACTTCTATGCTCTTCTGGGGCCTCCAAATCTTTTTTCTTCTTAAGAGTCCTTCTTATGGAAGGACAAATAATACTTGAACGTGGATTTATACTAAGCACAAAAACAAAATAATATTGACAGAAGGCCAGAGGTGGGGGAGAAGGCACAGTGGGTAAAGCACTTGCCATGTAAGAATGAGAACCTGAGGTTGGAACCCCAGACACAAATAAAGTTAAAGTAGTAGGGCATGGATGAGGTGGAGACAGGAGACTTCCCAGAATCTCATGGACCACTCAATCTGGTAAATATAAGGAAGTCCATTTCAGACAAGGCAGATAGCCAAGACTGAAACCCAAGCTTGTTTTCTTATCTCCACACACACATGCACAGTTGCATTTGTGTGAGTATATACACAAACATGAGGGATATACCTTGAGGGGGGAGAGGACAGAAAGAGAGATACTTGTGTGCTTGCAAACAAAGCACAGAAAAAAAGTTTTCTTGATATTATATTTTTTTTAATCAAGAACAAAATTGTTACAAGAAAATAAATACTAGAGTTACCAAATAAATCACGTATGAAAGAATCACAGACAATTATATCAAATTATCAAATTCAGTCAAGATGGCTGCTTGCAGTTTCCCCAAAATCTTCCAAGGAAACAGCCCATGAAAAGACACTATGTGCTTTAACACAGCTGAAAACAAGCAGAAAGTAGAATATTCCCAATAGGGATTATTGGTAATCAGGTCATACTCTTTTGGGTTTGGTTTTATGTAATTCGCTAACACTTTTGCTAAAGTATAAATTTTATCTCAAGATTTGTTTGTAAACTTTCTGTACTTCAAGATTTGTAACTTTATTAGGAATGGCTAAAAATCTGTAATAAAAATTAAATTAGTACTTGTAACAAAAGGGTTGTTAGTTAAAAATCTAAACATAGGTTATCTTAACAGGGTATGTGTCCAATAGACTTAGGTTGGAATAAATAACAACCATGTGACTGGCAGCCATTTTGACTATGGCCCCAGGAGGATGAAACCAACTATGTGGATGGCAGCCTTCTTTACTAAAGTTAAAGAGGGTACAGGCCATTGACTTCACCACCATCTTGATTAAAGTAGTGACCATGTGGTATAAACCAACTAAGGAGGCAACATCAGTCTCCAAGACATCTTGGATTTGGATGGATTATGTTATATAATGATTTTTGTCTGGAAATCACTAAAATTTAAATTGAAAACATACATTTAATAAATGAAATATGCCTAATTAAGATTTATAAATTCCAAAGGGCATAAAGGTCTACTTGGGTTAACAAAAACTCACTTAGAGATATATATCTACCTGATTATGTCTTAGCTAAGTGTGTTCAACACCAGGCTTCTAGAAATGTATAAATAAGAAATAATGTTTGTTTAACAAATAAGATTTGTTTGTTAAGTAAGGATTATAAATTCCTAAGAACTGTTCAGGCTGTCAGAGACTTGAAGACACAAGTCTAGCCTCTTTGTCTTTCTTTAACTTTGTTAAGCTTTAGCTTTTGGAAGAACTGGGTCACACAGAAACCTGTGATATTCTGTAATGGTGTACTATGAAAAAAATAAAAGAAACAAGGGTTCTAATCTCTCTGTGAACTATATTTATGGTATAATAAGACTTCCAGTCTCTCTATGGGTTGCATTTAAAATTTAAAGTTTTATGTTGATGCTAAAGACCTTTGATGCAAAAATTGTAATTCTTAAGGCTAAAATTTAATATGGATAAAACTGTAAAATATTGATCTTGTAAAAAGCTGTGAACTTGCTACAAAGTGTTAAAGATAATTAGGACATGCAAGTTCATAGTCATCTTATAAGTGATCAAATTCTTTAATGTGATCAGAACTGTGTTTATACTAAGAACAAATGTAACTCATTTTACAGGGAAAAGCTTTATTTAGCCTACTGTATATGTTTTCAATGTTAAGCATGAAAAAAATAACGAAAATCCAATAATATTGGTTTAAATCGATATACTAATTGATGGTCTGAAAACTTTCAGAGTCTGCCGAAAATGGCATTTAAAATGTTTGCTATGGCACAAAATGTGAGTGTACCTAATTGTTTACAGACACTTGCCAATTGTGTTTCCTACAATGAGGAATTCAGTGGAAATTACAGGGAATAGTTATGATAAAATCTCTAAAATTTTTAATTTTTTAAGCTTAGAAGAAATACATATAACGTTCATAAGGACATAGGTCAAACACTGAAGACAAGTACTCCTGTCCTGAAAGATATCTCTTCCCCTGTTCTTCCCATGACCATAAGCCTAAAGGTTTCAATTGTAGGATTTTCCCCTAAGTTCAATACCTTTAACTTCTGTCTCTGGTCTATATCTATCAAAGCAGGCTTTCACTCAGATGACAAACACCATCTAACCAGGGCTCAGCTGCACATGACAAATTGCTCCCAAGTGACCTACACCACACCAGCCCTTGGTGGTCCTACAAAACCAGAGAGCCTTGCACTTGGTGAACGTTGATGTGAAGCAGTCATGCTGATGTTGTACCTCCATCTCTTGTGGCTGAGTCAGCTGACCAGATGCTGAAGATGAATGCCCCCATTGCCTAAATCCCATCCAGCCTTGACCTGCATTCCAATCTTCTTTGCCACTGACAATGACATCATAATATCAGGAGTGAAGCAGTTACTGAAGAGAGTACATCACTCATCACTCCTTATCCTCAACTAAA
Source organism: Cricetiscus sungorus (assembly GCA_030556225.1). Lineage (NCBI taxonomy): Eukaryota > Metazoa > Chordata > Mammalia > Rodentia > Cricetidae > Cricetiscus > Cricetiscus sungorus. The sequence continues at coordinate 100,565 of JANBXA010000438.1, forward strand.
GGCTGCAAAGTTAGGTCCAAAGGGGGGGAACTTGTTCATCCTCCCAGAAGAGTTCTCTTCCCTCCCCTCTGGCAAAATAGCAAATGACTACCTGTGGTGCCTATTGGCATACCAGGGCCCATGCTGGCCTCCAGATTCCATCAGTATTACAAGAATATATTAAAATAAAACTTGGAAA
>JANBXA010000439.1:0-54504 GCA_030556225.1 Cricetiscus sungorus
TCTCACCCTAGAGCCCTATATCCTACAGTTCTCATCCTAGATACCCTACACCTGCAGTTCTCATCCTATATCCCTGTACCATACAGTTCTCATCCTAGATACCCTACACCCTACAGTTCTCATCCTAGATACCCTTCACCCTACAGTTCTCATCCTAGATACCCTACACCCTACAGATCTCATCCTAGATACCCTGCACACTACAGTTCTCATCCTAGAGCCCTACACCCTACAGTTCTCATCCTAGATACCCTACACCCTACAGTTCTCATCCTAGATACCCTATACCCTACAGTTCTCATCCTAGAGCACTGTACCCTACAGTTCTCATCCTAGATACCCTATACCCTACAGTTCTCATCCTAGATACCCTGCACCCTACAGTTCTCATCCTAGATACCCTGCTCCCTACAGTTCTCATCCTAGAGCCCTACACCATACAGTTCTCATCCTAGATACCCTACACCCTTCAGTTCTCATGCTAGATACCCTGCATCCTACAGTTCTCATCCTAGAGCCCTACACCCTACAGTTCTCATCCTAGATACCCTACACCATACAGTTCTCATCCTAGATAGCCTGCACCCTACAGTTCTCATCCCATATACCATATGCCCTACAGTTCTCATCCTAGATACCGTGAACCCTACAGTTCTCATCCTAGATACCCTGCACTCTACAGTTCTCATCCTAGATACCCTGCCCCCTACAGTTCTCATCCAAGATACCCTATACCCTGCAGTTCTCATCCGAGATACCCTACACCCTACAGTTGTCATCCTAGATACCCTACACCCTACAGTTCTCATCCTAGATACCCTACACCCTACAGTTCTCACCCTAGAGCCCTACACCCTACAGTTCTCATCCCAGATACCCTACACCCTAAGGTTCTATTCCTAGATACCCTACACCCTACAGTTCTCATCCCAGATACCCTACACCCTACAGATCTCATCCTAGATACCCTTCACCCTACAGTTCTCATCCTAGATACCCTGAACACTACAGTTCTCATCCCAGATACCATATGCCCTACAGTTCTCATACTAGATACCCTGAACCCTACAGTTCTCATCCAAGATACCCTACACCCTACAGTTCTCAGCCTAGATACCCTATACCCTACAGTTCTCATCCCAGATACACTACACCCTACAGTTCTCATCCTAGATACCCTGCATCCTGCAGTTCTCATCCTAGATACCCTACACCCTACAGTTCTGATCCTAGAGCCCTACACCCTACAGTTCTCATCGAAGATACCCCTACACCCTACAGTTCTCATCCTAGATACTCCCACACCCTACAGTTCTCATCCTAGAGCCCTGCACCCTACAGTTCTCATCCTAGATACCCTACACCCTACAGTTCTCATCCTAGATACCCTGCACATACAGTTCTCATCCTAGATACCCTACACCCTACAGTTCTCATCCTAGATACCCTGCACCCTACAGTTCTCATCCTAGAGCCCTACACCCTTAAGTTCCCATCCTAGATACCCTACACCCTACAGTTCTCATCCTAGATACCCTACACCCTACACTTCTCATCCGAGATACCCAACACCCTACAGTTCTCATCCTAGATGCCCTACACGCTACAGTTCTCACCCTAGAGCCCTACACCCTTAAGTTCCCATCCTAGATACCCTACACCCTACAGTTCTCATCCTAGATACCCTACACCCTACACTTCTCATCCGAGATACCCAACACCCTACAGTTCTCATCCTAGATACCATGAACCCTACAATTCTCATCCCAGATACCATATGCCCTACAGTTCTCATCCTAGATACCCTGAACCCTACAGTTCTCATCCTAGATACCCTACACGCTACAGTTCTCACCCTAGAGCCCTACACCCTACAGTTCTCATCGAAGATACCCTACACCCTACAGTTCTCATCCTAGATACCCTACACCCTGAAGTTCTCATCCTAGATCCCTTGCACCCTACAGTTCTCATCCTAGATACCCTACACCCCTACAGTTCTCATCCTAGATACCCTGCACCCTACAGTTCTCATCCTAGATACCCTACACCCTACAGTTCTCATCCTAGATACCCTACACCCTACAGTTCTCATGCTACATACCCTACACCCTACAGTTCTCATCCTAGATACCCTACACCCTACACTTCCTCATCTGAGATACCCTACACCCTACAGTTCTCAACCTAGATACCCTGCACCCTACAGTTCTCATCCCAGATACCATATGCCCTACAGTTCTCATCCTAGATACCCTGAACCCTACAGTTCTCATCCTAGATACCCTACACCCCCACAGTTCTCTCGAAAGATACCCTACACCCTACAGTTCTCATCCTAGAGCCCTACACCCTACAGTTCTCATCGAAGATACTCTACACCCTACAGTTCTCATCCTAGATACCCTACACCCTGCAGTTCTCATCCTAGATACCCTACACCCTACAGTTCTCATCCTAGGAGCCCTACACCCTACAGTTCTCATCCTTGACACCCTTCACCCTACAGTTCTCATCCTAGATACCCTACACCCTACAGTTCTCATCCTAGATACCCTACACCCTACAGTTCTCATCTTAGAGCCCTACACCCTACAGTTCTCATGGAAGATACCCTACACCCTACAGTTCTCATCCTTGATACCCTACACCATACAGTTCTCATTAGAGCCCTGTACCCTACAGTTCTCATCCTAGATACCCTATACCCTACAGTTCTCATCCTAGATACCCTGCACCCTACAGTTCTCATCCTAGATACCCTGCACCCTACAGTTCTCATCCTAGATACCCTGCTCCCTACAGTTCTCATCCTATAGCCCTACACCATACAGTTCTCTTCCTAGATACCCTACACCCTACACTTCTCATCTTAGAGCCCTACACCCTACAGTTCTCATGGAAGATACCCTACACCCTACGGTTCTCATCCTAGATACCCTACACCCTACAGTTCTCATCCTAGAGCCCTGTACCCTACAGTTCTCATCCTAGGATACCCTATACCCTACAGTTCTCATCCTAGATACCCTGCACCCTACAGTTCTCATCCTAGATACCCTGCACCCACAGTTCTCATCCTAGATACCCTGCTCCCTACAGTTCTCATCCTATAGCCCTACACCATACAGTTCTCTTCCTAGATACCCTACACCCTACAGTTCTCATGCTAGATACCCTGCATCCTACAGTTCTCATCCTAGAGCCCTACACCCTACAGTTCTCATCCTAGATACCCTACACCATACAGTTCTCATCCTAGATACCCTGCACCCTACAGTTCTCATCCCAGATACCATATGCCCTACAGTTCTCATCCTAGATACCCTTCACGCTACAGTTCTCATCCTAGACCCTACACCGTACAGTTCTCATGCTAGATATCCTGCATCCTACAGTTCTCATCCTAGAGCCCTACACCCTACAGTTCTCATCCTAGATACCCTATAACCTGCAGTTCTCATCCTAGAGCCCTGTAACCTACAGTTCTCATCCTAGATACCCTACACCCTACAGTTCTCACCCTAGATACCCTGAACCCTACAGTTCTCATCCTAGATACCCTGTACCCTACAGTTCTCATCCTAGATACCCTACACCCTACAGTTCTCACCCTAGATCCCTACACCCTACAGTTCTCATCCCAGATACCCTACACCCTACAGTTCTCATCCTAGATTCCCTTCACCCTACAGTTCTCATCATAGATACCCTGAACACTACAGTTCTCATCCCAGATACCATATGCCCTACAGTTCTCATCCTAGATACCCTGCATCCTGCAGTTCTCATCCTAGATACCCTACACCCTACAGTTCTGATCCTAGAGCCCTACACCCTACAGTTCTCATCGAAGATACCCTACACCCTACAGTTCTCATCCTAGATACCCTACATCCTACAGTTCTCATCCTAGAGCCCTATACCCTACAGTTCTATCATAGATACCCTACACCCTACAGTTCTCATCCTAGATACCCTGCACCATACAGTTCTCATCCTAGATACCCTACACCCTACAGTTCTCATCCTAGATACCATGCACCCTACAGTTCTCATCCTAGATACCCTGCACCCTACAGTTCTCATCCGAGATACCCTATACCCTGCAGTTCTCATCCGAGATACCCTACACCCTACAGTTCTCATCCTAGATACCCTACACCCTACAGTTCTCATCCTAGATACCCTATACCCTACAGTTCTCATCCGAGATACACTACACCCTACATTTCTCATCCTAGATACCCTGCATCCTGCAGTTCTCATCCTAGATACCCTACACCCTACAGTTCTGATCCTAGAGCCCTACACCCTACAGTTCTCATCGAAGATACCATACACCCTACAGTTCTCATCCTAGATACCCTACACCCTACAGTTCTCATCCTAGAGCCCTATACCCTACAGTTCTATCATAGATACCCTACACCCTACAGTTCTCATCCTAGATACCATGCACCCTACAGTTCTCATCCTAGATACCCTGCACCCTACAGTTCTCATCCGAGATACCCTATACCCTGCAGTTCTCATCCGAGATACCCTACACCCTACAGTTCTCATCCTAGATACCCTACACCCTACAGTTCTCTTCCCAGATACCCTACACCCTACAGTTCTCATCCTAGATACCCTACAACCTACAGTTCTCACCCTAGATCCCTACACCCTACAGTTCTCATCCCAGATACCCTACACCCTACAGTTCTCATCCTAGATACCCTACACCCTACAGTTCTCACCCTAGATCCCTACACCCTACAGTTCTCATCCCAGATACCCTACACCCTACACTTCTCATCCGAGATACCCTACACCCTACAGTTCTCATCCCAGATACCATATGCCCTACAGTTCTCTTCCTAGATACCCTGAACCCTACAGTTCTCATCCTAGATACCCTGCACCCTACAGTTCTCATCCTAGATACCCTGCACCCTACAGTTCTCATCCAAGATACCCTATACCCTGCAGTTCTCATTCGAGATACCCTACACCCTACAGTTCTCACCCTAGAGCCCTACACCCTACAGTTCTCATCCCAGATACCCTACACCCTACAGTTCTCATCCTAGATACCCTACACCCTACAGTTCTCATCCCAGATACCCTACACTCTACAGTTCTCATCCTAGATACCCTTCACCCTACAGTTCTCATCCTAGACACCCTGAACACTACAGTTCTCATCCCAGATACCATATGCCCTACAGTTCTCATACTAGATACCCTGAACCCTACAGTTCTCATCCTAGATACCCTACACCCTACAGTTCTCATCCAAGATACCCTATACCCTACAGTTCTCATCCCAGATACACTACACCCTACAGTTCTCATCCTAGATACCCTGCATCCTGCAGTTCTCATCCTAGATACCCTACACCCTACAGTTCTGATCCTAGAGCCCTACACCCTACAGTTCTCATTGAAGATACCCTACACCCTACAGTTCTCATCCTAGATACCCTACACCCTACAGTTCTCATCCTAGAGCCCTGTACCCTACAGTTCTCATCCTAGATACCCTACACCCTACAGTTCTCATCCTAGATACCCTGCACCCTACAGTTCTCATCCTAGATACCCTACACCCTACAGTTCTCATCCTAGATACCCTGCACCCTACAGTTCTCGTCCTAGAGCCCTACACCCTTAAGTTCCCATCCTAGATACCCTACACCCTACAGTTCTCATCCTAGATACCCTACACCCTACACTTCTCATCCGAGATACCCAACACCCTACAGTTCTCATCCTAGATGCCCTACACGCTACAGTTCTCACCCTAGAGCCCTACACCCTTAAGTTCCCATCCTAGATACCCTACACCCTACAGTTCTCATCCTAGATACCCTACACCCTACACTTCTCATCCGAGATACCCAACACCCTACAGTTCTCATACTAGATACCATGAACCCTACAGTTCTCATCCCAGATACCATATGCCCTACAGTTCTCATCCTAGATACCCTGAACCCTACAGTTCTCATCCTAGATACCCTACACGCTACAGTTCTCACCCTAGAGCCCTACACCCTACAGTTCTCATCGAAGATACCCTACAGCCTACAGTTCTCATCCTAGATACCCTACACCCTGAAGTTCTCATCCTAGATCCCTGTACCCTACAGTTCTCATCCTAGATACCCTACACCCTACAGTTCTCATCCTAGATACCCTGCACCCTACAGTTCTCATCCTAGATACCCTACACCCTACAGTTCTCATCCTAGATACCCTACACCCTACAGTTCTCATGCTAGATACCCTACACCCTACAGTTCTCATCCTAGATACCCTACACCCTACACTTCTCATCTGAGATACCCTACACCCTACAGTTCTCATCCTAGATACCCTGCATCCTTCAGTTCTCATCCCAGATACCATATGCCCTACAGTTCTCATGCTAGATACCCTGAACCCTACAGTTCTCATCCTAGATACCCTACACCCCACAGTTCTCCTCGAAGATACCCTACACCCTACAGTTCTCATCCTAGAGCCCTACACCCTACAGTTCTCATCGAAGATACTCTACACCCTACAGTTCTCATCCTAGATACCCTACACCCTGCAGTTCTCATCCTAGATACCCTACACCCTACAGTTCTCATCCTAGAGCCCTACACCCTACAGTTCTCATCCTTGACACCCTTCACCCTACAGTTCTCATCCTAGATACCCTACACCCTACAGTTCTCATCCTAGATACCCTACACCCTACAGTTCTCATCTTAGAGCCCTACACCCTACAGTTCTCATGGAAGATACCCTACACCCTGCAGTTCTCATCCTAGATACCCTACACCCTACAGTTCTCATCCTAGAGCCCTGTACCCTACAGTTCTCATCCTAGATACCCTATACCCTACAGTTCTCATCCTAGATACCCTGCACCCTACAGTTCTCATCCTAGATACCCTGCACCCTACAGTTCTCATCCTAGATACCCTGCTCCCTACAGTTCTCATCCTATAGCCCTACACCATACAGTTCTCTTCCTAGATACCCTACACCCTACAATTCTCATCTTAGAGCCCTACACCCTACAGTTCTCATGGAAGATACCCTACACCCTACGGTTCTCATCCTAGATACCCTACACCCTACAGTTCTCATCCTAGAGCCCTGTACCCTACAGTTCTCATCCTAGATACCCTATACCCTACAGTTCTCATCCTAGATACCCTGCACCCTACAGTTCTCATCCTAGATACCCTGCACCCTACAGTTCTCATCCTAGATACCCTGCACCCTACAGTTCTCATCCTAGATACCCTGCTCCCTACAGTTCTCATCCTATAGCCCTACACCATACAGTTCTCTTCCTAGATACCCTACACCCTACAGTTCTCATGCTAGATACCCTGCATCCTACAGTTCTCATCCTAGAGCCCTACACCCTACAGTTCTCATCCTAGATACCCTACACCATACAGTTCTCATCCTAGATACCCTGCACCCTACAGTTCTCATCCCAGATACCATATGCCCTACAGTTCTCATCCTAGATACCCTTCACGCTACAGTTCTCATCCTAGACCCTACACCGTACAGTTCTCATGCTAGATATCCTGCATCCTACAGTTCTCATCCTAGAGCCCTACACCCTACAGTTCTCATCCTAGATACCCTATACCCTGCAGTTCTCATCCTAGAGCCCTGTAACCTACAGTTCTTATCCTAGATACCCTACACCCTACAGTTCTCACCCTAGATACCCTGAACCCTACAGTTCTCATCCTAAATACCCTGTACCCTACAGTTCTCATCCTAGATACCCTGCACCCTACAGTTCTCATCCGAGATACCCTATACCCTGCAGTTCTCATCCGAGATACCCTACACCCTACAGTTCTCATCCTAGATACCCTACACCCTACAGTTCTCATCCTAGATACCCTACACCCTACAGTTCTCACCCTAGAGCCCTACACCCTACAGTTCTCATCCCAGATACCCTACACCCTACAGTTCTCATCCTAGATACCCTACACCCTACAGTTCTCACCCTAGATCCCTACACCCTACAGTTCTCATCCCAGATACCCTACACCCTACAGTTCTCATCCTAGATACCCTTCACCCTACAGTTCTCATCATAGATACCCTGAACACTACAGTTCTCATCCCAGATACCATATGCCCTACAGTTCTCATCCTAGATACCCTGCATCCTGCAGTTCTCATCCTAGATACCCTACACCCTACAGTTCTGATCCTAGAGCCCTACACCCTACAGTTCTCATCGAAGATACCCTACACCCTACAGTTCTCATCCTAGATACCCTACACCCTACAGTTCTCATCCTAGAGCCCTATACCCTACAGTTCTATCATAGATACCCTACACCCTACAGTTCTCATCCTAGATACCCTGCACCATACAGTTCTCATCCTAGATACCCTACACCCTACAGTTCTCATCCTAGATACCATGCACCCTACAGTTCTCATCCTAGATACCCTGCACCCTACAGTTCTCATCCGAGATACCCTATACCCTGCAGTTCTCATCCGAGATACCCTACACCCTACAGTTCTCATCCTAGATACCCTACACCCTACAGTTCTCTTCCCAGATACCCTACACCCTACAGTTCTCATCCTAGATACCCTACAACCTACAGTTCTCACCCTAGATCCCTACACCCTACAGTTCTCATCCCAGATACCCTACACCCTACAGTTCTCATCCTAGATACCCTACACCCTACAGTTCTCACCCTAGATCCCTACACCCTACAGTTCTCATGCCAGATACCCTACACCCTACAGTTCTCATCCTAGATACCCTACACCCTACAGTTCTCATGCTAGATACCCTACACCCTACACTTCTCATCCGAGATACCCTACACCCTACAGTTCTCATCCCAGATACCACATGCCCTACAGTTCTCTTCCTAGATACCCTGAACCCTACAGTTCTCATCCTAGATACCCTGCACCCTACAGTTCTCATCCTAGATACCCTGCACCCTACAGTTCTCATCCAAGATACCCTATACCCTGCAGTTCTCATCCGAGATACCCTACACCCTACAGTTCTCACCCTAGAGCCCTACACCCTACAGTTCTCATCCCAGATACCCTACACCCTACAGTTCTCATCCTAGATACCCTACACCCTACAGTTCTCATCCCAGATACCCTACACTCTACAGTTCTCATCCTAGATACCCTTCACCCTACAGTTCTCATCCTAGACACCCTGAACACTACAGTTCTCATCCCAGATACCATATGCCCTACAGTTCATATCCTAGATACCCTGAACCCTACAGTTCTCATCCTAGATACCCTACACCCTACAGTTCTCATCCTAGATACCCTATACCCTACAGTTCTCATCCGAGATACACTACACCCTACAGTTCGAATCCTAGATACCCTGCATCCTGCAGTTCTCATCCTAGATACCCTACACCCTACAGTTCTGATCCAAGAGCCCTACACCCTACAGTTCTCATCGAAGATACCCTACACCCTACAGTTCTCATCCTAGATACCCTACACCCTACAGTTCTCATCCTAGAGCCCTGCACCCTACAGTTCTAATCCTAGATACCCTACACCCTACAGTTCTCATCCTAGATACCCTGCACCCTACAGTTCTCATCCTAGATACCCTACACCCTACAGTTCTCATCCTAGATACCCTGCACCCTACAGTTCTCATCCTAGAGCCCTACACCCTTAAGTTCCCATCCTAGATACCCTACACCCTACAGTTCTCATCCTAGATACCCTACACCCTACACTTCTCATCCGAGATACCCAACACCCTACAGTTCTCATCCTAGATACCCTGAACCCTACAGTTCTCATCCCATATACCATATGCCCTACAGATCTCATCCTAGATACCCTGAACCCTATAGTTCTCATCCTAGATACCCTGCACCCTACAGTTCTCATCCTAGATACCCTGCACCCTACAGTTCTCATCCAAGATACCCTATACCCTGCAGTTCTCATCCGAGATACCCTACACCCTACAGTTCTCATCCTAGATACCCTACACCCTACAGTTCTCACCCTAGAGCCCTACACCCTACAGTTCTCATCCCAGATACCCTACACCCTAAGGTTCTAGTCCTAGATACCCTACACCCTACAGTTCTCATCCCAGATACCCTACACCCTACAGATCTCATCCTAGATACCCTTCACCCTACAGTTCTCATCCTAGATACCCTGAACACTACAGTTCTCATCCCAGATACCATATGCCCTACAGTTCTCATACTAGATACCCCTGAACCCTACAGTTCTCATCCTAGATACCCTACACCCTACAGTTCTCATCCTAGATACCCTATACCCTACAGTTCTCATCCCAGATACACTACACCCTACAGTTCTCATCCTAGATACCCTGCATCCTGCAGTTCTCATCCTAGATACCCTACACCCTACAGTTCTGATCCTAGAGCCCTACACCCTACAGTTCTCATCGAAGATACCCTACACCCTACAGTTCTCATTATAGATACCCTACACCCTACAGTTCTCATCCTAGAGCCCTGTACCCTACAGTTCTCATCCTAGATACCCTACACCCTACAGTTCTCATCCTAGATACCCTGCACCCTACAGTTCTCATCCTAGATACCCTACACCCTACAGTTCTCATCCTAGATACCCTGCACCCTACAGTTCTCATCCTAGAGCCCTACACCCTTAAGTTCCCATCCTAGATACTCTACACCCTACAGTAATCATCCTAGATACCCTACACCCTACACTTCTCATCCGAGATACCCAACACCCTACAGTTCTCATCCTAGATGCCCTACACGCTACCGTTCTCACCCTAGAGCCCTACACCCTTAAGTTCCCATCCTAGATACCCTACACCCTACAGTTCTCATCCTAGATACCCTACACCCTACACTTCTCATCCGAGATACCCAACACCCTACAGTTCTCATCCCAGATACCATATGCCCTACAGTTCTCATCCTAGATACCCTGAACCCTACAGTTCTCATCCTAGATACCCTACATGCTACAGTTCTCACCCTAGAGCCCTACACCCTACAGTTCTCATCGAAGATACCCTACACCCTACAGTTCTCATCCTAGATAAACTACACCCTGCAGTTCTCATCCTAGATCCCTGTACCCTACAGTTCTCATCCTAGATACCCTACACCCTACAGTTCTCATCCTAGATACCCTGCACCCTACAGTTCTCATCCTAGATACCCTACACCCTACAGTTCTCATCCTAGATACCCTACACCCTACAGTTCTCATGCTAGATACCCTACACCCTACAGTTCTCATCCTAGATACCCTACACCCTACACTTCTCATCTGAGATACCCTACACCCTACAGTTCTCATCCTAGATACCCTGCACCCTACAGTTCTCATCCCAGATACCATATGCCCTACAGTTCTCATCCTAGATACCCTGAACCCTACAGTTCTCATCCTAGATACCCTACACCCCACAGTTCTCCTCGAAGATACCCTACACCCTACAGTTCTCATCCTAGAGCCCTACACCCTACAGTTCTCATCGAAGATACTCTACACCCTACAGTTCTCATCCTAGATACCCTACACCCTGCAGTTCTCATCCTAGATACCCTACACCCTACAGTTCTCATCCTAGAGCCCTACACCCTACAGTTCTCATCCTTGACACCCTTCACCCTACAGTTCTCATCCTAGATACCCTACACCCTACAGTTCTCATCCTAGATACCCTACACCCTACAGTTCTCATCTTAGGAGCCCTACACCCTACAGTTCTCATGGAAGATACCCTACACCCTACAGTTCTCATCCTAGATACCCTACACCCTACAGTTCTCATCCTAGAGCCCTGTACCCTACAGTTCTCATCCTAGATACCCTATACCCTACAGTTCTCATCCTAGATACCCTGCACCCTACAGTTCTCATCCTAGATACCCTGCACCCTACAGTTCTCATCCCAGATACCCTGCTCCCTACAGTTCTCATCCTATAGCCCTACACCATACAGTTCTCTTCCTAGATACCCTACACCCTACAGTTCTCATGCTAGATACCCTACACCCTACAGTTCTCATCCTAGATACCCTATACCCTACAGTTCTCATCCGAGACACCCTACACCCTACAGTTCTCATCCTAGATACCCTGCACCCTGAAGTTCTCATCCTAGATACCCTACACCCTACAGTTATCATCTTAGAGCCCTACACCCTACAGTTCTCATGGAAGATACCCTACACCCTACAGTTCTCATCCTAGATACCCTACACCCTACAGTTCTCATCCTAGAGCCCTGTACCCTACAGTTCTCATCCTAGATACCCTATACCCTACAGTTCTCATCCTAGATACCCTGCACCCTACAGTTCTCATCCTAGATACCCTGCACCCTACAGTTCTCATCCTAGATACCCTGCTCCCTACAGTTCTCATCCTATAGCCCTACACCATACAGTTCTCTTCCTAGATACCCTACACCCTACAGTTCTCATGCTAGATACCCTGCATCCTACAGTTCTCATCCTAGAGCCCTACACCCTACAGTTCTCATCCTAGATACCCTACACCCTACAGTTCTCACCCTAGAGCCCTACACCCTACAGTTCTCATCCCAGATACCCTACACCCTAAGGTTCTAGTCCTAGATACCCTACACCCTACAGTTCTCATCCCAGATACCCTACACCCTACAGATCTCATCCTAGATACCCTTCACCCTACAGTTCTCATCCTAGATACCCTGAACACTACAGTTCTCATCCCAGATACCATATGCCCTACAGTTCTCATACTAGATACCCTGAACCCTACAGTTCTCATCCTAGATACCCTACACCCTACAGTTCTCATCCTAGATACCCTATACCCTACAGTTCTCATCCCAGATACACTACACCCTACAGTTCTCATCCTAGATACCCTGCATCCTGCAGTTCTCATCCTAGATACCCTACACCCTACAGTTCTGATCCTAGAGCCCTACACTCTACAGTTCTCATCGAAGATACCCTACACCCTACAGTTCTCATTATAGATACCCTACACCCTACAGTTCTCATCCTAGAGCCCTGTACCCTACAGTTCTCATCCTAGATACCCTACACCCTACAGTTCTCATCCTAGATACCCTGCACCCTACAGTTCTCATCCTAGATACCCTACACCCTACAGTTCTCATCCTAGATACCCTGCACCCTACAGTTCTCATCCTAGAGCCCTACACCCTTAAGTTCCCATCCTAGATACTCTACACCCTACAGTAATCATCCAAGATACCCTACACCCTACACTTCTCATCCGAGATACCCAACACCCTACAGTTCTCATCCTAGATGCCCTACACGCTACAGTTCTCACCCTAGAGCCCTACACCCTTAAGTTCCCATCCTAGATACCCTACACCCTACAGTTCTCATCCTAGATACCCTACACCCTACACTTCTCATCCGAGATACCCAACACCCTACAGTTCTCATCCTAGATACCCTGAAACCTACAGTTCTCATCCCAGATACCATATGCCCTACAGTTCTCATCCTAGATACCCTGAACCCTACAGTTCTCATCCTAGATACCCTACACGCTACAGTTCTCACCCTAGAGCCCTACACCCTACAGTTCTCATCGAAGATACCCTACACCCTACAGTTCTCATCCTAGATAAACTACACCCTGCAGTTCTCATCCTAGATCCCTGTACCCTACAGTTCTCATCCTAGATACCCTACACCCTACAGTTCTCATCCTAGATACCCTGCACCCTACAGTTCTCATCCTAGATACCCTACACCCTACAGTTCTCATCCTAGATACCCTACACCCTACAGTTCTCATGCTAGATACCCTACACCCTACAGTTCTCATCCTAGATACCCTACACCCTACACTTCTCATCTGAGATACCCTACACCCTACAATTCTCATCCTAGATACCCTGCACCCTACAGTTCTCATCCCAGATACCATATGCCCTACAGTTCTCATCCTAGATACCCTGAACCCTACAGTTCTCATCCTAGATACCCTACACCCCACAGTTCTCCTCGAAGATACCCTACACCCTACAGTTCTCATCCTAGAGCCCTACACCCTACAGTTCTCATCGAAGATACTCTACACCCTACAGTTCTCATCCTAGATACCCTACACCCTGCAGTTCTCATCCTAGATACCCTACACCCTACAGTTCTCATCCTAGAGCCCTACACCCTACAGTTCTCATCCTTGACACCCTTCACCCTACAGTTCTCATCCTAGATACCCTACACCCTACAGTTCTCATCCTAGATACCCTACACCCTACAGTTCTCATCTTAGAGCCCTACACCCTACAGTTCTCATGGAAGATACCCTACACCCTACAGTTCTCATCCTAGATACCCTACACCCTACAGTTCTCATCCTAGAGCCCTGTACCCTACAGTTCTCATCCTAGATACCCTATACCCTACAGTTCTCATCCTAGATACCCTGCACCCTACAGTTCTCATCCTAGATACCCTACACCCTACAGTTCTCATCCCAGATACCCTGCTCCCTACAGTTCTCATCCTATAGCCCTACACCATACAGTTCTCTTCCTAGATACCCTACACCCTACAGTTCTCATGCTAGATACCCTACACCCTACAGTTCTCATCCTAGATACCCTATACCCTACAGTTCTCATCCGAGACACCCTACACCCTACAGTTCTCATCCTAGATACCCTGCACCCTGAAGTTCTCATCCTAGATACCCTACACCCTACAGTTCTCATCCTAGAGCCCTACACCCTACAGTTCCCATCGAAGATACCCTACACCCTACAGTTCTCATCCTAGATACCCTACACCCTACAGTTCTCATCCTAGAGCCCTGTACCCTACAGTTCTCATCCTAGATACCCTATACCCTACAGTTCTCATCCTAGATACCCTGCACCCTACAGTTCTCATCCTAGATACCCTGCACCCTACAGTTCTCATCCTAGATACCCTGTTCCCTACAGTTCTCATCCTATAGCCCTACACCATACAGTTCTCTTCCTAGATACCCTACACCCTACAGTTCTCATGCTAGATACCCTGCATCCTACAGTTCTCATCCTAGAGCCCTACACCCTACAGTTCTCATCCTAGATACCCTACACCATACAGTTCTCATCCTAGATACCCTGCACCCTACAGTTCTCATCCCAGATACCATATGCCCTACAGTTCTCATGCTAGATACCCTGCATCCTACAGTTCTCATCCTAGAGCCCTACACCCTACAGTTCTCATCCTAGATACCCTACACCATACAGTTCTCATCCTAGATACCCTTCACGCTACAGTTCTCATCCTAGACCCTACACCCTACAGTTCTCATGCTAGATATCCTGCATCCTACAGTTCTCATCCTAGAGCCCTACACCCTACAGTTCTCATCCTAGATACCCTATACCTGCAGATCTCATCCTAGAGCCCTGTAACCTACAGTTCTCATCCTAGATACCCTACACCCTACAGTTCTCACCCTAGATACCCTGAACCCTACAGTTCTCATCCTAGATACCCTGTACCCTACAGTTCTCATCCTAGATACCCTGCACCCTACAGTTCTCATCCGAGATACCCTATACCCTGCAGTTCTCATCCGAGATACCCTACACCCTACAGTTCTCATCCTAGATACCCTACACCCTACAGTTCTCATCCTAGATACCCTACACCCTACAGTTCTCACCCTAGAGCCCTACACCCTACAGTTCTAATCCCAGATACCCTACACCCTACAGTTCTCATCCTAGATACCCTACACCCTACAGTTCTCACCCTAGAACCCTACACCCTACAGTTCTCATCCTAGATACCCTATACCCTGAAGTTCTCATCCTAGAGCCCTGTAACCTACAGTTCTCATCCTAGATACCCTTCACCCTACAGTTCTCATCCTAGATACCCTGAACACTACAGTTCTCATCCCAGATACCATATGCCCTACAGTTCTCATCCTAGATACCCTGCATCCTGCAGTTCTCATCCTAGATACCCTACACCCTGCAGTTCTCATCCTAGATACCCTACACCCTACAGTTCTCACCCTAGAACCCTACACCCTACAGTTCTCATCCCAGATACCCTACACCCTACAGTTCTCTTCCTAGATACAATACACCCTACAGTTCTCACCCTAGATCCCTACACCCTACAGTTCTCATCCCAGATACCCTACACCCTACAGTTCTCATCCTAGATACCCTTCACCCTACAGTTCTCATCCTAGATACCCTGAACACTACAGTTCTCATCCCAGATACCATATGCCCTACAGTTCTCATCCTAGATACCCTGCATCCTGCAGTTCTCATCCTAGATACCCTATACCCTACAGTTCTCATCCGAGATACACTACACCCTACATTTCTCATCCTAGATACCCTGCATCCTGCAGTTCTCATCCTAGATATCCTACAACCTACAGTTCTCATCCTAGATACCCTGCACCATACAGTTCTCATCCTAGATACCCTACACCCTACAGTTCTCATCCTAGATACCATGCACCCTACAGTTCTCATCCTAGATACCCTGCATCCTACAGTTCTCATCCGAGATACCCTATACCCTGCAGTTCTCATCCGAGATACCCTACACCCTACAGTTCTCATCCTAGATACCCTGCACCCTACAGTTCTCATCCGAGATACACTACACCCTACATTTCTCATCCTAGATACCCTGCATCCTGCAGTTCTCATCCTAGACACCCAACACCCTACAGTTCTGATCCTAGAGCCCTACACCCTACAGTTCTCATCGAAGATACCCTACACCCTACAGTTCTCATCCTAGATACCCTACACCCTACAGTTCTCATCCTAGAGCCCTATACCCTACAGTTCTATCATAGATACCCTACACCCTACAGTTCTCATCCTAGATACCCTGCACCCTACAGTTCTCATCCTAGATACCCTACACCCTACAGTTCTCATCCTAGATACCATGCACCCTACAGTTCTCATCCTAGATACCCTGCACCATACAGTTCTCATCCGAGATACCCTATACCCTGCAGTTCTCATCCGAGATACCCTACACCCTACAGTTCTCATCCTAGATATCCTACACCCTACAGTTCTCATCCTAGATACCCTGCACACTACAGTTCTCATCCTAGAGCCCTACACCCTACAGTTCTCATCCTAGATACCCTACACACTACAGTTCTCATCCTAGATACCCTACACCCTACACTTCTCATCTGAGATACCCTACACCCTACAGTTCTCATGCTAGATACCCTACACCCTACAGTTCTCATCCTAGATACCCTACACCCTACAGTTGTCATCGAAGATACCCTACACCCTACAGTTCTCATCATAGATACCCTGCACCCTACAGTTCTCATCCTAGATACCCTACACCCTACAGTTCTCATCCTAGAGCCCTACACCCTACAGTTCTCATCGAAGATACCCTACACCCTACAGTTCTCATCCTAGATACCCTACACCCTACAGTTCTCATCCTAGAGCCCTGTACCCTACAGTTCTCATCCTAGATACCCTGCACCCTACAGTTCTCATCCTAGAGCCCTGCAACCTACAGTTCTCATCCTAGATACCCTGCACCCTACAGTTCTCATCCTAGATACCCTGCACCCTACAGTTCTCATCCTAGAGCCCTACACCATACAGTTCTCATCCTAGATACCCTACACCCTACAGTTCTCATGCTAGATACCCTGCATCCCACAGTTCTCATCCTAGAGCCCTACACCCTACAGTTCTCATCTTAGATACCCTACACCCTACAGTTCTCATGATAGATACCCTACACCCTACACTTCTCATCCGAGATACCCTACACCCTGAAGTTCTCATCCTAGATACCCTACACCCTACAGTTCTCATCCTAGATACCCTATACCCTACAGTTCTCATCCGAGATACACTACACCCTACATTTCTCATCCTAGATACCCTGCATCCTGCAGTTCTCATCCTAGATACCCTACACACTACAGTTCTGATCCTAGAGCCCTACACCCTAGAGTTCTCATCGAAGATACCCTACACCCTACAGTTCTCATCCTAGATACCCTACACCCTACAGTTCTCATCCTAGAGCCCTATACCCTACAGTTCTATCATAGATACCCCACACCCTACAGTTCTCATCCTAGATACCCTGCACCATACAGTTCTCATCCTAGATACCCTACACCCTACAGTTCTCATCCTAGATACCATGCACCCTACAGTTCTCATCCTAGGTACCCTGCACCCTACAGTTCTCATCCGAGATACCCTACACCCTACAGTTCTCATCCTAGATACCATGCACCCTACAGTTCTCATCCTAGATACCCTGCACCCTACAGTTCTCATCCGAGATACCCTATACCCTGCAGTTCTCATCCGAGATACCCTACACCCTACAGTTCTCATCCTAGATACCCTACACCCTACAGTTCTCATCCTAGATACCCTACACCCTACACTTCTCATCTGAGATACCGTACACCCTACAGTTCTCATGCTAGATACCCTACACCCTACAGTTCTCATCCTAGATACCCTACACCCTACAGTTCTCATCGAAGATACCCTACACCCTACAGTTCTCATCATAGATACCCTGCACCCTACAGTTCTCATCCTAGATACCCTACACCCTACAGTTCTCATCCTAGAGCCCTACACCCTACCGTTCTCATCGAAGATACTCTACACCCTACAGTTCTCATCCTAGATACCCTACACCCTGCAGTTCTCATCCTAGATACCCTACACCCTACAGTTCTATCCTAGAGCCCTAACCCTACAGTTCTCATCCTAGACACCCTTCACCCTACAGTTCTCATCCGAGATACCCTACACCCTACAGTTCTCATCCTAGATACCCTGCACCCTGAAGTTCTCATCCTAGATACCATACACCCTACAGTTCTCATCCTAGAGCCCTACACCCTACAGTTCTCATCGAAGATACCCTACACCCTACAGTTCTCATCCTAGATACCCTACACCCTACAGTTCTCATCCTAGAGCCCTATACCCTACAGTTCTATCATAGATACCCTACACCCTACAGTTCTCATCCTAGATACCCTGCACCATACAGTTCTCATCCTAGATACCCTACACCCTACAGTTCTCATCCTAGATACCATGCACCCTACAGTT
Organism: Cricetiscus sungorus; assembly: GCA_030556225.1. NCBI lineage: Eukaryota > Metazoa > Chordata > Mammalia > Rodentia > Cricetidae > Cricetiscus > Cricetiscus sungorus. Next base: position 19,169 of record JANBXA010000439.1, read on the forward strand.
CTCATCCTAGATACCCTGCACCATACAGTTCTCATCCGAGATACCCTATACCCTGCAGTTCTCATCCGAGATACCCTACACCCTACAGTTCTCATCCTAGATACCCTACACCCTACAGTTCTCATCCTAGATACCCTGCACACTACAGTTCTCATCCTAGAGCCCTACACCCTACAGTTCTCATCCTAGATACCCTACACACTACAGTTCTCATCCTAGATACCCTACACCCTACACTTCTCATCTGAGATACCCTACACCCTACAGTTCTCATGCTAGATACCCTACACCCTACAGTTCTCATCCTAGATACGCTACACCCTACAGTTCTCATCAAAGATACCCTACACCCTACAGTTCTCATCATAGATACCCTGCACCCTACAGTTCTCATCCTAGATACCCTACACCCTACAGTTCTCATCCTAGAGCCCTACACCCTACAGTTCTCATCGAAGATACCCTACACCCTACAGTTCTCATCCTAGATACCCTACACCCTACAGTTCTCATCCTAGAGCCCTGTACCCTACAGTTCTCATCCTAGATACCCTACACCCTACAGTTCTCATCCTAGAGCCCTGCACCCTACAGTTCTCATCCTAGATACCCTGCACCCTACAGTTCTCATCCTAGATACCCTGCACCCTACAGTTCTCATCCTAGAGCCCTACACCATACAGTTCTCATCCTACATACCCTACACCCTACAGTTCTCATGCTAGATACCCTGCATCCCACAGTTCTCATCCTAGAGCCCTACACCCTACAGTTCTCATCTTACATACCCTACACCCTACAGTTCTCATGCTAGATACCCTACACCCTACACTTCTCATCCGAGATACCCTACACCCTACAGTTCTCATCCCAGATACCATATGCCCTACAGTTCTCATCCTAGATACCCTGAACCCTACAGTTCTCATCCTAGATACCCTGCACCCTACAGTTCTCATCCTAGATACCCTGCACCCTACAGTTCTCATCCAAGATACCCTATACCCTGCAGTTCTCATCCGAGATACCCTACACCCTACAGTTCTCACCCTAGAGCCCTACACCCTACAGTTCTCATCCTAGAGCCCTACACCCTACAGTTCTCATCGAATATACTCTACACCCTACAGTTCTCATCCTAGATACCCTACACCCTACAGTTCTCATCCTAGATACCCTATACCCTACAGTTCTCATCCGAGACACCCTACACCCTACGGTTATCATCCTAGATACCCTGCACCCTGAAGTTCTCATCCTAGATACCCTACACCCTACAGTTCTCATCTTAGAGCCCTACACCCTACAGTTCTCATGGAAGATACCCTACACCCTACAGTTCTCATCCTAGATACCCTACACCCTACAGTTCTCATCCTAGATACCCTATACCCTACAGTTCTCATCCGAGATACACTACACCCTACATTTCTCATCCTAGATACCCTGCATCCTGCAGTTCTCATCCTAGATACCCTACACACTACAGTTCTGATCCTAGAGCCCTACACCCTAGAGTTCTCATCGAAGGTACCCTACACCCTACAGTTCTCATCCTAGATACCCTACACCCTACAGTTCTCATCCTAGAGCCCTATACCCTACAGTTCTATCATAGATACCCCACACCCTACAGTTCTCATCCTAGATACCCTGCACCATACAGTTCTCATCCTAGATACCCTACACCCTACAGTTCTCATCCTAGATACCATGCACCCTACAGTTCTCATCCTAGATACCCTGCACCCTACAGTTCTCATCCGAGATACCCTACACCCTGCAGTTCTCATCCTAGATACCATGCACCCTACAGTTCTCACCCTAGATACCCTGCACCCTACAGTTCTCATCCGAGATACCCTATACCCTACAGTTCTCATCCGAGATACCCTACACCCTACAGTTCTCATCCTAGATACCCTACACCCTACAGTTCTCATCCTAGATACCCTACACCCTACTCTTCTCATCTGAGATACCGTACACCCTACAGTTCTCATGCTAGATACCCTACACCCTACAGTTCTCATCCTAGATACCCTACACCCTACAGTTCTCATCGAAGATACCCTACACCCTACAGTTCTCATCATAGATACCCTGCACCCTACACTTCTCATCCTAGATACCCTACACCCTACAATTCTCATCCTAGAGCCCTACACCCTACAGTTCTCATCGAAGATACTCTACACCCTACAGTTCTCATCCTAGATACCCTACACCCTGCAGTTCTCATCCTAGATACCCTACACCCTACAGTTCTATCCTAGAGCCCTAACCCTACAGTTCTCATCCTAGACACCCTTCACCATACAGTTCTCATCCGAGATACCCTACACCCTACAGTTCTCATCCTAGATACCCTGCACCCTGAAGTTCTCATCCTAGATACCATACACCCTACAGTTCTCATCCTAGAGCCCTACACCCTACAGTTCTCATCGAAGATACACTACACCCTACAGTTCTCATCCTAGATACCCTACACCCTACAGTTCTCATCCTAGGGCCCTGTACCCTACAGTTCTCATCCTACATACCCTGCACCCTACAGTTCTCATCCTTGATAACCTGCACCCTACAGTTCTCATCCTAGAGCCCTACACCATACAGTTCTCATCCTAGATACCCTACACACTACAGTTCTCATGCTAGATACCCTGCATCCCACAGTTCTCATCCTAGAGCCCTACACCCTACAGTTCTCATCCTAGATACCCTACACCCTACAGTTCTCATGCTAGATACCCTACACCCTACACTTCTCATCCGAGATACCCTACACCCTACAGTTCTCATCCCAGATACCATATGCCCTACAGTTCTCATCCTAGATACCCTAAACCCTACAGTTCTCATCCTAGATACCCTGCACCCTACAGTTCTCATCCTAGATACCCTGCACCCTACAGTTCTCATCCAAGATACCCTATACCCTGCAGTTCTCATCCGAGATACCCTACACCCTACAGTTCTCACCCTAGAGCCCTACACCCTACAGTTCTCATCCTAGATACCCTACACCCTACAGTTCTCATGGAAGATACCCTACACCCTACAGTTCTCATCCTAGATACCCTACACCCTACAGTTCTCATCCTAGATACCCTATACCCTACAGTTCTCATCCGAGATACACTACACCCTACATTTCTCATCCTAGATACCCTGCATCCTGCAGTTCTCATCCTAGATACCCTACACCCTACAGTTCTGATCCTAGAGCCCTACACCCTAGAGTACTCATCGAAGATACCCTACACCCACAGTTCTCATCCTAGATACCCTACACCCTACAGTTCTCATCCTAGAGCCCTATACCCTACAGTTCTATCATAGATACCCTACACCCTACAGTTCTCATCCTAGATACCCTGCACCATACAGTTCTCATCCTAGATACCCTACACCCTACAGTTCTCATCCTAGATACCCTGCACCCTACAGTTCTCATCCGAGATACCCTATACCCTGCAGTTCTCATCCGAGATACCCTACACCCTACAGTTCTCATCCTAGATACCCTACACCCTACAGTTCTCATCCTAGATACCCTGCACACTACAATTATCATCCTAGAGCCCTACACCCTACAGTTCTCATCCTAGATACCCTACACCCTACAGTTCTCATCCTAGATACCCTACAACCTACACTTCTCATCTGAGATACCCTACACCCTACAGTTCTCATGCTAGATACCCTACACCCTACAGTTCTCATCCTAGATACCCTACACCCTACAGTTCTCATCGAAGATACCCTACACCCTACAGTTCTCATCATAGATACCCTGCACCCTACAGTTCTCATCCTAGATACCCTACACCCTACAGTTCTCATCCTAGAGCCCTACACCCTACAGTTCTCATCGAAGATACTCTACACCCTACAGTTCTCATCCTAGATACCCTACACCCTGCAGTTCTCATCCTAGATACCCTACACCCTACTGTTCTATCCTAGAGCCCTAACCCTACAGTTCTCATCCTAGACACCCTTCACCCTACAGTTCTCATCCTAGATACCCTACACCCTACAGTTCTCATCCTAGATACCCTATACCCTACAGTTCTCATCCGAGATACCCTACACCCTACAGTTCTCATCCTAGATACCCTGCACCCTGAAGTTCTCATCCTAGATACCATACACCCTACAGTTCTCATCCTAGAGCCCTACACCCTACAGTTCTCATCGAAGATACCCTACACACTACAGTTCTCATCCTAGATACCCTACACCCTACAGTTCTCATCCTAGAGCCCTGTACCCTACAGTTCTCCTTCTAGATACCCTGCATCCTACAGTTCTCATTCTAGAGCCCTGCACCCTACAGTTCTCATCCTAGATACCCTGCACCCTACAGTTCTCATCCTAGATACCCTACACCCTACAGATCTCATGCTAGATACCCTGCATCCCACAGTTCTCATCCTAGAGCCCTACACCCTACAGTTCTCATCCTAGATACCCTGAACACTACAGTTCTCATCCCAGATACCCTATACCCTACACTTCTCATCCGAGATACCCTACACCCTACATTTCTCATCCTAGATACCATATGCCCTACAGTTCTCATCCTAGATACCCTGAACCCTACAGTTCTCATCCTAGATACCCCGCACCCTACAGTTCTCATCCTAGATACCCTGCACCCTACAGTTCTCATCCAAGATACCCTATACCCTGCAGTTCTCATCCGAGATACCCTACACCCTACAGTTCTCACCCTAGAGCCCAACACCCTACAGTTCTCATCCCAGATACCCTACACCCTACAGTTCTCATCCTAGATACCCTACACCCTACAGTTCTCATCCCAGATACCCTACACCCTACAGTTCTCATCCTAGATAACCTTCACCCTACAGTTCTCATCCTAGACACCCTGAACACTACAGTTCTCATCCCATTTACCATATGCCCTACAGTTCTCATCCTAGATACCCTGAACCCTACAGTTCTCATCCTAGATACCCTACACCCTACAGTTCTCATCCTAGATACCCTATACCCTACAGTTCTCATCCGAGATACACTACACCCTACAGTTCTCATCATAGATACCCTGCATCCTGCAGTTGTCATCCTAGATACCCTACACCCTACAGTTCTGATCCAAGAGCCCTACACCCTACAGTTCTCATCGAAGATACCATACACTCTACAGTTCTCATCCTAGATACCCTACACCCTACAGTTCTCATCCTAGAGCCCTATAGCCTACAGTTCTCATCCTAGATACCCTACACCCTACAGTTCTCATCCTAGATACCCTGCACCCTACAGTTCTCATCCTAGATACCCTGCACCCTACAGTTCTCATCCTAGAGCCCTACACCCTTAAGTTCCCATCCTAGATACCCTACACCCTACAGTTCTCATCCTAGATACCCTACACCCTACACTTCTCATCCGAGATACCCAAAACCCTACAGTTCTCATCCTAGATACCCTACATGCTACAGTTCTCACCCTAGAGCCCTACACCCTTAAGTTCCCATCCTAGATACCCTACACCCTACAGTTCTCATCCTAGATACCCTACACCCTACACTTCTCATCCGAGATACCCAACACCCTACAGTTCTCATCCTAGATACCCTGAACCCTACAGTTCTCATCCCAGATACCATATGCCCTACAGTTCTCATCCTAGATACCCTGAACCCTACAGTTCTCATCCTAGATACCCTACACGCTACAGTTCTCACCCTAGAGCCCTACACCCTACAGTTCTCATCGAAGATACCCTACACCCTACAGTTCTCATCCTAGATACCCTACACCCTGCAGTTCTCATCCTAGATCCCTGTACCCTACAGTTCTCATCCTAGATACCCTACACCCTACAGTTCTCATCCTAGATACCCTGCACCCTACAGTTCTCATCCTAGATACCCTACACCCTTCAGTTCTCATCCTAGATACCCTGCACACTACAGTTCTCATCCTAGAGCCCTACACCCTACAGTTCTCATCCTAGATACCCTACACCCTACAGTTCTCATGCTAGATACCCTACACCCTACAGTTCTCATCCTAGATACCCTACACCCTACACTTCTCATCTGAGATACCCTACACCCTACAGTTCTCATCCTAGATACCCTGCACCCTACAGTACTCATCCCAGATACCATATGCCCTACAGTTCTCATCCTAGATACCCTGAACCCTACAGTTCTCATCCTAGATACCCTACACCCCACAGTTCTCATCGAAGATACCCTACACCCTACAGTTCTCATCCTAGAGCCCTACACCCTACAGTTCTCATCGAAGATACTCTGCACCCTGCAGTTCTCATCCTAGAAACCCTACACCCTACAGTTCTCATCCTAGAGCCCTACACCCTACAGTTCTCATCCTAGACACCCTTTACCCTACAGTTCTCATCCTAGATACCCTACACCCTACAGTTCTCATCCTCGATACCCTATACCCTACAGTTCTCATCCGAGACACCCTACACCCTACAGTTCTCATCCTAGATACCCTGCACCCTGAAGTTCTCATCCTAGATACCCTACACCCTACAGTTCTCATCCTAGATACCCTACACCCTACAGTTCTCATCCTAGAGCCCTGTACCCTACAGTTCTCATCCTAGATACCCTATACCCTACAGTTCTCATCCTAGATACCCTGCACCCTACAGTTCTCATCCTAGATACACTGCACCCTACAGTTCTCATCCTAGATACCCTGCTCCCTACAGTTCTCATCCTATAGCCCTACACCATACAGTTCTCTTCCTAGATACCCTACACCCTACAGTTCTCATGCTAGATACCCTACACCATACAGTTCTCATCCTAGATACCCTGCACCCTACAGTTCTCATCCCAGATACCATATGCCCTACAGTTCTCATCCTAGATACCCTTCACGCTACAGTTCTCATCCTAGACCCTACACCCTACAGTTCTCATACTAGATATCCTGCATCCTACAGTTCACATCCTAGAGCCCTACACCCTACAGTTCTCATCCTAGATACCCTATACCCTGCAGTTCTCATCCTAGAGCCCTGTAACCTACAGTTCTCATCCTAGATACCCTACACCCTTACAGTTCTCACCCTAGATACCCTGAACCCTACAGTTCTCATCCTAGATACCCTGCACCCTACAGTTCTCATCCTAGATACCCTGCACCCTACAGTTCTCATCAGAGATACCCTATACCCTGCAGTTCTCATCCGAGATACCCTACACCCTACAGTTCTCATCCTAGATACACTACACCCTACAGTTCTCATCCTAGATACCCTACACCCTACAGTTCTCACCCTAGAGCCCTACACCCTACAGTTCTCATCCCAGATACCCTACACCCTACAGTTCTCATCCTAGATACCCTACACCCTGCAGTTCTCACCCTAGATCCCTACACCCTACAGTTCTCATCCCAGATACCCTACACCCTACAGTTCTCATCCTAGATACCCTTCACCCTACAGTTCTCATCCTAGATACCCTGAACACTACAGTTCTCATCCCAGATACCATATGCCCTACAGTTCTCATCCTAGATACCCTGAACCCTACAGTTCTCATCCTAGATACCCTACACCCTACAGTTCTCATCCTAGATACCCTATACCCTACAGTTCTCATCCGAGATACACTACACCCTACATTTCTCATCCTAGATACCCTGCATCCTGCAGTTCTCATCCTAGATACCCTACACCCTACAGTTCTGATCCTAGAGCCCTACACCCTACAGTTCTCATCGAAGTTGCCCTACACCCTACAGTTCTCATCCTAGATACCCTACACCCTACAGTTCTCATCCTATAGCCCTACACCCTACAGTTCTCATCCTAGATACCCTGAACCCTACAGTTCTCATCCTAGATACCCTACACCCTACAGTTCTCATGCTAGATACCCTACACCCTACAGTTCTCATCCTAGATACCCTACACCCTACAGTTCTCATCCTAGATACCCTGCACCCTGCAGTTCTCATCCTAGATACCCTACACCCTACAGTTCTGATCTTAGAGCCCTACACCCTACAGTTCTCATGCTAGATACCCTGCACCCTACAGTTCTCATCCTAGAGCCCTGTACCCTACAGTTCTCATCCTAGATACCCTACACCCTACAGTTCTCATCCTAGATACCCTGCACCCTGCAGTTCTCATCCTAGATACCCTACACCCTACAGTTCTCATCCTAGATACCCTACACCCTACAGTTCTCATCCTAGATACCCTGCACTCTACAGTTCTCATCCTAGAGCCCTACACCCTTAAGTTCTCATCCTAGATACCCTACACCCTACAGTTCTCATCCTAGATACCCTACACCCTACACTTCTCATCCGAGATACCCTACACCCTACAGTTCTCATCCCAGATACCATATGCCCTACAGTTCTCATCCTAGATACCCTACACGCTACAGTTCTCATCCTAGATACCCTACACGCTACAGTTCTCACCCTAGAGCCCTACACCCTACAGTTCTCATCGAAGATACCCTACACCCTACAGTTCTCATCCTAGATACCCTACACCCTGCAATCCTCATCCTAGAGCCCTGTACCCTACAGTTCTCATCCTAGATACCCTACACCGTACAGTTCTCATCCTAGATACCCTGCACCCTACAGTTCTCATCCTAGATACCCTGCACCCTACAGTTCTCATCCTAGATACCCTACACCCTACAGTTCTCATCCTAGATACCCTGCACCCTACAGTTCTCATCCTAGAGCCCTACACCCTACAGTTCTCATCCTAGATTCCCTACACCCTACAGTTATCATGCTAGATACCCCACACCCTACAGTTCTCATCCTAGATACCCTACACCCTACACTTCTCATCTGAGATACCCTACACCCGACAGTTCTCATCCTAGATACCCTGCACCCTACAGTTCTCATCCCAGATACCATATGCCCTACAGTTCTCATCCTAGATACCCTGAACCCTACAGTTCTCATCCTAGATACCCTTCACCCTACAGTTCTCATCCTAGATACCCTATACCCTACTGTTCTCATCCTAGAGCCCTACACCCTACAGTTCTCATCGAAGATACCCTACACCCTACAGTTCTCATCCTAGATACCCTACACCCTGGAGTTCTCATCCTAGATACCCTACACCCTACAGTTCTCATCCTAGAGCCCTACACCCTACAGTTCTCATCCTAGACACCCTTCACCCTACAGTTCTCATCCTAGATACCCTACACCCTACAGTTCTCATCCTAGATACCCTGCAACCTACAGTTCTCATCCTAGATACCCTACACCGTACGGTTCTCATCCCAGATACCATATGCCCTAGAGTTCACATCCTAGATACCCTGAACCCTACAGTTCTCATCCGAGATACCCTGAACCCTACAGTTCTCATCCTAGATACCCTGCACCCTGAAGATCTCATCCTAGATACCCTACACCCTACAGTTCTCATCCTAGATACCCTATACCCTACAGTTCTCATCCGAGATACACTACACCCTACAGTTCTCATCCTAGATACCCTGCATCCTGCAGTTCTCATCCTAGATACCCTACACCCTACAGTTCTGATCCTAGAGCCCTACACCCTACAGTTCTCATCGAAGATACCCTAAACCCTACATTTCTCATCCTAGATACCCTACACCCTACAGTTCTCATCCTAGAGCCCTTTACCCTACAGTTCTCATCCTAGATACCCTACACCCTTCAGTTCTCATCCTAGATACCCTGCACCCTACAGTTCTCATCCTAGATACCCTACACCCTACAGTTCTCATCCTAGATACCCTACACCCTACAGTTCTCATCCTAGATACCCTGCACCCTACAGTTCTCATCCTAGAGCCCTACACCCTTATGTTCTCATCCTAGATACCCTTCACCCTACAGTTCTCATCCTAGATACCCTACACCCTACAGTTCTCATCCTAGATACCCTAAACTCTACAGTTCTCATCCTAGATACCCCACACCCTACAGTTCTCATCCTAGATACCCTGCACCCTACAGTTCTCATCCGAGATACCCTATACACTTCAGTTCTCATCCTGAGATACCCTACACCCTACAGTTCTCATCCTAGATACCCTACACCCTACAGTTCTCATCCTAGATACCCTACACCCTACAGTTCTCACCCTAGAGCCCTACACCCTACAGTTCTCATCCCAGATACCCTACACCCTACAGTTCTCATCCTAGATACCCTACACCCTACAGTTCTCACCCTAGTTCCCTACACCCTACAGTTCTCATCCCAGATACCCTACACCCTACAGTTCTCATCCTAGATACCCTTCACCCTACAGTTCTCATCCTAGATACCCTGAACACTACAGTTCTCATCCCAGATACCATATGCCCTACAGTTCTCATCCTAGATACCCAGAACCCTACAGTTCTCATCCTAGATACCATACACCCTACAGTTCTCATCCTAGATACCCTATACCCTACAGTTCTCATCCGAGATACACTACACCCTACATTTCTCATCCTAGATACCCTGCATCCTGCAGTTCTCATCCTAGATACCCTACACCCTACAGTTCTGATCCTAGAGCCCTACACCCTACAGTTCTCATCGAAGATACCCTACACCCTACAGTTCTCATCCTACATACCCTGCACCCTACAGTTCTCATCCTAGAGCCCTATATGCTACAGTTCTATCATAGATACCCTACACCCTACAGTTCTCATCCTAGATACCCTGCACCATACAGTTCTCATCCTAGATACCCTACACTCTACAGTTCTCATCCTAGATACCATGCACCCTACAGTTCTCATCCTAGAGCTTTACCCCCTTAAGTTCTCATCCTAGATACCCTGCACCCTACAGTTCTCATCCTAGATACCCTGCACCCTACAGTTCTCATCCTAGATACCCTATACCCTACAGTTCTCATCCTAGATACCCTGCACCCTACAGTTCTCATCCTAGATACACTGCACCCTACAGTTCTCATCCTAGATACCCTGCTCCCTACAGTTCTCATCCTATAGCCCTACACCATACAGTTCTCTTCCTAGATACCCTACACCCTACAGTTCTCATGCTAGATACCCTACACCATACAGTTCTCATCCTAGATACCCTGCACCCTACAGTTCTCATCCCAGATACCATATGCCCTACAGTTCTCATCCTAGATACCCTTCACGCTACAGTTCTCATCCTAGACCCTACACCCTACAGTTCTCATACTAGATATCCTGCATCCTACAGTTCACATCCTAGAGCCCTACACCCTACAGTTCTCATCCTAGATACCCTATACCCCTGCAGTTCTCATCCTAGAGCCCTGTAACCTACAGTTCTCATCCTAGATACCCTACACCCTACAGTTCTCACCCTAGATACCCTGAACCCTACAGTTCTCATCCTAGATACCCTGTACCCTACAGTTCTCATCCTAGATACCCTGCACCCTACAGTTCTCATCAGAGATACCCTACACCCTGCAGTTCTCATCCGAGATACCCTACACCCTACAGTTCTCATCCTAGATACCCTACACCCTACAGTTCTCATCCTAGATACCTTACACCCTACAGTTCTCACCCTAGAGCCCTACACCCTACAGTTCTCATCCCAGATACCCTACACCCTACAGTTCTCATCCTAGATACCCTACACCCTGCAGTTCTCACCCTAGATCCCTACACCCTACAGTTCTCATCCCAGATACCCTACACCCTACAGTTCTCATCCTAGATACCCTTCACCCTACAGTTCTCATCCTAGATACCCTGAACACTACAGTTCTCATCCCAGATACCATATGCCCTACAGTTCTCATCCTAGATACCCTGAACCCTACAGTTCTCATCCTAGATACCCTACACCCTACAGTTCTCATCCTAGATACCCTATACCCTACAGTTCTCATCCGAGATACACTACACCCTACATTTCTCATCCTAGATACCCTGCATCCTGCAGTTCTCATCCTAGATACCCTACACCCTACAGTTCTGATCCTAGAGCCCTACACCCTACAGTTCTCATGTAGTTGCCCTACACCCTACAGTTCTCATCCTAGATACCCTACACCCTACAGTTCTCATCCTATAGCCCTACACCCTACAGTTCTCATCCTAGATACCCTGAACCCTACAGTTCTCATCCTAGATACCCTACACCCTACAGTTCTCATGCTAGATACCCTACACCCTACAGTTCTCATCCTAGATACCCTACACCCTACAGTTCTCATCCTAGATACCCTGCACCCTGCAGTTCTCATCCTAGATACCCTACACCCTACAGTTCTGATCTTAGAGCCCTACACCCTACAGTTCTCATGCTAGATACCCTGCACCCTACAGTTCTCATCCTAGAGCCCTGTACCCTACAGTTCTCATCCTAGATACCCTACACCCTACAGTTCTCATCCTAGATACCCCTGCACCCTGCAGTTCTCATCCTAGATACCCTACACCCTACAGTTCTCATCCTAGATACCCTACACCCTACAGTTCTCATCCTAGATACCCTGCACTCTACAGTTCTCATCCTAGAGCCCTACACCCTTAAGTTCTCATCCTAGATACCCTACACCCTACAGTTCTCATCCTAGATACCCTACACCCCTACACTTCTCATCCGAGATACCCTACACCCTACAGTTCTCATCCCAGATACCATATGCCCTACAGTTCTCATCCTAGATACCCTACACGCTACAGTTCTCATCCTAGATACCCTACACGCTACAGTTCTCACCCTAGAGCCCTACACCCTACAGTTCTCATCGAAGATACCCTACACCCTACAGTTCTCATCCTAGATACCCTATACCCTGCAGTTCTCATCCTAGAGCCCTGTACCCTACAGTTCTCATCCTAGATACCCTACACCGTACAGTTCTCATCCTAGATACCCTGCACCCTACAGTTCTCATCCTAGATACCCTGCACCCTACAGTTCTCATCCTAGATACCCTACACCCTACAGTTCTCATCCTAGATACCCTGCACCCTACAGTTCTCATCCTAGAGCCCTACACCCTACAGTTCTCATCCTAGATTCCCTACACCCTACAGTTATCATGCTAGATACCCCACACCCTACAGTTCTCATCCTAGATACCCTACACCCTACACTTCTCATCTGAGATACCCTACACCCGACAGTTCTCATCCTAGATACCCTGCACCCTACAGTTCTCATCCCAGATACCATATGCCCTACAGTTCTCATCCTAGATACCCTGAACCCTACAGTTCTCATCCTAGATACCCTTCACCCTACAGTTCTCATCCTAGATACCCTATACCCTACAGTTCTCATCCTAGAGCCCTACACCCTACAGTTCTCATCGAAGATACCCTACACCCTACAGTTCTCATCCTAGATACCCTACACCCTGGAGTTCTCATCCTAGATACCCTACACCCTACAGTTCTCATCCTAGAGCCCTACACCCTACAGTTCTCATCCTAGACACCCTTCACCCTACAGTTCTCATCCTAGATACCCTACACCCTACAGTTCTCATCCTAGATACCCCCGCAACCTACAGTTCTCATCCTAGATACCCTACACCCCGTACGGTTCTCATCCCAGATACCATATGCCCTAGAGTTCACATCCTAGATACCCTGAACCCTACAGTTCTCATCCGAGATACCCCTGAACCCTACAGTTCTCATCCTAGATACCCCTGCACCCTGAAGATCTCATCCTAGATACCCTACACCCTACAGTTCTCATCCTAGATACCCTATACCCTACAGTTCTCATCCGAGATACACTACACCCTACAGTTCTCATCCTAGATACCCTGCATCCTGCAGTTCTCATCCTAGATACCCTACACCCTACAGTTCTGATCCTAGAGCCCTACACCCTACAGTTCTCATCGAAGATACCCTAAACCCTACATTTCTCATCCTAGATACCCTACACCCTACAGTTCTCATCCTAGAGCCCTTTACCCTACAGTTCTCATCCTAGATACCCTACACCCTTCAGTTCTCATCCTAGATACCCTGCACCCTACAGTTCTCATCCTAGATACCCTACACCCTACAGTTCTCATCCTAGATACCCTACACCCTACAGTTCTCATCCTAGATACCCTGCACCCTACAGTTCTCATCCTAGAGCCCTACACCCTCATGTTCTCATCCTAGATACCCTTCACCCTACAGTTCTCATCCTAGATACCCTACACCCTACAGTTCTCATCCTAGATACCCTAAACTCTACAGTTCTCATCCTAGATACCCCACACCCTACAGTTCTCATCCTAGATACCCTGCACCCTACAGTTCTCATCCGAGATACCCTATACACTTCAGTTCTCATCCGAGATACCCTACACCCTACAGTTCTCATCCTAGATACCCTACACCCTACAGTTCTCATCCTAGATACCCTACACCCTACAGTTCTCACCCTAGAGCCCTACACCCTACAGTTCTCATCCCAGATACCCTACACCCTACAGTTCTCATCCTAGATACCCTACACCCTACAGTTCTCACCCTAGTTCCCTACACCCTACAGTTCTCATCCCAGATACCCTACACCCTACAGTTCTCATCCTAGATACCCTTCACCCTACAGTTCTCATCCTAGATACCCTGAACACTACAGTTCTCATCCCAGATACCATATGCCCTACAGTTCTCATCCTAGATACCCAGAACCCTACAGTTCTCATCCTAGATACCATACACCCTACAGTTCTCATCCTAGATACCCTATACCCTACAGTTCTCATCCGAGATACACTACACCCTACATTTCTCATCCTAGATACCCTGCATCCTGCAGTTCTCATCCTAGATACCCTACACCCCTACAGTTCTGATCCTAGAGCCCTACACCCTACAGTTCTCATCGAAGATACCCTACACCCTACAGTTCTCATCCTACATACCCTGCACCCTACAGTTCTCATCCTAGAGCCCTATATGCTACAGTTCTATCATAGATACCCTACACCCTACAGTTCTCATCCTAGATACCCTGCACCCATACAGTTCTCATCCTAGATACCCTACACTCTACAGTTCTCATCCTAGATACCATGCACCCTACAGTTCTCATCCTAGAGCTTTACCCCTTAAGTTCTCATCCTAGATACCCTGCACCCTACAGTTCTCATCCTAGATACCCTGCACCCTACAGTTCTCATCCTAGATACCCTATACCCTACAGTTCTCATCCTAGATACCCTGCACCCTACAGTTCTCATCCTAGATACACTGCACCCTACAGTTCTCATCCTAGATACCCTGCTCCCTACAGTTCTCATCCTATAGCCCTACACCATACAGTTCTCTTCCTAGATACCCTACACCCTACAGTTCTCATGCTAGATACCCTACACCATACAGTTCTCATCCTAGATACCCTGCACCCTACAGTTCTCATCCCAGATACCATATGCCCTACAGTTCTCATCCTAGATACCCTTCACGCTACAGTTCTCATCCTAGACCCTACACCCTACAGTTCTCATACTAGATATCCTGCATCCTACAGTTCACATCCTAGAGCCCTACACCCTACAGTTCTCATCCTAGATACCCTATACCCTGCAGTTCTCATCCTAGAGCCCTGTAACCTACAGTTCTCATCCTAGATACCCTACACCCTACAGTTCTCACCCTAGATACCCTGAACCCTACAGTTCTCATCCTAGATACCCTGTACCCTACAGTTCTCATCCTAGATACCCTGCACCCTACAGTTCTCATCAGAGATACCCTATACCCTGCAGTTCTCATCCGAGATACCCTACACCCTACAGTTCTCATCCTAGATACCCTACACCCTACAGTTCTCATCCTAGATACCCTACACCCTACAGTTCTCACCCTAGAGCCCTACACCCTACAGTTCTCATCCCAGATACCCTACACCCTACAGTTCTCATCCTAGATACCCTACACCCTGCAGTTCTCACCCTAGATCCCTACACCCTACAGTTCTCATCCCAGATACCCTACACCCTACAGTTCTCATCCTAGATACCCTTCACCCTACAGTTCTCATCCTAGATACCCTGAACACTACAGTTCTCATCCCAGATACCATATGCCCTACAGTTCTCATCCTAGATACCCTGAACCCTACAGTTCTCATCCTAGATACCCTACACCCTACAGTTCTCATCCTAGATACCCTATACCCTACAGTTCTCATCCGAGATACACTACACCCTACATTTCTCATCCTAGATACCCTGCATCCTGCAGTTCTCATCCTAGATACCCTACACCCTACAGTTCTGATCCTAGAGCCCTACACCCTACAGTTCTCATCGAAGTTGCCCTACACCCTACAGTTCTCATCCTAGATACCCTACACCCTACAGTTCTCATCCTAGAGCCCTATACCCTACAGTCCTATCATAGATACCCTACACCCTACAGTTCTCATCCTAGATACCCTGCCCCATACAGTTCTCATCCTAGATACCCTACACCCTACAGTTCTCATCCTAGATACCATGCACCCTACAGTTCTCATCCTAGAGCCCTACACCCTTAAGTTCTCATCCTAGATACCCTACACCCTACAGTTCTCATCCTAGATACCCTGAACCCTACAGTTCTCATCCTAGATACCATACACCCTACAGTTCTCATGCTAGATACCCTACACCCTACAGTTCTCATCCTAGATACCCTACACCCTACAGTTCTCATCCTAGATACCCTGCACCCTGCAGTTCTCATCCTAGATACCCTACACCCTACAGTTCTGATCCTAGAGCCCTACACCCTACAGTTCTCATGCTAGATACCCTGCACCCTACAGTTCTCATCCTAGAGCCCTGTACCCTACAGTTCTCATCCTAGATACCCTACACCCTACAGTTCTCATCCTAGATACCCTGCACCCTACAGTTCTCATCCTAGGTACCCTACACCCTACAGTTCTCATCCTAGATACCCTACACCCTACAGTTCTCATCCTAGATACCCTGCACCCTACAGTTCTCATCCTAGAGCCCTACACCCTTAAGTTCTCATCCTAGATACCCTACACCCTACAGTTCTCATCCTAGATACCCTACACCCTACACTTCTCATCCGAGATACCCTGCACCCTACAGTTCTCATCCCAGATACCATATGCCCTACAGTTCTCATCCTAGATACCCTACACGCTACAGTTCTCATCCTAGATACCCTACACGCTACAGTTCTCACCCTAGAGCCCTACACCCTACAGTTCTCATCGAAGATACCCTACACCCTACAGTTCTCATCCTAGATACCCTATACCCTGCAGTTCTCATCCTAGAGCCCTGTACCCTACAGTTCTCATCCTAGATACCCTACACCGTACAGTTCTCATCCTAGATACCCTGCACCCTACAGTTCTCATCCTAGATACCCTGCACCCTACAGTTCTCATCCTAGATACCCTACACCCTACAGTTCTCATCCTAGATACCCTGCACCCTACAGTTCTCATCCTAGAGCCCTACACCCTACAGTTCTCATCCTAGATTCCCTACACCCTACAGTTATCATGCTAGATACCCCACACCCTACAGTTCTCATCCTAGATACCCTACACCCTACACTTCTCATCTGAGATACCCTACACCCGACAGTTCTCATCCTAGATACCCTGCACCCTACAGTTCTCATCCCAGATACCATATGACCTACAGTTCTCATCCTAGATACCCTGAACCCTACAGTTCTCATCCTAGATACCCTTCACCCTACAGTTCTCATCCTAGATACCCTATACCCTACTGTTCTCATCCTAGAGCCCTACACCCTACAGTTCTCATCGAAGATACCCTACACCCTACAGTTCTCATCCTAGATACCCTACACCCTGGAGTTCTCATCCTAGATACCCTACACCCTACAGTTCTCATCCTAGAGCCCTACACCCTACAGTTCTCATCCTAGACACCCTTCACCCTACAGTTCTCATCCTAGATACCCTACACCCTACAGTTCTCATCCTAGATACCCTGCAACCTACAGTTCTCATCCTAGATACCCTACACCGTACGGTTCTCATCCCAGATACCATATGCCCTAGAGTTCACATCCTAGATACCCTGAACCCTACAGTTCTCATCCGAGATACCCTGAACCCTACAGTTCTCATCCTAGATACCCTGCACCCTGAAGATCTCATCCTAGATACCCTACACCCTACAGTTCTCATCCTAGATACCCTATACCCTACAGTTCTCATCCGAGATACACTACACCCTACAGTTCTCATCCTAGATACCCTGCATCCTGCAGTTCTCATCCTAGATACCCTACACCCTACAGTTCTGATCCTAGAGCCCTACACCCTACAGTTCTCATCGAAGATACCCTAAACCCTACATTTCTCATCCTAGATACCCTACACCCTACAGTTCTCATCCTAGAGCCCTTTACCCTACAGTTCTCATCCTAGATACCCTACACCCTTCAGTTCTCATCCTAGATACCCTGCACCCTACAGTTCTCATCCTAGATACCCTACACCCTACAGTTCTCATCCTAGATACCCTACACCCTACAGTTCTCATCCTAGATACCCTGCACCCTACAGTTCTCATCCTAGAGCCCTACACCCTTATGTTCTCATCCTAGATACCCTTCACCCTACAGTTCTCATCCTAGATACCCTACACCCTACAGTTCTCATCCTAGATACCCTAAACTCTACAGTTCTCATCCTAGATACCCCACACCCTACAGTTCTCATCCTAGATACCCTGCACCCTACAGTTCTCATCCGAGATACCCTATACACTTCAGTTCTCATCCGAGATACCCTACACCCTACAGTTCTCATCCTAGATACCCTACACCCTACAGTTCTCATCCTAGATACCCTACACCCTACAGTTCTCACCCTAGAGCCCTACACCCTACAGTTCTCATCCCAGATACCCTACACCCTACAGTTCTCATCCTAGATACCCTACACCCTACAGTTCTCACCCTAGTTCCCTACACCCTACAGTTCTCATCCCAGATACCCTACACCCTACAGTTCTCATCCTAGATACCCTTCACCCTACAGTTCTCATCCTAGATACCCTGAACACTACAGTTCTCATCCCAGATACCATATGCCCTACAGTTCTCATCCTAGATACCCAGAACCCTACAGTTCTCATCCTAGATACCATACACCCTACAGTTCTCATCCTAGATACCCTATACCCTACAGTTCTCATCCGAGATACACTACACCCCTACATTTCTCATCCTAGATACCCTGCATCCTGCAGTTCTCATCCTAGATACCCTACACCCTACAGTTCTGATCCTAGAGCCCTACACCCTACAGTTCTCATCGAAGATACCCTACACCCTACAGTTCTCATCCTACATACCCTACACCCTACAGTTCTCATCCTAGAGCCCTATACGCTACAGTTCTATCATAGATACCCTACACCCTACAGTTCTCATCCTAGATACCCTGCACCATACAGTTCTCATCCTAGATACCCTACACTCTACAGTTCTCATCCTAGATACCATGCACCCTACAGTTCTCATCCTAGAGCTTTACCCCCTTAAGTTCTCATCCTAGATACCCTGCACCCTACAGTTCTCATCCTAGATACCCTGCACCCTACAGTTCTCATCCGAGATACCCTATACCCTGCAGTTCTTATCCGAGATACCCTACACCCTACAGTTCTCATCCTAGATACCCTACACCCTACAGTTCTCATCCTAGATACCCTACACCCTACCGTTCTCACCCTAGAGCCCTACACCCTACAGTTCTCATCCCAGATACCCTACACCCTACAGTTCTCATCCTAGATACCCTACACCCTACAGTTCTCACCCTAGTTCCCTACACCCTACAGTTCTCATCCCAGATACCCTACACCCTACAGTTCTCATCCTAGATACCCTTCACCCTACAGTTCTCATCCTAGATACCCTGAACACTACAGTTCTCATCCCAGATACCATATGCCCTACAGTTCTCATCCTAGATACCCTGAACCCTACAGTTCTCACCCTAGAGCCCTGTACCCTACAGTTCTCATCCCAGATACCCTACACCCTACAGTTCTCATCCTAGATACCCTACACCCTACAGTTCTCACCCTAGTTCCCTACACCCTACAGTTCTCATCCCAGATACCCTACACCTACAGTTCTCATCCTAGATACCCTTCACCCTAAAGTTCTCATCCTAGATACCCTGAACACTACAGTTCTCATCCCAGATACCATATGCCCTACAGTTCTCATCCTAGATACCCAGAACCCTACAGTTCTCATCCTAGATACCCTACACCCTACAGTTCTCATCCTAGATACCCTATACCCTACAGTTCTCATCCGAGATACACTACACCCTACATTTCTCATCCTAGATACCCTGCATCCTGCAGTTCTCATCCTAGATACCCTACACCCTACAGTTCTGATCCTAGAGCCCTACACCCTACAGTTCTCATCGAAGATACCCTACACCCTACAGTTCTCATCCTAGATACCCTACACCCTACAGTTCTCATCCTAGAGCCCTATACGCTACAGTTCTATCATAGATACCCTACACCCTACAGTTCTCATCCTAGATACCCTGCACCCTACAGTTCTCATCCCTAGATACCCCTACACCCTACAGTTCTCATCCTAGATACCATGCACCCTACAGTTCTCATCCTAGAGCCCTACACCCTTAAGTTCTCATCCTAGATACCCTGCACCCTACAGTTCTCATCCTAGATACCCTGCACCCTACAGTTCTCATCCGAGATACCCTATACCCTGCAGTTCTTATCCGAGATACCCTACACCCTACAGTTCTCATCCTAGATACCCTACAGCCTACAGTTCTCATCCTAGATACCCTACACCCTACAGTTCTTACCCTAGAGCCCTACACCCTACAGTTCTCATCCCAGATACCCTACACCCTACAGTTCTCATCCTAGATACCCTACACCCTACAGTTCTCACCCTAGTTCCCTACACCCTACAGTTCTCATCCCAGATACCCTACACCCTACAGTTCTCATCCTAGATACCCTTCACCCTACAGTTCTCATCCTAGATACCCTGAACACTACAGTTCTCATCCCAGATACCATATGCCCTACAGTTCTCATCCTAGATACCCTGAACCCTACAGTTCTCATCCTAGATACCCTACACCCTACAGTTCTCATCCTAGATACCCTATACCCTACAGTTCTCATCCGAGATACACTACACCCTACATTTCTCATCCTAGATACACTGCATCCTGCAGTTCTCATCCTAGATACCCTACACCCTACAGTTCTGATCCTAGAGCCCTACACCCTACAGTTCTCATCGAAGATACCCTACACCCTACAGTTCTCATCCTAGATACCCTACACCCTACAGTTCTCATCCTAAAGCCCTATACCCTACAGTTCTATCATAGATACCCTACACCCTACAGTTCTCATCCTAGATACCCTGCACCATACAGTTCTCATCCTAGATACCCTACACCCTACAGTTCTCATCCTAGATACCATGCACCCTACAGTTCTCATCCTAGAGCCCTACACCCTTAAGTTCTCATCCTAGATACCCTACACCCTACAGTTCTCATCCTAGATACCCTGAACCCTACAGTTCTCATCCTAGATACCCTACACCCTACAGTTCTCATGCTAGATAACCTACACCCTACAGTTCTCATCCTAGATACCCTACACCCTACAGTTCTCATCCTAGATACCCTGCACCCTGCAGTTCTCATCCTAGATACCCTACACCCTACAGTTCTGATCCTAGAGCCCTACACCCTACAGTTCTCATCGAAGATACCCTACACCCTACATTTCTCATCCTAGATACCCTACACCCTACAGTTCTCATCCTAGAGCCCTGTACCCTACAGTTCTCATCCTAGATACCCTAAACCCTACAGTTCTCATCCTAGATACCCTGCACCCTACAGTTCTCATCCTAGATACCCTACACCCTACAGTTCTCATCCTAGATACCCTACACCCTACAGTTCTCATCCTAGATACCCTGCACCCTACAGTTCTCATCCTAGAGCCCTACACCCTTAAGTTCTCATCCTAGATACCCTACACCCTAGAGTTCTCATCCTAGATACCCTACACCCTACACTTCTCATCCGAGATACCCTACACCCTACAGTTCTCATCCCAGATACCATATGCCCTACAGTTCTCATCCTAGATACCCTACACGCTACAGTTCTCATCCTAGATACCCTACACGCTACAGTTCTCACCCTAGAGCCCTACGCCCTACAGTTCTCATCGAAGATACCCTACACCCTACAGTTCTCATCCTAGATACCCTATACCCTGCAGTTCTCATCCTAGAGCCCTGTACCCTACAGTTCTCATCCTAGATACCCTACACCCTACAGTTCTCATCCGAGATACCTTGCACCCTACAGTTCTCATCCTAGATACCCTGCACCCTACAGTTCTCATCCTAGAGCCCTACACCCCTTAAGTTCTCATCCTAGATACCCTACACCCTACAGTTCTCATCCTAGAGCTCTGTACCCTACAGTTCTCATCCTAGATACCCTACACCCTACAGTTCTCATCCTAGATACCTTGCACCCTACAGTTCTCATCCTAGATACCCTACACCCTACAGTTCTCATCCTAGATACCCTGCACCCTACAGTTCTCATCCTAGAGCCCTACACCCTTAAGTTCTCATCCTAGATACCCTACACCCTACAGTTCTCATCCTAGATACCCTACACCCTACACTTCTCATCCGAGATACCCTACACCCTACAGTTCTCATCCTCGATACCCTGAACCCTACAGTTCTCATCCCAGATACCATATGCCCTACAGTTCTCATCCTAGATACCCTACACGCTACAGTTTTCACCCCTAGAGCCCTACACCCTACAGTTCTCATCGAAGATACCCTACACCCTACAGTTCTCATCCTAGATACCCTGAACCCTACAGTTCTCACCCTAGAGCCCTACACCCTGCAGTTCTCATCCTAGAGCCCTGTACCCTACAGTTCTCATCCTAGATACCCTACACCCTACAGTTCTCATCCTAGATACCCTGCACCCTACAGTTCTCATCCTAGATACCCTACACCCTACAGTTCTCATACTAAATACCCTGCACCTACAGTTCTCATCCTAGAGCCCTACACCCTACAGTTCTCATCCTAGATACCCTACACCCTACAGTTCTCATGCTAGATACCCTACACCCTACAGTTCTCATCCTAGATACCCTACACCCTACACTTCTCATCTGAGATACCCTACACCCGACAGTTCTCATCCTAGATACCCTGCACCCTACAGTTCTCATCCCAGATACCATATGCCCTACAGTTCTCATCCTAGATACCCTGCACCCTACAGTTCTCATCCCAGATACCATATGCCCTACAGTTCTCATCCTAGATACCCTGAACCCTACAGTTCTCATCCTAGATACCCTTCACCCTACAGTTCTCATCCTAGATACCCTACACCCTACAGTTCTCATCCTAGAGCCCTACACCCTACAGTTCTCATCGAAGATACCCTACACCCTACAGTTCTCATCCTAGATACCCTACACCCTGCAGTTCTCATCCTAGATACCCTACACCCTACAGTTCTCATCCTAGAGCCCTACACCCTACAGTTCTCATCCTAGACACCCTTCACCCTACAGTTCTCATCCTAGATACCCTACACCCTACAATTCTCATCCTAGATACCCTATACCCTACAGTTCTCATCCGAGATACCCTACACCCTACAGTTCTCATCCTAGATACCCTGCACCCTACAGTTCTCATCCTAGATACCCTGAACCCTACAGTTCTCATCCTAGATACCCTACACCCTACAGTTCTCATGCTAGATAACCTACACCCTACAGTTCTCATCCTAGATACCCTACACCCTACAGTTCTCATCCTAGATACCCTGCACCCTGCAGTTCTGATCCTAGAGCCCTACACCCTACAGTTCTCATCGAAGATACCCTACACCCTACAGTTCTCATCCTAGATACCCTACACCCTACAGTTCTCATCCTAGATACCCTGCACCCTACAGTTCTCATCCTAGATACCCTGAACCCTACAGTTCTCATCCTAGATAACCTACACCCTACAGTTCTCATCCTAGATACCCTACACCCTACAGTTCTCATCCTAGATACCCTGCACCCTGCAGTTCTCATCCTAGATACCCTACACCCTACAGTTCTGATCCTAGAGCCCTACACCCTACAGTTCTCATCGAAGATACCCTACACCCTACAGTTCTCATCCTAGATACCCTACACCCTACAGTTCTCATCCTAGATACCCTAAACCCTACAGTTCTCATCCTAGATACCCTGCACCCTACAGTTCTCATCCTAGATACCCTGCTCCCTACAGTTCTCATCCTATAGCCCTACACCATACAGTTCTCTTCCTAGATACCCTACACCCTACAGTTCTCATGCTAGATACCCTACACCATACAGTTCTCATCCTAGATACCCTGCACCCTACAGTTCTCATCCCAGATACCATATGCCCTACAGTTCTCATCCTAGATACCCTTCACGCTACAGTTCTCATCCTAGACCCTACACCCTACAGTTCTCATACTAGATATCCTGCATCCTACAGTTCACATCCTAGAGCCCTACACCCTACAGTTCTCATCCTAGATACCCTATACCCTGCAGTTCTCATCCTAGAGCCCTGTAACCTACAGTTCTCATCCTAGATACCCTACACCCTACAGTTTTCACCCTAGATACCCTGAACCCTACAGTTCTCATCCTAGATACCCTGTACCCTACAGTTCTCATCCTAGATACCCTGCACCCTACAGTTCTCATCCGAGATACCCTATACCCCTGCAGTTCTCATCCGAGATACCCTACACCCTACAGTTCTCATCCTAGATACCCTACACCCTACAGTTCTCATCCTAGATACCCTACACCCTACAGTTCTCACCCTAGAGCCCTACACCCTACAGTTCTCATCCCAGATACCCTACACCCTACAGTTCTCATCCTAGATACCCTACACCCTGCAGTTCTCACCCTAGATCCCTACACCCTACAGTTCTCATCCCAGATACCCTACACCCTACAGTTCTCATCCTAGATACCCTTCACCCTACAGTTCTCATCCTAGATACCCTGAACACTACAGTTCTCATCCCAGATACCATATGCCCTACAGTTCTCATCCTAGATACCCTGAACCCTACAGTTCTCATCCTAGATACCCTACACCCTACAGTTCTCATCCTAGATACCCTATACCCTACAGTTCTCATCCGAGATACACTACACCCTACATTTCTCATCCTAGATACCCTGCATCCTGCAGTTCTCATCCTAGATACCCTACACCCTACAGTTCTGATCCTAGAGCCCTACACCCTACAGTTCTCATCGAAGTTGCCCTACACCCTACAGTTCTCATCCTAGATACCCTACACCCTACAGTTCTCATCCTAGAGCCCTATACCCTACAGTCCTATCATAGATACCCTACACCCTACAGTTCTCATCCTAGATACCCTGCCCCCTACAGTTCTCATCCTAGATACCCTACACCCTACAGTTCTCATCCTAGATACCATGCACCCTACAGTTCTCATCCTAGAGCCCTACACCCTTAAGTTCTCATCCTAGATACCCTACACCCTACAGTTCTCATCCTAGATACCCTGAACCCTACAGTTCTCATCCTAGATACCATACACCCTACAGTTCTCATGCTAGATACCCTACACCCTACAGTTCTCATCCTAGATACCCTACACCCTACAGTTCTCATCCTAGATATCCTGCACCCTGTAGTTCTCATCCTAGATACCCTACACCCTACAGTTCTGATCCTAGAGCCCTACACCCTACAGTTCTCATGCTAGATACCCTGCACCCTACAGTTCTCATCCTAGAGCCCTGTACCCTACAGTTCTCATCCTAGATACCCTACACCCTACAGTTCTCATCCTAGATACCCTGCACCCTACAGTTCTCATCCTAGGTACCCTACACCCTACAGTTCTCATCCTAGATACCCTACACCCTACAGTTCTCATCCTAGATACCCTGCACCCTACAGTTCTCATCCTAGAGCCCTACACCCTTAAGTTCTCATCCTAGATACCCTACACCCTACAGTTCTCATCCTAGATACCCTACACCCTACAGTTCTCATCCGAGATACCCTACACCCTACAGTTCTCATCCCAGATACCATATGCCCTACAGTTCTCATCCTAGATACCCTACACGCTACAGTTCTCATCCTAGATACCCTACACGCTACAGTTCTCACCCTAGAGCCCTACACCCTACAGTTCTCATCGAAGATACCCTACACCCTACAGTTCTCATCCTAGATACCCTATACCCTGCAGTTCTCATCCTAGAGCCCCTGTACCCTACAGTTCTCATCCTAGATACCCTACACCGTACAGTTCTCATCCTAGATACCCTGCACCCTACAGTTCTCATCCTAGATACCCTGCACCCTACAGTTCTCATCCTAGATACCCTACACCCCTACAGTTCTCATCCTAGATACCCTGCACCCTACAGTTCTCATCCTAGAGCCCTACACCCTACAGTTCTCATCCTAGATTCCCTACACCCTACAGTTATCATGCTAGATACCCCACACCCTACAGTTCTCATCCTAGATACCCTACACCCTACACTTCTCATCTGAGATACCCTACACCCGACAGTTCTCATCCTAGATACCCTGCACCCTACAGTTCTCATCCCAGATACCATATGACCTACAGTTCTCATCCTAGATACCCTGAACCCTACAGTTCTCATCCTAGATACCCTTCACCCTACAGTTCTCATCCTAGATACCCTATACCCTACAGTTCTCATCCTAGAGCCCTACACCCTACAGTTCTCATCGAAGATACCCTACACCCTACAGTTCTCATCCTAGATACCCTACACCCTGCAGTTCTCATCCTAGATACCCTACACCCTACAGTTCTCATCCTAGAGCCCTACACCCTACAGTTCTCATCCTAGACACCCTTCACCCTACAGTTCTCATCCTAGATACCCTACACCCTACAGTTCTCATCCTAGATACCCTGCACCCTACAGTTCTCATCCTAGATACCCTACACCCTACGGTTCTCATCCCAGATACCATATGCCCTACAGTTCTCATCCTAGATACCCTGAACCCTACAGTTCTCATCCGAGATACCCTGAACCCTACAGTTCTCATCCTAGATACCCTGCACCCTGAAGTTCTCATCCTAGATACCCTACACCCTACAGTTCTCATCCTAGATACCCTATACCCTACAGTTCTCATCCGAGATACACTACACCCTACAGTTCTCATCCTAGATACCCTGCATCCTGCAGTTCTCATCCTAGATACCCTACACCCTACAGTTCTGATCCTAGAGCCCTACACCCTACAGTTCTCATCGAAGATACCCTAAACCCTACATTTCTCATCCTAGATACCCTACACCCCTACAGTTCTCATCCTAGAGCCCTTTACCCTACAGTTCTCATCCTAGATACCCTACACCCTTCAGTTCTCATCCTAGATACCCTGCACCCTACAGTTCTCATCCTAGATACCCTACACCCTACAGTTCTCATCCTAGATACCCTACACCCTACAGTTCTCATCCTAGATACCCTGCACCCTACAGTTCTCATCCTAGAGCCCTACACCCTCATGTTCTCATCCTAGATACCCTTCACCCTACAGTTCTCATCCTAGATACCCTACACCCTACAGTTCTCATCCTAGATACCCTAAACTCTACAGTTCTCATCCTAGATACCCCACACCCTACAGTTCTCATCCTAGATACCCTGCACCCTACAGTTCTCATCCGAGATACCCTATACACTTCAGTTCTCATCCGAGATACCCTACACCCTACAGTTCTCATCCTAGATACCCTACACCCTACAGTTCTCATCCTAGATACCCTACACCCTACAGTTCTCACCCTAGAGCCCTACACCCTACAGTTCTCATCCCAGATACCCTACACCCTACAGTTCTCATCCTAGATACCCTACACCCTACAGTTCTCACCCTAGTTCCCTACACCCTACAGTTCTCATCCCAGATACCCTACACCCTACAGTTCTCATCCTAGATACCCTTCACCCTACAGTTCTCATCCTAGATACCCTGAACACTACAGTTCTCATCCCAGATACCATATGCCCTACAGTTCTCATCCTAGATACCCAGAACCCTACAGTTCTCATCCTAGATACCATACACCCTACAGTTCTCATCCTAGATACCCTATACCCTACAGTTCTCATCCGAGATACACTACACCCTACATTTCTCATCCTAGATACCCTGCATCCTGCAGTTCTCATCCTAGATACCCTACACCCTACAGTTCTGATCCTAGAGCCCTACACCCTACAGTTCTCATCGAAGATACCCTACACCCTACAGTTCTCATCCTACATACCCTACACCCTACAGTTCTCATCCTAGAGCCCTATACGCTACAGTTCTATCATAGATACCCTACACCCTACAGTTCTCATCCTAGATACCCTGCACCATACAGTTCTCATCCTAGATACCCTACACTCTACAGTTCTCATCCTAGATACCATGCACCCTACAGTTCTCATCCTAGAGCTTTACCCCCTTAAGTTCTCATCCTAGATACCCTGCACCCTACAGTTCTCATCCTAGATACCCTGCACCCTACAGTTCTCATCCGAGATACCCTATACCCTGCAGTTCTTATCCGAGATACCCTACACCCTACAGTTCTCATCCTAGATACCCTACACCCTACAGTTCTCATCCTAGATACCCTACACCCTACCGTTCTCACCCTAGAGCCCTACACCCTACAGTTCTCATCCCAGATACCCTACACCCTACAGTTCTCATCCTAGATACCCTACACCCTACAGTTCTCACCCTAGTTCCCTACACCCTACAGTTCTCATCCCAGATACCCTACACCCTACAGTTCTCATCCTAGATACCCTTCACCCTACAGTTCTCATCCTAGATACCCTGAACACTACAGTTCTCATCCCACATACCATATGCCCTACAGTTCTCATCCTAGATACCCTGAACCCTACAGTTCTCACCCTAGAGCCCTGTACCCTACAGTTCTCATCCCAGATACCCTACACCCTACAGTTCTCATCCTAGATACCCTACACCCTACAGTTCTCACCCTAGTTCCCTACACCCTACAGTTCTCATCCCAGATACCCTACACCTACAGTTCTCATCCTAGATACCCTTCACCCTACAGTTCTCATCCTAGATACCCTGAACACTACAGTTCTCATCCCAGATACCATATGCCCTACAGTTCTCATCCTAGATACCCAGAACCCTACAGTTCTCATCCTAGATACCCTACACCCTACAGTTCTCATCCTAGATACCCTATACCCTACAGTTCTCATCCGAGATACACTACACCCTACATTTCTCATCCTAGATACCCTGCATCATGCAGTTCTCATCCTAGATACCCTACACCCTACAGTTCTGATCCTAGAGCCCTACACCCTACAGTTCTCATCGAAGATACCCTACACCCTACAGTTCTCATCCTAGATACCCTACACCCTACAGTTCTCATCCTAGAGCCCTATACGCTACAGTTCTATCATAGATACCCTACACCCTACAGTTCTCATCCTAGATACCCTGCACCCTACAGTTCTCATCCTAGATACCCTACACCCTACAGTTCTCATCCTAGATACCATGCACCCTACAGTTCTCATCCTAGAGCCCTACAGCCTTAAGTTCTCATCCTAGATACCCTGCACCCTACAGTTCTCATCCTAGATACCCTGCACCCTACAGTTCTCATCCGAGATACCCTATACCCTGCAGTTCTTATCCGAGATACCCTACACCCTACAGTTCTCATCCTAGATACCCTACAGCCTACAGTTCTCATCCTAGATACCCTACACCCTACAGTTCTCACCCTAGAGCCCTACACCCTACAGTTCTCATCCCAGATACCCTACACCCTACAGTTCTCATCCTAGATACCCTACACCCTACAGTTCTCACCCTAGTTCCCTACACCCTACAGTTCTCATCCCAGATACCCTACACCCTACAGTTCTCATCCTAGATACCCTTCACCCTACAGTTCTCATCCTAGATACCCTGAACACTACAGTTCTCATCCCAGATACCATATGCCCTACAGTTCTCATCCTAGATACCCTGAACCCTACAGTTCTCATCCTAGATACCCTACACCCTACAGTTCTCATCCTAGATACCCTATACCCTACAGTTCTCATCCGAGATACACTACACCCTACATTTCTCATCCTAGATACACTGCATCCTGCAGTTCTCATCCTAGATACCCTACACCCTACAGTTCTGATCCTAGAGCCCTACACCCTACAGTTCTCATCGAAGATACCCTACACCCTACAGTTCTCATCCTAGATACCCTACACCCTACAGTTCTCATCCTAAAGCCCTATACCCTACAGTTCTATCATAGATACCCTACACCCTACAGTTCTCATCCTAGATACCCTGCACCATACAGTTCTCATCCTAGATACCCTACACCCTACAGTTCTCATCCTAGATACCATGCACCCTACAGTTCTCATCCTAGAGCCCCTACACCCTTAAGTTCTCATCCTAGATACCCTACACCCTACAGTTCTCATCCTAGATACCCTGAACCCTACAGTTCTCATCCTAGATACCCTACACCCTACAGTTCTCATGCTAGATAACCTACACCCTACAGTTCTCATCCTAGATACCCTACACCCTACAGTTCTCATCCTAGATACCCTGCACCCTGCAGTTCTCATCCTAGATACCCTACACCCTACAGTTCTGATCCTAGAGCCCTACACCCTACAGTTCTCATCGAAGATACCCTACACCCTACAGTTCTCATCCTAGATACCCTACACCCTACAGTTCTCATCCTAGAGCCCTGTACCCTACAGTTCTCATCCTAGATACCCTAAACCCTACAGTTCTCATCCTAGATACCCTGCACCCTACAGTTCTCATCCTAGATACCCTACACCCTACAGTTCTCATCCTAGATACCCTACACCCTACAGTTCTCATCCTAGATACCCTGCACCCTACAGTTCTCATCCTAGAGCCCTACACCCTTAAGTTCTCATCCTAGATACCCTACACCCTAGAGTTCTCATCCTAGATACCCTACACCCTACACTTCTCATCCGAGATACCCTACACCCTACAGTTCTCATCCCAGATACCATATGCCCTACAGTTCTCATCCTAGATACCCTACACGCTACAGTTCTCATCCTAGATACCCTACACGCTACAGTTCTCACCCTAGAGCCCTACGCCCTACAGTTCTCATCGAAGATACCCTACACCCTACAGTTCTCATCCTAGATACCCTATACCCTGCAGTTCTCATCCTAGAGCCCTGTACCCTACAGTTCTCATCCTAGATACCCTACACCCTACAGTTCTCATCCTAGATACCTTGCACCCTACAGTTCTCATCCTAGATACCCTGCACCCTACAGTTCTCATCCTAGAGCCCTACACCCTTAAGTTCTCATCCTAGATACCCTACACCCTACAGTTCTCATCCTAGAGCTCTGTACCCTACAGTTCTCATCCTAGATACCCTACACCCTACAGTTCTCATCCTAGATACCTTGCACCCTACAGTTCTCATCCTAGATACCCTACACCCTACAGTTCTCATCCTAGATACCCTGCACCCTACAGTTCTCATCCTAGAGCCCTACACCCTTAAGTTCTCATCCTAGATACCCTACACCCTACAGTTCTCATCCTAGATACCCCACACCCCTACACTTCTCATCCGAGATACCCTACACCCTACAGTTCTCATCCTAGATACCCTGAACCCTACAGTTCTCATCCCAGATACCATATGCCCTACAGTTCTCATCCTAGATACCCTACACGGCCACAGTTTTCACCCTAGAGCCCTACACCCTACAGTTCTCATCGAAGATACCCTACACCCCACAGTTCTCATCCTAGATACCCTGAACCCTACAGTTCTCACCCTAGAGCCCTACACCCTGCAGTTCTCATCCTAGAGCCCTGTACCCTACAGTTCTCATCCTAGATACCCTACACCCTACAGTTCTCATCCTAGATACCCTGCACCCTACAGTTCTCATCCTAGATACCCTACACCCTACAGTTCTCATACTAAATACCCTGCACCCTAGAGTTCTCATCCTAGAGCCCTACACCCTACAGTTCTCATCCTAGATACCCTACACCCTACAGTTCTCATGCTAGATACCCTACACCCTACAGTTCTCATCCTAGATACCCTACACCCTACACTTCTCATCTGAGATACCCCTACACCCGACAGTTCTCATCCTAGATACCCTGCACCCTACAGTTCTCATCCCAGATACCATATGCCCTACAGTTCTCATCCTAGATACCCTGCACCCTACAGTTCTCATCCCAGATACCATATGCCCTACAGTTCTCATCCTAGATACCCTGAACCCTACAGTTCTCATCCTAGATACCCTTCACCCTACAGTTCTCATCCTAGATACCCTACACCCTACAGTTCTCATCCTAGAGCCCTACACCCTACAGTTCTCATCGAAGATACCCTACACCCTACAGTTCTCATCCTAGATACCCTACACCCTGCAGTTCTCATCCTAGATACCCTACACCCTACAGTTCTCATCCTAGAGCCCTACACCCTACAGTTCTCATCCTAGACACCCTTCACCCTACAGTTCTCATCCTAGATACCCTACACCCTACAGTTCTCATCCTAGATACCCTATACCCTACAGTTCTCATCCGAGATACCCTACACCCTACAGTTCTCATCCTAGATACCCTGCACCCTACAGTTCTCATCCTAGATACCCTGAACCCTACAGTTCTCATCCTAGATACCCTACACCCTACAGTTCTCATGCTAGATAACCTACACCCTACAGTTCTCATCCTAGATACCCTACACCCTACAGTTCTCATCCTAGAGTACCCTGCACCCTGCAGTTCTGATCCTAGAGCCCTACACCCTACAGTTCTCATCGAAGATACCCTACACCCTACAGTTCTCATCCTAGATACCCTACACCCTACAGTTCTCATCCTAGATACCCTGCACCCTACAGTTCTCATCCTAGATACCCTGAACCCTACAGTTCTCATCCTAGATAACCTACACCCTACAGTTCTCATCCTAGATACCCTACACCCTACAGTTCTCATCCTAGATACCCTGCACCCTGCAGTTCTCATCCTAGATACCCTACAACCTACAGTTCTGATCCTAGAGCCCTACACCCTACAGTTCTCATCGAAGATACCCTACACCCTACAGTTCTCATCCTAGATACCCTACACCCTACAGTTCTCATCCTAGAGCCCTGTACCCTACAGTTCTCATCCTAGATACCCTAAACCCTACAGTTCTCATCCTAGATACCCTGCACCCTACAGTTCTCATCCTAGATACCCTACACCCTACAGTTCTCATCCTAGATACCCTACACCCTACAGTTCTCATCCTAGATACCCTGCACCCTACAGTTCTCATCCTAGAGCCCTACACCCTTAAGTTCTCATCCTAGATACCCTACACCCTAGAGTTCTCATCCTAGATACCCTACACCCTACACTTCTCATCCGAGATACCCTACACCCTACAGTTCTCATCCCAGATACCATATGCCCTACAGTTCTCATCCTAGATACCCTACACGCTACAGTTCTCATCCTAGATACCCTACACGCTACAGTTCTCACCCTAGAGCCCTACGCCCTACAGTTCTCATCGAAGATACCCTACACCCTACAGTTCTCATCCTAGATACCCTATACCCTGCAGTTCTCATCCTAGAGCCCTGTACCCTACAGTTCTCATCCTAGATACCCTACACCCTACAGTTCTCATCCTAGATACCTTGCACCCTACAGTTCTCATCCTAGATACCCTGCACCCTACAGTTCTCATCCTAGAGCCCTACACCCTTAAGTTCTCATCCTAGATACCCTACACCCTACAGTTCTCATCCTAGAGCTCTGTACCCTACAGTTCTCATCCTAGATACCCTACACCCTACAGTTCTCATCCTAGATACCTTGCACCCTACAGTTCTCATCCTAGATACCCTACACCCTACAGTTCTCATCCTAGATACCCTGCACCCTACAGTTCTCATCCTAGAGCCCTACACCCTTAAGTTCTCATCCTAGATACCCTACACCCTACAGTTCTCATCCTAGATACCCTACACCCTACACTTCTCATCCGAGATACCCTACACCCTACAGTTCTCATCCTAGATACCCTGAACCCTACAGTTCTCATCCCAGATACCATATGCCCTACAGTTCTCATCCTAGATACCCTACACGCTACAGTTTTCACCCTAGAGCCCTACACCCTACAGTTCTCATCGAAGATACCCTACACCCTACAGTTCTCATCCTAGATACCCTGAACCCTACAGTTCTCACCCTAGAGCCCTACACCCTGCAGTTCTCATCCTAGAGCCCTGTACCCTACAGTTCTCATCCTAGATACCCTACACCCTACAGTTCTCATCCTAGATACCCTGCACCCTACAGTTCTCATCCTAGATACCCTACACCCTACAGTTCTCATACTAAATACCCTGCACCCTACAGTTCTCATCCTAGAGCCCTACACCCTACAGTTCTCATCCTAGATACCCTACACCCTACAGTTCTCATGCTAGATACCCTACACCCTACAGTTCTCATCCTAGATACCCTACACCCTACACTTCTCATCTGAGATACCCTACACCCGACAGTTCTCATCCTAGATACCCTGCACCCTACAGTTCTCATCCCAGATACCATATGCCCTACAGTTCTCATCCTAGATACCCTGCACCCTACAGTTCTCATCCCAGATACCATATGCCCTACAGTTCTCATCCTAGATACCCTGAACCCTACAGTTCTCATCCTAGATACCCTTCACCCTACAGTTCTCATCCTAGATACCCTACACCCTACAGTTCTCATCCTAGAGCCCTACACCCTACAGTTCTCATCGAAGATACCCTACACCCTACAGTTCTCATCCTAGATACCCTACACCCTGCAGTTCTCATCCTAGATACCCTACACCCTACAGTTCTCATCCTAGAGCCCTACACCCTACAGTTCTCATCCTAGACACCCTTCACCCTACAGTTCTCATCCTAGATACCCTACACCCTACAGTTCTCATCCTAGATACCCTATACCCTACAGTTCTCATCCGAGATACCCTACACCCTACAGTTCTCATCCTAGATACCCTGCACCCTACAGTTCTCATCCTAGATACCCTACAC
>JANBXA010000441.1:0-159337 GCA_030556225.1 Cricetiscus sungorus
ATGGTGCCACAGACTGCTCAGTGGGTTGCAGGTCTGTGTGGAGATGAAGACTCAGATGACCAGGTCAGGAGTGGCTTTGGCTTGACAGACAGACACAAACACACCTGAGGAGGTTTGCGAACTGCTGCGAAGTTTACTTCAATGTATCCGGTTTTTATACAGAAAGTTTAAGGAACAGATTTTTAGCCACAGTTTAAAGATTTACAGACATGCTATAAAGGCGTCAACAATTACTTTGAAACATGAGGTCGTAAATACATCTAAGCAAGTGTGTAGCCGGGAACCTCTGTTTATTTTGGACTGTTTATGGTCAGCGTATCAGAGATTTGATTTGTTGAGTTTAGAGAATAATCTTTGTCTCTGGATAGTAAATTTCTAATCGTATTGATTTAAGGGTCCTAAGATCCCAAATTAGGGTATCGTGGTGAATCCCACAACAGCTTTGCTGCTGGTGGGCTAATTACAGGCAGGGTCACATTGCGGGCAAATTCTTACAGCCTTAGCCCTAATTGATTTATCTGGCCCTGGCTGACATCTGAAGTCACAACTGGCGCCTTAGGATCTGTATCTGAAGGAACAGAGGGCAATACCCATCTATTGACTGCTGATCTGTATCTCTTTCAGTTCCTGAAACTATGTCTAAGTGTTCTCTAGGCATTTCTGAATTACTAGTGGAGCTACAGGCTAAAATATCCATGAATAAAAGGCAATATTGTTATCATAGCACAAAATACATCTAGCACCCTTTCCAAACAGCCAGCCAAGCAAGCAGCTGCAGGGACCTGAACCACTTTTCCCCAGGAGGCATAACCACATGTGGTGCAAACCTCTGGACAGATAGCTGTTGAGATTTCTCTCAGCCATTGCTACACTGTCTCCACTGGGGCTGTTGTAGCAATATGGTCATCTAGATGGTATTTTTCTTCCTTATAATTAGCAGCCTCCTCATCTAGCTCAGCTTCTTCCTCAGTATCTAAGACCTCATCCCATGAGCTTTCAGAATCATTGGAGCTATCAAGATTTAAGGCTTCAAGCTCACGTACAGAGTAAAAGCCAGCTCCTCCCTCTGGTTTGACAGCAGGGGGAGGATCCCTGTGATCTGGCGGATACACCCCTTTGTCACTAGACTCACCGCGTGTGGGGGGTCTTTTTCCTTCCTGTGTATGTTTTTTTTTTTTTTTTCTGCGCGCGCCCAACCTCTCACTACGCTCGGTTTCTGACATGCTATTCTGGACCTCCTCAAGGGTACTTCGACACTTTGCTATCAGGATAGCGGAAAAGACCAAAATGGCCCCAAGGACAAGCACTAAAGCCTTGACACTACTGTCCCAAGGTGGCGACAGTCCCAAGCCAAAGTCCAGAAAAGACATACCTCTCCGAACGTACTTACCTGCAGTTCTGAATCCTCCTTGTAGCCAAGGGGTCTCCAATGGGGCTGACGATGATGAGGTCTCGATTCCTGGGTTTCGGCACCAGATGTCCCGCGCTACCGTCTCACCAGCAAGAATGACGCGGCACACTCAGGATCCTTCTGCAGTAAAGCTTTAAAGCTCTTGAGAGGGAGAGCATAAGCTTACAGGACAGAGAGACCCCAAAAACACAAAACCCATCCCTTATATAGGCTAGCAGCCTCTGCCTTGGACGTGTCACCCCCTGACTGGATGCTGCTCATCGGCCCATATGACGCCACGGGAGAGGCAGGGACCCAGGGATTGACAGTTACCCAGCGCATGTGCATCTCTCCTGCCTACCAATGGTACTTGTAACGGCTCCCTACACTGAGTCACTTTCATGATGGTTTCCCTGCATTCTGCCCGAGGGGCCCCATTAGATCCTCCTTGTTCAGGTCAGATGTGTTTATGTGTTATGCAACATGGTCTTGTTCTATCTCTCTGCATCTGGATTTTACTTTGACTCTGAGCAGTCAAAGTGACCTCAGTCAGTGGAAACAGGATGTATTCCTGATGCACAAAAGGACCTTGAGGACACATTCCCCATGGAGGGATACTCCCTTAACTTAGAGACAGGAGAGTATCCCTAGTCCCTACTTCTAATTACTTGACAGATTTACATGACCCCACCTGGATAGAATAGCCCTATATGTGGAAAGGGATGAAGGAATGGGAGTGGAGGGTGGTCTGGGTGCAGGTAAGGTGGCAGAGATGGTAAAAGTGAGAGATGGAGGGAGGGATGAAAGGAGAGGAAACTGGGATAGACATGTAAAATAAAAAAAGAGAAAAAAAGAAAAACAGATTTGTAATTAGTCATTTATAACAATCAAACCTGTAGTCAAATTAGGCATGTTTTTTAAAGTAAAACAGGTATATTTGATAGATAGGTGTTTTTCAAACTTTTCAATCACCACCAGAGTATGGCAATCAAGATTATTAATAACCTAAGACTTTTCATGACAGTGTGATGTCTGCTCCAATCAGCACCAATTTACTTCATAAAGGAAGATTTGCATAGAAGCACCTCCATATGGAGTTTGCTTTCATTGTGCCAAAACTAGTCATTTGGATAAGAAAATATTGCCTTGACTGCTGATGGTATGCCGTATGAACCAGGCAAGCAGGACTCAAATGAAAAAGATTGCCTTAGTTACCATCCATGCCAGACCAGGTTTTACTGCTGAAGAATGAATAAAGAAGATGTGGCACATCTACACAATGGAATACTATGCTGCAGAATAAATAACGGAATGTTGAAATTTGCAGGCAAATGGATGAAACTTGAAGAAACCTTCGTGAATGAGGTAACCCAGTCACAAAAAGAGGAGTAGAGTATGTACTTTCTCAAATATGGATTTTAGACGTAGAGCAAAGGATCACCAGCCTATAATAACACACCACCAGACAAACTGGGATACAAGGTATATTCTAAGAGATTCCTATATGGTCCTCCACAAAAGGAGAAATGGACAAGTCCCCCAGTGCACATGGTAAATGTGGGGGGCAGTGAATGGAAAGAGAACTAGGAGAAAGAGAAGGGGAGGAGAGGAAAACACGTGTGACTAGATTGATTGAGTCAGGGTGAGAAAGAGGCGGGGTGGGGACATAAAAGAGGGCACCATTATTGGTTTGAAGAGAAAACTGAACCTCAAAAAAGGTATAGAGAACTACAAGACCGACTCCAACTAATAATTCGAGCAACCATAAATGCCCTTCCCTGATAGTGAGATCCAGCAACTAAATTATCCACGATCATGGAGTCCTCATCTAGTACCTTTGGAAACAAAAGCAAACACCCATAAGCAAACACTGAGTCGAACCAGAATGCAGACGCAGAGAAAAGGGACAAGACCAGGTTGCAGAAACTCACAAAGACAGCTGACCTGAACAAACATGAGCTTGGGCCTCCCAGAATGATGGGTAGGAACCCAGCAAGGGACTGACTCAGAGCCCCTGAATATGGGTCTCGGCTAGAAGGACTGAGCATTCTGGGGGACCTCAGACATTAGAAACAGGACCTATCTCTGGTGCACAAAAGGACGTTATGAACACATCCCCCATGGCGGGGGATGTGTCTGTAACCTAGAGACAGTAGAGAAGTCCTAGTCCCTACTTCAAATGAATTGACAGACTTATATGACCTAACCTGGATAGCATAGCCATACAAGTGGAATGGGGGTTGGGGGATGGGAGGAGAGGGTGGCCATGGTGCATGTCACAGAGGAATGAGGGTAAGAGGGAGGGAGGAAGGGATGGGCTGGGAGTAAGGGAGAGACAGTTGGAGGGAAAAGGCAGAGGAAACTTGGATCCCTATGTAAAATTTTTAAAGTACATTATTAATAAAAAAGGAAAATGCTGCTGGATCAAATATTTATATATTTAATGTTTTGACTTCAAAATTTCAGCCGAAGGACCCGTTACTGGGGAAAAGGATTTCTAAATTTGTTTCCACAGAGAATGAAAAGCTGTGGATGCCTTCCAGACTAATGTGGTTTGATTGAGCAATCCCCTGAAGCAACATCAATGGGAGAATGCAGCCTTGCAGACCAATACAGCCAGGATTTCTGCATCTTCTAAGGATTCCCCCATGACAGCGCTCTCTACCAGCAGGAAGCAGTTTGGAAAGACCTATGCACAAATTCCCTAATATTATTTATACATGTTTGTTTTTATTTTAAAAACGCATGCATAATAATGTCCAGCATAAAATAAATAAATGTTTTTTTAAAAAAAATTCAAAATAAGATTTATATTTTTAAAAGAAAAAAGGGAAGTTATATGAATATATATATATATATATATATATATATATATATATATATATATATGTCCTAGAGGGCATACTGTGGGTACAACTGGAATGTTGTGACACATCCCTGTAAGGACATGGGAGGACATATGCGGTATCTATCCTTGAAGGCATCCTAGAATGTTGTGAGCAGTCTTCATACATGACATGGGAGGATGTTTCTATATATATATATATATATATATATATATATATATATATATATATTCAATATCCAAGAGGGTATCCTGTGGTGACAGCTGGAATGTATTGAAAACCATTGTACAGGACAATGGAAGATATATGCTATATATATTCTAGAGGGCATCCTATGGAGAAACCTGGAATGTTGTGAGAAGACCTGTAAGAAAGGTTTATGCTATATATATTTAGGGGGCATACTGTGTGGACAACTGCAATGTTGTTAGCAGTCCCTGTACAGGACAAGGGAAGATATATGATATATAATATATATATATATATATATATATATATCATATATCCCAGAGAGCATTCTGTGGGGACACATGGATTGTTGTGACAAATACTTGTACAGGACCAAGGAGTATATATGCTGTATATATCCTATATGGCTTCCTGCGGGGAGACCCGAAATGTTGTGCGAAGACGGTGCTGAGGACAAGGAGGGAGAATATATGCTACATATATCCTAGAGGGCATCCTGTGAGAACACTTGGAATGTTGTGAGAAGTCCCTGTACAGGAGATAAGAGGATATATGATATATATATATATATATATATATATATATCTTAGAGGGCATTCTGTGGGGACACCTGGAATATTGTGAGAAATTAGTGTTGTGAGAAATCCCTGTACAGTACCAGGGAGGATATATTCTGAATATATCCTAGAGGGCTGTCTTTGGGAGACTTTTAATGGTGTGCAAAATCCCTGTAGAGGACAAGGGAGAATATATGATAGATATATATATATCCTAGACAGCATCCTGTGGGGACACCTGGAATGGTGAGAGAAGTCCTTGTACAGGACAAGGTAAGATATATGCTGTATATATACTAGTGGGCATCCTGTGGGGACACCTGGAATGTCATGAGAAATCCCTGTAAGGAAAAGGAAAGTTATATGCTGTATCTATTATAGAGAACATTCTGTGGGGACACCTGGAGAACTAATGTGAGAACTAATTGTAGGACAAATTCATAGCACTCACATATTTTTAAGCTCTCTTTTACAGCATCAGAACACACTTGCTTAGTGATTTCGCATTGATGCCTTGTATCAAGCATTGACACAAACACTGGTTCTGTTCGTCAGTGCTGTAACACTGTGTGAGAGAGATACAAATCTACATTTTTCTTACCCTAATTATAAACATAAACCTAATCTTAAGCCATAGTCTAAGCCTAACTGTAACTTTAACCTAACCTTCACCCTAGTGCTAAACCTAACCCGATCATTACAGTAACCCTAAGCCTAATGCTTATCCTAACCTTAACTCTGAGAGAGTTCATTGACACATCTCCAGAGTGCTGAGACAGTATGTGTCAAAGCTGTGTTTCTGTTAGTGACAATGTGTGCTACACTGAAACCATATGCACACACTGAGAAACTCTGTATGAATAATATGACCCTTTGAGAGAGTGCTGTTACATTATTTGTGGATGGACGGAATGTTTATGTGAATGCTTGATACATGGCATCAGTTGAAAAAAACTGGGCAACTGTGTTCTGACGCTGTAAAAGAGTACTTACGAAATGTGTGAGTGCTATGAATTTGTTTGTCAGTGTTGTGACACAGAGTGAAGGAGCTAACATTGTTAGATACTGCAAACCAGAACCCTGATGCTAACTCCACCCCAATTCAAACCCCAAAGCTAACCCTAATGCTAATGTTACCTCAAAACTGAATCTATAGCTAAACCTAACACTAACACTAACCCTACCCTAATTATGAACATGATAATAACCCTTGAAGGAGTGCTTTCACACATTGCAGCCAACTTAGTGTGTGCTAATGCTGTTATTCTGTTACCTCTCTGACACACTGAGAGATGCTGGAATATTGATGGGATATGATATTGTGAGAAGAGGGCCCTGACAGAGTGGAGTGTTTGATTATGTGCCAGAGTGCTTTGACAGTGTTTTTAAGTACTGACAGTGTGTGTGTGTGTGTGTGTGTGTGTGTGTGTGTGTGTGTGTGTGTGCGCGCGTGTGTGTGTGTGTGTGTGTGTGTGTGTGTATCTACAAAATTGTACCTTTGTGCTGTGATCTTTGCGAGAGTAATGTGACCCTTTCCAAGAGGGTTGAAACAGTGTGGGTTTCAGGTGTGAATCTGTGCTTCAGAGCTGTGAAACAACGAGGGTGAGAAAACTATGTGCGAGACTACTCTTTCCCAGGGAGTGTGTTTTGACCACTGGTGAGTGTTCTGACTGAGTGTGTGAATTCTGTGATTCCTTTGTAATTACATTTACACCATGGGTGAGAGTGCTGAGGAACTGCTTGTGAGTGCTCTGACACTGTGAGATACTCCTGTGAGAGTATTGTTAAGTGTTTTGATTCTATACGTGAGTGCATTGACAGTGTTTATGAGAACTACAACAATGTACATGAGCCCTACAAAACTGGGCATAATTGCTGTGACAATGTGTGAGAGTAAAGGGCCCCTTTGTGAGAGTGCTGTGGCAGTGTGTGTACAAGCTGTGAATTTTAGTGTTAGTGTTGTGACCATGCTAGCACGATGAAACACTGTGCAAGAATCTCTGACACTGGGAGTGTGTGCTGTGCTTGATTACTATGACTCTTCATGAGTGTTATGTCGTTGTGTGCAGGGCAGGAACCACCTTACTTGTGCTGTTACAAATTTTTAGAATAATATGTAAGGGGGGAGAGTGTTGCTATAGTGATCTGCATGGAGTGCGCTTGTGCATCAGTGCTTAGTGCACTGCAAAGGTGTTAATCACTGTTTGAGTCAGACTGACACGTTAAGAGAGTGCTTTCACAGTTGGCAAGAGTGTTGGGACAGTGTGTTTGAGAGCTGTGAATCGGTATGTCAATGATGTGACACAGATCTTGAGTGCAATATCATGTGTGAGACTTCTGTCACATTGAGTGTGCTATCTCCTTTTGGCATTGTGCTGAAACACTGTAGTTCTCTGTGTCAGTGCTAAAATCCCTAAACCCTAAAAACCCTAAACCATAAAACTCTAAACCCTAAAAACCGTAAACCCTAAAATCCCTATACCCTAAAAATCATAAACCCTAACCCGCTGACCCAAGACCCTAACCCTAGACACTAGAACCTAGACCCTAAAAAATATAGACCCTAAAAACATTAGAACCTACAAACACTAGGTCCTAATAAACCTAGACCCTAAAAACCCTAAACACTAAAAAACCTAGAACCTAAAAACCTAGACCCTAAAACCGTAAACACTAAAAATACTAAACCCTAAAAATCCTAGACCCTAAAATCCCTAGACACTAAAAACACTAGACCCTAAAAACCCAAAACCCCGAATACCCTAAATCCTCTAAAAAACCTAAACTCTAAAAACCCTAAACCCTAATCCTCTGACCCTAGACCCTAGACCATAAACCCAATATCCTAGACCCTAAATACCATAGACCCTAAAAATCCTAGATGCCAAAAAACTTAAACCCTAAAAACCCTAAATCCTAAAAAAACCCTAAAAACCCTAGACCCTAAAAACCCTAAACCATAAAAAACTGAGACCCTAAAAACCCTACAACCTAAAAAACCTAAACCATAAAAACCTAAACCATAAACCATAAAAACCCAAACCCTAAAATTCCTAAACCCTAACACCCTGACCCTAGACCATAGACCCTAGACCATAGACCTTAGACATTAGAAATTAGACCCTAGATCCTAGACCCTAAAAAACCTAGACCATAAAAACCCGAGACCTTGAAAAACCTACACTAAAAATCTTAGACCAGAAAAACCCTAGACTATAAAACCCTACACCCTAAAAACCTAGACCATAAACACCATAGACGCTAAAACCATAAACTCTAAAATCCTAATCCCTAAAAACATAGACCCTAAAAACCTTAGCCCCTAAAACACCTAGTGTTACGGCAGATTACTCCTGCCAGCCGCAGCGGGTCCTGCCACCATGGTCCCACAACCCCGTGTGCCCCAAATAACATTTTGAGACTCTGTATTGATACAATCCTGTTGGCCAATTACCATTATTGTTTATGGGCTAGCTCTGCCTTAATTATTAACCCATTTCTACTTATCTAAGTATTTCCACGTGGTCGTCTTATCAGGGAGCCGCGGCAGGCGTCCTGCTTCTTCCCTGTGCAACAACTCGACTCATCCTACCCACTTCCTCTTTCCTCCTTGTCTCCTAGCCCCGCCTATCTTGCTATCTCATTGGCCACAGAGCTTTATTAACCAGTATGAGAAACATGTATACAGAATAACATCTCCCATCAACCTAGACCATAATAAACCATAGACCCTAAAAACCATAGACCGTAAAAATCCTAGATCAACAAAACAGTAGACCCTAAAAACCCTAGACCCTAAAAACACTAGACCCAAAAAACCTAGACCCTAAAAACCCTAAACCCTAAAAACCTTTAACAATAAAACCCATAAAGCTTAAATACCCTAAACTCTAAAAACCCTAAAATCTAAAAACCCTAGACACTAAAAACTGTAGACCCTAAAAACCCTCGAGGCTAAAAACCCTAGCCTCTAAAATCCCTAGACTCGAAAAAGCTTAAACACTAAAAACCCTGGACCCTAAAAACACCAGACCATAAAAAAACCTAAATAGTAAAAAATTTAGAACCTAAAAATCCTAGACCCTAGGCCTTAGACCCTAGACCCTAGGCCCTAAAATCACTACACCCTAAAAACCCGAGACACTAAAGACACTAAATCTAAAATCCCCAAACTCTAAAAACCCTAAACTCTAACCCTCTGACCCTAGACCCTAGAACCTAGACCCTAAAAACACTAGACCCTAAAATCCCTAAACCCTTACACCCTAAACCCTAAAAACAC
Source organism: Cricetiscus sungorus (assembly GCA_030556225.1). Taxonomy (NCBI): domain Eukaryota; kingdom Metazoa; phylum Chordata; class Mammalia; order Rodentia; family Cricetidae; genus Cricetiscus; species Cricetiscus sungorus. The sequence goes on from JANBXA010000441.1 coordinate 9,265, forward strand.
TAAATCCTAAAAACACTAGACCCTAAACCATAGGCCCTAAAAACCCTAAAGCTTAAACTCCCTAAATGCTAAAAACTCTAAAATCTAAAAAACATAGACCCTAAAAACCCTAGACTCTAAAACCCCTATACTCTAAAAAACCCTAAACACTAAAAACCCCAGACTCTAAAAACACTAGACCATAAAAACCCTTAACCGTAAAAAACGTAGACCCTAGACCTTAGACCCTAGACACTAGACTCTAAAAACTATAGACCCTAAAAACCCTAAACCCTAAAATCCCCAAACCCTAAAATTCCCAAACCCTAAAAACCCTAAACTCTAACCCTCTGACATTTGACCCCAGATCATAGAATCTAGAACCTAGAACCTAGAACCAAAAATACTAGACCCTTAAAACACCAGATCCTAAAAACCCAAACTCTAAAAACTCTAGACTCTAAACCCTAGACTATAAACTACCTAAACACTTAAACCCCAAACCCTAAAAACCCTAAATCCTAAAAACCCTAACCCCTAAAACCCTAAACCCTAACTCCCTGACCCTTGATCCTAATCCCAAGACCCTAGATACTAGACCCTAAAATCTATAGACCCTAAATACAAGAGAGCCTAAAAACCCTAGCACCTAAAAAATCTAGACGCTAATAACCCTGAACACGAAAAACCATGACACCTACAAACCCTAAACCCTAAAATACCTGGACCCTAAAAACCCTGAACCCTAAAAACCATAGTCCTAAAATTCATAGAACCTAAAACTATAAACCATCAAATCCCAGACCCTAAAACCCTAGACCCTAAAAACTCTAGAACCTAAAAACCCTAAACCTCACAAACCTAAACACTAAAAACGTAAACATTAAAAACCCTAAACACTAAAAACCCTAAACAGTAACCCGCTACCCTAGACCAAAGACCCTAGAGCCTTAAAAAACCTAGACAATAAAAACCCTAGACCATAAAAACGCTAAACCCTAAAATCCTAGACACTAAAAACCCTAGAATCTAATACCCCTAGACTATAAAAACTAGAACCTAAGAACCATAGACCCTACAAACCCTAGACAATAGAACCTACACCCTAAAAACCACAGACCCTAAAAAGCCTAGACCATAAAAATTGTAGAACCTAAAAACCCTAGAACCTAAAACACAGGACCTTAAAACACTAGTCCCCAAAAACCCTAGACCCTAAAAAACCTAAACCCTAAAACCTAGACTGTGAAAACCATAGACCCTAGACCCTAAAAACCATAGACCATAAAACATCTAGACCATAAATACACTTAACCATAAAAACCCTAGACCCTAAAAACCCTAGACCCTAAAACCCTAAACCTTAAAAACCCAAAACACAAAAAATCCTAAACCCTTACCCCTTGACTCCATACCCTAGACCATATAACCTAACCTAGAACCTAAAAAACCTAGACCCTTAAAACCCTAGACCCTAAAAACCCTACACCCTAAACAACCTAGAACCTAAAAACCCTATAGTCTAAAAATCCTAGATTCTTATAACCATAAATCATAAAACCCTAAATCCTAAAAATCATAAACCCTTAAAACCCTACATCCTAAGACATTAAAACACCTAGACCCTAAAAACCATAAAGCCTAAAAACCCTAAATTTTAAAAACCCTAACCCCTAAAAACCCTAAATCCTTACACCCTGACCCTAGAACCTAGAACGTAGACCCTAGATACTAGACCCTACAATCCATAGACCCTAAAAACCTGAGACACTAAAATCCCTAGACCATAAAATCCTAGACCCAAAAACCAGAGATGCTAAAACCCCCCAAAACTAAAAACCCTAAACCCTAAAACCCCTAAAATAACTAGACCATAAAAACCCTAGTCTCTAAAAACCCTAGTCTCTAAAATCCCTTGACCCTACAAATGCTACACACTAAAACTTCTAGAAACTAAAACCCCTAGATCCTAAAAATATTAAACCCTGAATACTCTAGACCCTAAAAAACCTAGACCCTAAAAATCATAAACCCAAAAACCACTAGACCCTGAAAACCCTAACCCTAAAAAGGCCAGAACCTAAAAACCCTAAAACTAAAAACCTTAAACCCAAAAGCCCTATACCATAAAAACCCTAAACCTTAAAATACCTAAACCCCCCAAAAGATAAATCCTAAACAATAAACAATAAAACCCTATATACTAAAAACCGTCAAACACCTAAATCCCTAAATTTCATACACCCTAAAAATACTAGACCCTAATAAACCTAGACCCTAAATACCCTATAACCTAAAACCACTAGACCCTAATGAACCTAGACCCTAAATATACCAGACCATAGACCCTAGTCTCTAAATCCTAGACCCTAAAAACCATAGACCCTAAAAGTCCTAGACCCTAGACCTTAGATATTATACCCTGGACCCTAAAAACACTAGATGCTAAAATCACTGGACCCTAAATAACCTAGACGCTAAAAAAATCTAGACCCTAAAAATTCTGGACCCTTAAAAACCTAGCCCCTAATAAACCTAGACCCTAAAAACCCTAATCCCTAAGAACCCTAAACCCTAAAAATCCTAGACCCTAAAAACACTAGACCCTAATATCCAAGACCCAAAATCCTAGACCCTAAAAATCTAGTCCATAAAAACCCTAGCCCCTAAAATCCCTAGACCCTATAAACTCTAAACCCTGAAAACACTAAACCCTAAAACACCTAAACCCTAATCTCCTGACCCTAGACACTAGACCCTAGAACATAGACCCTAAAAACTCTAGACGCTAAAATCCCTAGACCCAAAAAACCCTAGACCCCAAAATCCCTAGACACTAAAAACCCTAAAACCTAAAAACCCTAAACCCTAAAAACAATAAAGCTTAAAACCCTAATACCTAAAAAACCCTACAGCCTAAAAACCCTAAACCTTTACCCCCCAGACCCCAGTCCCTAAACCCTAGACAACAAAAATCTAGACCCTAAAAACCCTAGTTCCTAAAAACACTTGACCCTAAACACACTAGACTCTAATAAACCTGGAAAGTACAAATGCTAAACTATAAAAACCCTAGACACTAAAAACCCTAGACCATAAAAACCCTAAACCCTAAATATCCTAAACCCTAAAAACCCTAGACCCTAAAAAACCTATACCCTAATAAACCTAGAAGATAACAACAATAAATCCTGAAAACACTAGACCCAAAAAACGCTAGACAATAAAACCCCTAGACCCTAAAAATCATAGACCCTAACCTTAAATCCTAGACCCTAAAAACAATAGTCCCTTAAAACCCTAGACCCTAAAAACTCGAAACAATAAAAACCCTAAAACCTAAAAACCTGACAAACTTAAAAAAAACCTAAAAATCTAAACCCTAAAAACCCTAAATCTTAAAAAACCTAACCCCCCAAAAATAATAAATCCTAAACCCTAAACAATAAACCCTATACACTAAAAACCATAAACCTTATAAAACCTAAATCCCTAAATTTCATACACTTTAAATATTCTAGACCCTAAATACCCTAGACCCTAAAACCCCTAGACCCCAAAACCCCTAGACATTAAAGAACTTAGACCCTAAATATACAAGACTATAGACCCTAGTCCCTAGATCCTATACCCTAAAAACCATAGACCCTCAAAGCCCTAGACCCTAGACATTAGACCCTAGACCCTAATAACACTAGACCCTAAAATCATTGGACCATAAATAACCTAGACCCTAAAAAAACTAGAACCTAAAAACCCTAGAACCTAAAAAACCCAGCCGCTAATTAACCAAGACCCTAAAAACCCTAAACCCTAAGAACCCTAAACTCTAAAAACCCTAGACCCTAAAAACCCTGGACCCTAAAAATCCTAGACCCTAAACTTTAGACCCTAAAAAACCTAGAACCTAAAAACCCTAAGCCTAAAATCCCTAGACCCTATAAACTCTAAACCCTAAAATCCCTATGCCCTAAAACACCTAAACCCTAATCCCCTGACCCTAGACACTAGACCCTAGAACCTAGACCCTAAAAAGCCTAGACGGTAAAACCCTAAACCCAAAAAAACCTAGACCCATAAAGCCCTAGACGGTAAAAACCTAAACCCAAAAAACCCTAGACCCATAACGCCCTAGACGCATAAATCGTAAAACCTAAAAACCTTAAACCCTAAAAACAATAAACCCTAAAACCCTCAAACCTAAAAACCATAATCTATAAAAATCATAAACCATAAAACCCTAAAAGTGATAAACACTAAAACCTAAAAACCCTACAACCTGAAAACCCTCAACCTTAACCCACAGACCCTAGACCCTACACCCTAGAACCTAGACCCTAGACCCTAAAAACATAGACCCTAAATCCCTAGTTGCTAATAAACATAAACCCTAAAACACCTATAGCTGAAAAAACCCTAAACTCGAAAAACCCTAAAACCTAAAAACCCAGACCCTAAGAACCTTGATCCTAAAAAACCTAGAACCTAACATCCATAAACCCTAAAAACAATAAACCTTAAAATCCTTAAAACCTAAAACTACTTGACCCTAAAAGTATTACACCCTCAGAACTCTAGACCTTAAAAACCCTAGACCATAAAAACCCTAAACCATAAAGATCCTAAACCCTAAAAAACCTAGACCCTAAAAACAATATACCCTAATAAACCTAGACCCTAACAACACTAAACCATAAAAACACTAGACCCAAAAAAACCTAGACTCTAAAACTCCTAGACATTAAAAAACCTAGACCTCAAAAACCCTAGACCTTAAAAACCACAGACACTAAAAACCATAAACCAAAACTCCTACACCCTAAAACGCCTAGAACCAAATACCCCTAGACCCTAAAAACACTAAATCCTGAAAACCCTAGACCCTAACATCCCTAGACCCTAAAAACTATAAACCCTAAAAACCCTAAAACATAAAATCCCTACAACCTAAAAAACTAAACCCTAAAAATCCTAGACCTTAAAAGCCTAGACCCTACAAATTCTAAACCCTAAATAACCTACACCCTAAAAACCCAAGACTCTAAAAACCCTAAACCCTAAAAACACTAAACGCTAAAAACCCTAAAACCTAAAAACCCAGGACCCTAAAAACCTAGACCCTAAAAACCTTGATCCGAAAAACCCTAGATCCTAACATCCATATACCCTAAAAACACTAAACCCTAAAATCCCTAGAACCTAAAACTCCTTGACCCTAAAAATACTACACCCTAAAAACCCTAGACCTTAAAAACCCTAGACCATAAAAATCGTTAACCATAAACATCCTAAAACCAAAAAACCCTAGATCCTTAAAACAATATAGCCTAATAAATCTAGACCCTAACAACACTAAACCCTAAAAACACTAGACCTGAAAAAACCTAGAACCTAAACTCCTGACCCTAGACCCTAGAAACCCTAGACCCTGAAAAACTTAGACTCTAAAAATTCTATCCCCTAAAGTCACTAGAATATACAAACCCTACACCCTAAAAACCCTAGACCCTAATAACCCTAAATCCTAAAACACTATACTGTTAAAAAACCTCGACCCTAAAAACCCTGCAACCTAAAATCCTAGACCCTAAACACCCTAGTGTAGCATGTCTATATTCTACTCGCCTGCTGCTGTTCTGTCATGCCAGCCCCAAATAACACCCAGAGACTCTGTAGTTCATACAATCCTGTTGGCCAGGTCCCATTATTGTTTATGAGCTAGATCTGTCTTAATTATTAACCCATTTCTACTTATCTAAGCATTTCCACGTGGTCATCTTATTGCCGTCTTCTTTCTCCAAGATCTACATCCTGACTCCTCCTAACTACTTCGTCTGTCTTCCTTATACTCTCCTAGCCCTGCCTATCTAGTTTCCTATTGGCCAACAGGGCTTTATTAATTAACCAGTATGAGAAACATATTTACAGAATAACATCTCCCATCACCCTAGATCCTAAAAACCATACACCCTAAAATCCTAAACCCAAAAAACCTAGACCCTAAAAACCGTAGACCCTAATAAAACTATACACTAAAAACACTAAACCCTAAAAGTCCTAGACCTTAAAAAGTCTAGACCCTAAAAAAACTGCACACTCTAAATAACCTAGACCCTAAAAAACCTAGGCACTAAAAACCAGGTCCCTATAAAGATAAACCTGAAAGCTTAAAAACCCTTAACAGAAAAAATTCTAAAACCCAAAACGCAAGCTCCTAAAAACCCTAGACCCTAAAAACCCAAAACCCAAAAAACCCTATACCCTTACCTCCTGACCCTAGACCCTAGAACCTAGACCCTAAATCCCAAGACTGTTAAACACTAGACCTTAAAACCCTACACCCTAAACACACTAGACTCTAAAAGCCCTAGACTCTAAAAACCCTAAACCCTTGTAAACCTAAACCATAAAACCCTAAATCCTAAAAGCCATAAACGCTAAAATACCTAGAACCTAAAAAGACGGATCCTAAAAACCATAGACACCAAAAGACCTAGACCCTAAAAACCCTTACCCTAAAAACCCTAAGCATAAAAACCCTAAAGCGTAAAAACCCTAAACCCTACAAACTTTAAAACTTAAAAACCCTAAATCCTAAAAATCTTAAACCCTAAAGCCTAAACTCTAAAAACCTTAAACCCTAAAAAACCTAGGCCCTAAAAACCCTAGACCCAGAAAACCACAGACCCTAAATTCCCTAGACCCAAAACCCTAAACCCTAAAAACCCTAAACCCTAAAAACCCTAAAATCTAAAAACCCTAAAACCTAAAAAACCTAAACACTGAAAACCGTAAACCCTAAGAACCATAAATCATAAAAACCCTAAACCACAAAACCCTAAACACTAAAAACCCAAAATCTTAAAAAACTAAACCCTAAAATCCAAAAAACCTAAAAACCCTAGACCCTAAAAACACTAGACCCTAAAAATCCAAGAACATATAAACTGTACACCCTAAAAACACGAGACCCTAAAATCCTAGGCCCTAAAACCATAAACTCTACAAACTCTAGAGATTTAAAACACTAAACTCAAAAAATCCTAAAACCTCAAAACCCTAGACCCTGAAAACTCTAGACCCTAAAAACCCTGAACCCTAAAATCCCTAAACCCTAAAAACTCAAAACCCAAAAAACCATAAACCCTTACACCTGACCCAAGACCCTAGACCATAGACCCTAGAACCTACACCCTAAAAACCCGAGATGCTAAAAACCCAGACCCAAAAAAACTGTAAACCCTTATCCCTGACCCAAGACTCTAGACCATAGACTCTAGAACCTAAACCCTAAAAACCAAAGACCCTTAAACACTAGACCGTAAAACCCCTACACCCTAAACACACTAGAACCTAAAAACCCTAGACTCTAAAAATGCTAAACCCTTATAACCGTAAACCATAATACCATAAAGCCTAAAAACCATAGATCCTAAAAACACTAGATCCTAAAAACCATAAACACTAAAAGACCTAGACCCTAAAAACTCTAAACCCTAAAAACCCTAAAGACTAAAACCCCTAAACCCTACGAATTTTAAAACTAAAAACCCTAAATCCTAAAAATTCCAAAACCTAAAAACCTTAAACACTAAAAACCCTAAAACTTAAAACCCATAGACCCTTAAAAACCTAGACGCAAAAACCCTAGACCCAGAAAAACATACACCCTAAAATCCCTAGACCCAAAACCCTAAACACTTAAAGACCAAAAACCTAAAAACCCTAAAACCTAAAAACTGTAAACCCTACAAACCCTAAACCTTAAAAAACCAAAACCCTAAAAATGTTAAATCATAAAAACGCTGAACCATAAATCATTAAACACTAAAAAACTCAAAATTTTAAAAAACATAAACCCTAAAATCCATAAACCCTAAAAACCCTAAACACAAAAACTCCTAAAACCTCAAAACCCTAGACCCTAAAAACCCTAGACCCTAAAAACCCTAGACCCTAAAAACCATGAACCCTAGAACCCCTAGAACATAGACCCTAGACCATAAACCTAGACCCTAAAAACCTTAGACACTGTAATGCCTAGACTATAAAAACCCTAAACCCTAAAACCCTAGACCCTAAAAACCATAGACCCAGAAAATCATTGACCCTAAAATCCCTAGACCTGAAACCCTAAACACTAAGAACCCTAAAACCTAAAAACCATAAACACTAAAACCCTAAAACTTAAAAAACTTAAACCACAAACACCATAAATCCTAAATACCCTAAACCATAAAACCTGAAACAATAAAATCCCAAAATCTTAAAAAAACCTAAATCCTAATATCCATAAACCCTAAAAACCATAGACCCTAAAAATACTAGACCATAAAAACCCTAGACCCTAAAAACCTGGACCCTAAAAACCCTAGAACATAGACCCTAGACCATAGACCCAAGACCCTAAAATCCATAGACCCTGTAATCCCTAGAACATAAAAACCAGACACCGTAAAAACCATAGGCCCTAAAAACCCTAGACCCTAGCCCTTAGCCCTTAGACACTAGACTCTAAAAACCCAAGACCCTAAAAACACAAAACCCAAAAAACCCTATACCCTTACCCCCTGACCCTAGAACCTAGGCCCTAGAACCTAGAACACAGACACTAAAAACCTGACATGCTTAAACACTAGACCCTAAAACCCTACATCCTAAACAAACTAGACCCTAAAAATCCTAGACTCTAAAAACCCTAAACCCTTCTAACCCTAAACCATGGAACCCTAAATCTTAAAAGCCGTAAACCCTAAAATCCCTAGAACCTGAAAACACCAGATCCTAAAAACCATAGACACTAAAAGACCTAGAATTTAAAAACCCTAAACCCTACAAACTTTAAAACTTAAAAACTCGAAACCCTAAAAAGCATAAACTCTAAAAACCCTAAAAATCCTAGACCTAAAAACCCTAGACCAAAAAACCCTAGACCCTAAAAAGCCTAGACCCAGAAAACCATAGGCCCTAAAATCCCTAGACTCAAAATCCTAAACCCTAAAACCCCTAAAACCTAAAAACCCTAAAACCTAAAATCCCTAAACACTAAAAAACGTAAACCATAAAAACCCTAAACCCTAAAATACCTAAACCCTAAAAACCATAGATCCTAAATCCCTAAACCATAAACCCTAAACACTAAAAAACCAAAAATCTTAAAAAACCTAAACTCTAAAATCCAAACCCTAAAAAACCTAGACACTAAAAACACTAGACCCTAAAATCCATAGACCCTAAAAATCCTAGACCTATATAAACTGTAGACCATAAGAACACTAGACCCTAAAAAAATAGGTCCTCGAACCATAAACTCTAAAAAATCTAAAGCTTAAAACCCTAAACTCAAAAATTCCTTAAACCACAAAACCCTAGACTCTAAAAACCCTAGACCCTAAAGACCCTGAACCCTAAAAACCCTAGAACATTAACCCTAGACCATAGACCCTAGACCCAAAAACCATAGACCATGCAACCCCTAGACCATAAAAACCCTAAATCATAAAAACCCTAGACCCTAAAAGCCCTAGATCCTAGACCTTAGACCTCAGACATTAGACTCTATAAACCCTAGACCCTAAAAACCCTTGACCCTAAAAACCCCTAGACACTAAAAACCCTAAATAAAAAAAGCCAAAACCCAAAAAACTCTAAACCCTTACCCCCTGACTAAGTCCGTAGACAATAGACCCTAGAAACTAGACCTTAAACTTAAAAGCCGAGACCAATAAACACTAAACCCAAAAACCCTACACCCTAAACACACTAGACCCTTAAATGCCTAGACTCTAAAAACTCTAAACACCTATAACCCTACACCATAAAATCCTAAATCCTAAAAGCCATAATCCCTAAAATCCCTAGAACCTGAAAACACTAGATCCTAAAAACCATAGACATTAAAGACTGAGACCCTAAAAACCCTAAACCCTAAAAACCCTAAACAGTAACCCACTGACCCTAGACTCTAGACCCTAGAACATAGACACTACACCATAAAAAACTTAGACAATAAAAACATACACCATAAAAACACTAGACCCTAAAATCCTGGACCCTAAAAACCCTAAAAGCTAAAAACCCTAAACTCTAAAAACCCTATACAGTAACCCGCTGACCCTAGACTCTAGACCCTAGACCCTAGACTCTAAAAAACCAAGACAATAAAGCCCTAGACCCTAAAAACCCCAGACCCTACAAAACGTAGACCATAGAACCTAGTCCCTAAAAGGCCTAGACACTTAAAACCCTAGACGATATATATCCTAGACATTAAAAACCCTAGACCTTACAAATAATAAAACCTAAAAAACCAAAATCCTAGACCCTAAAAACCTTACATCATAAAAAACCTAGACGCTAAAATTTCTAAACCCTAACTCCATGACCCTAGACCCTAAAAACCCTAGGCCCTGAAAAACCAGGACTATAAAAGCCCTAGCCCCTAAAATCCCTAGACTATAAACACCCTGCACCCTAAAAACCCTAGACTCTAATAACTCTAGACCCCAAAAACAATATAGTATAAAAACCCTCAACCCTAAAACCCTGAACCCTAACACCCTAGACCCCAAACACTCTAGACCCTAAAAACCATAAACCCTAAAATCCTAAACTTTGACAAACTCGACCATAAATCCTAGACCCTAAGAAAAATGTACCCTAAAAACCATAAACCCTAAAATCCTAAACTTTAACAAACTCGACCATAAATCCTAGACCCTAAGAAAAATGTACCCTAAAAACACTAAACCCTAAAAATCCTAACCTTAAAAAGCCTAGGCCCTAAAAACTGTAGACCCTAAATAAATTAGATCCAAAATACCTTAGACTCTAAAACACCTAGACCCTAAAAACCCCAGACCCTAAAAAACATAAACCAGAAAATCCTAGATCAAAAAACAGTAGACCCTAAAAAACTAGACCCTAAAAACACAACACCCAAAAAAGCCTAAACCCTAAATTCCCAAAACCCTAAAAATTCTAAACCCTAAAACACCTAAAGTTAAAACCCTAAACTCTAAAAACCCTAAAACCTAAAAACCTTAGACCTTAAAACCCTAGACCCTAAAAATCCTAGACCCTAAAAACCCTAGATCCTAAATGTCCTAGAATCTATAAACCCTAAAACCTAAAAACCCTATACCCTAAAAAACTATACCCCAAAAACACTAGACCCACAATCCTAGACCCTAAAAATCCTAGACCCTAATTATCAAAGACCCCAAAAACCCTAGAACCTAAAACTCATAGACCCTAAATCCCTAAACCCTAAAAAAAGACCTAGACCCCAAAAACCTTAGACATTAAAATCCATAGACCCGAAAAAATGCTAGACCCTAAAAACCATAGACCCTATAAACCTTAGACCCTAAAAGCACTAGACCCTAAAACCCTAAACCCTAAAAACCCTAAACCCTAAAACCCTAACCCCTAAAATCCCTAAACTCTTACCCCCTGACCCTAGACCTTAGACCCTAGATACTAGACCCTAAAAAACAGACCCTAAAAACCTGAGAACTAAAAACCCTAGACCATAAAAAACCTAGACCCCAAAACCCTAGATGCTGATAACCCTAAACACTAAAAACCCTAAACCCTAAAAACCCCAAAATCTAAACACCCTAGTCCTAAAAATCATAGACCCTAAAAACTCTAATCCCTAAAAACCCTAGACCCTAAAACCCCAGACCATAAAAACCCTAAAACCTATAAATCGTAAATCTTAAAACCCTAAACACTAAAAACCCTAAACCTTTAAAACCCTAAACCCTAAAATCCGTAAATCACTAAAACCCTAAAAGCCTAAAAACCCTAGACACTGGCCCCCTGACCCTAGACTCTAGACCCCAGACTCTAGAACATAGACCCTAAAATAACTTAGACCCTAAAAACCCTAGAAGCTAATAACCCTAGACCCTATAAATGCCAAACCCTAAAAAGCCTAGACCCTACAAACCTTAGACCATAGACCCTAAAAAGCCTAGACCATAAAAACTGTTGACCCTAAAACCCTAGACTCTAAAAGCCCAGGACCCTAAAAGCCTAGACAGTTAAAACCCTAGTCCCTAAAACCACTAAACTCTAAAACATTAGACTCTAAAAAGCCTATACCGTAAAAACCCTAGACCCTAAAAACCCTAGACCCTAAAAACTCTAAACCCTATAAATTCTAAACCCTAAAAAACCTAAATTCTAAAAACCATTAACCCTAAAAACCCTAAAACCTAACAACCCTAAAACCTAAAAAGCCTAAAATGTAAAACTCTACAACCTAAAAAACCTAGACCCTAAATCCCTAGACCCTAAAACACTAGAAGATATATATCCTAAACCCTAATAACCCTAGACCCTAAAAATCCTAAAACCTAAAAGAACTACAACCTAAAAAACCTAAACCCTAAAAACCCAGAACCCTAACCTCCTGATCCTAGACCCTAGACACTAGACCCTAGACGTAAGACCCTAAAAACCGTAGACACCGAAAAACCTGGACTCTAAAAATCCTAGCTTCTAAAACCACTAGACTATAAAAGCCCTACACCCTAAAAACCCAAGATCCTAATAACTCTAGATCCTAAAAAAACTATATTGTAAAAAAAAAAAAACCTCAACCCTAAAAACCCTGAACCCTAAAACTCTAGACCCTAAATATCCTAGACCCTAAAAAACATAAACCCTAAAAATCATAGACCCTAAAAAACATAAACCCTAAAAATCCTAGACCATAAAACCCTGAACCCTAAAACTTTAGACCCTAAATACCCTAGATCATAAAAAGCAAAAATCGTAAAAAACCTAGAGCATAAAAACCTAGACCCTAAAAACATAAACCCAAAAAACCCTAAAGATTAAAAACCATAAACAGAAAAAACCCTAAAACCCAAAACACTACATCCTATAATACCTAGACAGTGAAAATGCTAAACACTAAAATCCCTAGGCTTTAAAGACTCTAGATCCTAGACCCTAAAAAACCAAGACAATAAAAGCTCTAGACCATAAAAACACTACACCCTACAAATCATATACCCTAAAAACCATAGAACCTAATAACCCTACACCCTAAACACACTAAGCCCTAAAAAACTAAGACCCTACAAACTCTAGACAATAGAACTCATTCCCTAAAAGGCCTAGACCCTAAAAATCCAAGACACTAAAAACCCTAGACCCTAAAAACCATAAGACCTAAAAGCCCTGCATCCTAAAAAAAATTAAACCATAAAAACCCCAGAGCATAAAAACCATAGAACATAAAATCCTAAACCCTAGAAACCCTAAACCCTAAACACCTGGCCCTGGACCCTAGACCCTAGACCCTAAACCCTAGACCCTAGACCTGAGACCCTAAAAACCCTAGGCCCTAACAACCCTAGGTCCTGAAAAACCTAGACTATAAAATTCCTAAGTCCTAAAAACCCTAGACTATGAAAATCATACACCCTAAAATCTCTAGACCCTAATAACTCTAGACCATAAAACAATATACTCTAAAAAAACTTGACCCTAAAAACCCTGAACCATAACACCCTAGACCCAAAACACCCTAGACCCTAAAAACCATAAACCCTAAAATCCTAAAGCCTAAAACACCTAGACCCTAAAACTCTAGACCCTAATAAAACTATACCCTAAAAACACTAAACCCTAAAAATCCTAGACCCTAAATAACCTAGACCCTAAAAACCGTAGACCCTAAAACCATAGACTCTAAAATTCTACAGACCTTAAAAATCATAGATCCAAAAATCCTAGATCATAAAAACAGTAGAACTTAAAAAATCTAGACCCTAAAAACACTAGACCCAATAAGACCTAGATGGTAAAAAACCTAAACCCTAAAAAACCTAAACCCTAAAAAACCTAAAGCTTAAAATCCCTAGAACCTGAAACCCCTAGACACTAACAACACTATACCCTAAAAACCCTAGACCCTAAAAACCATAAACACTAAAAATCCAAGACCCTAAAAACCCTAGAACTGAAAACTACTAGACGCTAAATTCCTAAACCCTAAAATCCCTAGAAACAAAAAAACCCTAGACCTTAAAACCCATAGACCATAAAAATGCTAGAACATAAAAACCCTAAACCGTTAAATCCCTGGACCCTAAAAACCCAGATCCTAGAACTTAGACCCTAGACCCTTGTCCTTAAAACCCTAGACCCTAAAAACACTAAACATAAAAACTGTAAACCCTAGACCTTAGACATTAGAACCTAGTCCCTAAAATCCCTATTCCCTAAAAACCCTAGACCCTAAAAACCTATACCCTAAAAACCGTAAACCCTTAAAACCCTTAACCCTAAGCCCCTGACCTTAGACCGTAGACCATAGACCCTACAACCTAGACCATAAAAAACCTAGACCCATAAAACCCTAGACCATAAAAACCCTACACCCCAAAAACCCTAGACCCTAAAAATCCTAGACTCTAAAAATCCTAAACCCTTACAACCCTAAGCCCTAAAAACCATAAATCCTTAAAACCCAAAACCATGAAAAACCTAGACACTAAAAACCCTAACCAATAAATACCATAGACACTAAAAGACCTAGACCCTAAAAACTCTAAAGCCTAAAAACCTTAATGCCTAAAATTCCTAAAGCCTAAAATCCATAAACTCCACAAACCCAAAAACTAAAAAACCCTAAACACTAAAAACCATAAACCCCCAAAAACTTGGCCCTAAAACCATAGGCCCTAAAATCCATAGACCTTAAAATCCCTAAACCCTAAAAAACCTAAGACCTAAAATCTCTAAACCTAAAAACCCTAAACCATAAAAACCCTCAACCCTATAAACCCTAAACCTTAAAAACCTAAACCATATAAATCATAAATCTTAGAAAACCTAAACTATAAAACCCTAAACACTAAAAACCCTACACATTAAAATTCCTAAACCCTAAAATCAATAACCCAAAAAACCCTAGACCCTAAAAACACTAGTCCCTAAAAATCTTAGACCCTAAAAATCCTAGAACATAAAAACCATAGACCCTAAAACCCTAGACCCTAAAAACCCTAAACCCCCAAAACCGTAAAGCTTACCAATCCTAAACTCTAAAACCCCTAAAACCTAAAAACCCTGGACCACAAAAAACCTAGACCCTGAGAACCCTAGGCCCTAAAACCCTAGACCCTAAAAACCCTAAACAATGAAAACCATAGACCCTAAAAGCCCTAGAGCATAAAAATGCTAAAGACCCTAAAGACCTAAAACCTAAAATCAATAACACAAAAAACCCTAGACCCTAAAAACACTAGTCCCTAAAAATCTTAGATGCTAAAAATCCTAGACCATTAAAACCATAGATCCTAAAAACCCAGGAAGCTAAAACCTTAGACCCTAAAAAACCTAAACCATAATACCCTAGACCCTAAAAATTGTAGACCCTAAAAAACCTAGTCCCTAAAATTCCTACACCCTAAAAACCATAAACCCTATAAAACTTAAACCCTAACATCCATAAACCCTAAAAACACTAAACCCTAGAAACCCTAGACCGTAAAATGCCATAGACACTAAAAATCCTAGACTATAAAAACCATAGACCCTAAATCCCTATTCTCTAAAAACCCTAAACCCTAAAAACCCTAAAGCTTAAAATCCCCAAATTCTAAAAACTCTAAAACCTAAAAACTCTAGACCCTAAATAACCTAGACCCTAAAAACCCTAGTCTCTAAAACACCTAGACCCTAAAAATCCTAAATGCTAAAAACCCTAGACCCTACAAACCCTAGACAATAGACCCTTGACCCTAAAAATCATAGACCCTAAAAACCCTAGACCATAAAAACCCTAGACCCTAGACCTTAGACGGTAAAATCTAGACCCTAAAAACCCTAGACCCTAAAAACATTAAACACTAGAAACCCTAAACCCTACCCCCCTGTCCTTTGACCCTAGATCATAGACACAAGAAACTAGACCCTAAAAATCCTAGACCCTTAAAACCCTAGACCCTAAATATCCTACACCCTAAACACCCTAAACCCTAAAAGCCCTAGACTCTAAAACCCTAAACCTTTATAACCCTAAACCCTAAATCCTTAAAACCATAAACCCTAAATTCCCTAGATCCTAAAAACACTATATCCTAAAAACCATACACAATAAGAGACCTAGAACCTAAAAACCCTAAACCCTAAAAACTCTACAGCCTAAAAACCCCTAAAGCCTAAAAACCCTAAACCATCTAAACACTAAACTCTATAAACCCTAAACCCTAAAAACACTAAACCCTAAAAACCCTAAATTCTAAAAACCCTAAACACTAAAAACCTTAAACCCTTACCCCCTGACCCTAGACCCTGGAAGCTAGACTCTAGATATGAGATCCTAAAATCCATAGACCTTAAAAACCCAAGACCTAAAAACCCTAGACTCTAATACACTTAGACCCTAAAACCCTAAACAATAAAAACCATGAACCCTAAAAACCCTAGACACTAAAATCTCTAAAAACCTAGTCCTAAAAACCATAGACCATAAAAACCGAAAACCCTAAAAACTCTAGACCCTAAAACCCTAAAACTTAAAAACCCTAAACCAAAAAACCCTAAATAATAAAATCCATAAACCCTAAAAACCATAACACTCAAAACCCTAAAAGTAACCCCCTGACATAGACCCTAGACCCAAGACCCTAGAGCCTAGACCCTAATAAACCTAGACATTAAAAACACTAGACCCTAAAGACCCTAGACCCTAAAAACACTAGTTCCTAAAAAAACTAGTTGCTAAAACCCTTGACCCTAAAAACTATAGACCCTAAACACCCTAGTTCCTAAAAAAACCAGTCCCTAAATACCCTTGACCCTAAAAACACTATACTGTAGAAATCCTAGACCCTAATAACCCTAGACCCTAAAAACCCTTTACTCTAAAAATCCTAGACCCTAAAAACCCTAGACCCTAAAAATCCTAGACCCTAAAAACCCTAGACTCTTTAAATCCTAAACCCTAAAAACCTTAAACCCTGACACTAGACCATAGACCCATGACTTTCGACCCTAGACCCTAGACCCTAAAAACCCTAGACCCTAAAACCCTAAACCCTAAAAACTCTAGACCCTAAAACCCTAAAACTTAAAAACCCTAAACCAAAAAACCCTAAATAATAAAATCCATAAACCCTAAAAACCATAACACTCAAAACCCTAAAAGTAACCCCCTGACATAGACCTTAGACCCAAGACCCTAGAGCCTAGACCCTAATAAATCTAGACATTAAAAACACTAGACGCTAAAGACCCTAGACCCTAAAAACACTAGTTCCTAAAAAAACTAGTCGCTAAAACCCTTGACCCTAAAAACCCTAGACCCTAAATACCCTAGTTCCTAAAAAAACTAGTCGCTAAATACCCTTGACCCTAAAATCACTATACTCTAGAAATCCTAGACCCTAATAACCCTAGACCCTAAAAACCCTTGACTCTAAAAGTCCTAGACCCTAAAAACCCTAGACCCTAAAAACCCTAGTTCCTCAAAAAACTAGTCCCTAAATAAGCTTGACCCTAAAAACACTATATTCTAAAAATCAGAGACCATAATAACCCTAGATCATAAATACCCTCAACCCTAAAAATCCTAGGCACTAAAAAACCTAGACTCTTTAAGTACTAAACCCTAAAAACCTTAAACCCTGACCCTAGACCCTAGACCCAAGACTTTCGACCCTAGACTCTAGACCCTAAAAACCCTAGACCCTAAAAGCCCTAAACCCTAAAAACCTTAGAACCTAAAATCCCTAGACCCCTAAAAACCCAAGACCATAAAACACTAAAACCTAAAATCCTTAAACCATAACACCCCATGTCCCTAGACCCTACTCCCTAGACCCTCGACCCCAAAATCATAGAATCTAAAAACCCTAGAACCTAAAAACTATAGACCCTAAAAGCCCTAAAACCTAAAAACCCTAAAATGTAAAACTCTAAACCCTAAAAACATTAAACCCTAAAACCCTAAGCTTTAAAAACCCTAAATCCTAACCCCATTACCCTAGATCCTAACCATAGAACCTAGACCCTAAACACCCTAGCCCCTAAAAACCATAGACCCTAAAGACCCTAGACCCTAAAACCTGTGCTTCAGAGCTGTAACACAGTGACAGTGAGTAAATGCTGAGCAACACTATTCATTCACTGGGAGAGTGTGTTTTGACCATTGGTGTATATGCTGCCTCAGTGTGTGAATTCTGTGATTCCTTCATAGTTACATTTACACCATGGGCGTGAGTGCTGAGACACTGAGAGTTCTGACAGTGTGAGAGACTCCTGTGAGAGTGTTGGTAATTGCTTTGATTCTATATTTGAGTGCATTGACAGTGTTTATGAGAACTACAATAATGTACGTTAGCCCTGCAACACTGGTCATAAGTGCTGTGACACTGTGTGAGAGTAATGGGCCATTTTGTGAGAGTGCTGTGGCAGTGTGTGTGCATGCTGTGACTTTTAGTGTTACTGCTGTGACAGTGCTAGCACAATGAAAACTATGCGAGAAACTCTGATACTGATAGTATGTGCTGTGACTCTACATGAGTGTTGTGATTCTGCTTGAGTACTGTGACTCTATGTGAGTGTTATGTTGATGTATGCATGTCGGGAAACACATTACATGTGCTGTGACATAATTCAAGGGTAATATTTGAGTGGGATTCAGTGGTTTTCTAGTGATTTAGCATGGAGCGTGCCTGTGCATCAGTGCTTGATGCACTGCAAAGGTTTTAATCACCATTTAGACTGCTCTGACAATGTAGTAGAATGCTTTCACATTTGGTGAGAGTGTTGAGACAGTTTGTGTGAGTGCTGTGTATCTGTATGTCAATGATGTGACACAGATCTAGAGCACTAAATCAATGTGAGACTGCTGTCACATTGAGGGAGCTAACTCGCTTTAGCAGAGTGCTGAGAAACTGTGGTTCTCTGCGTTCATGCTGTCACACAGTGTGAGAGAGGTAGCACTCTAAATTTTTCTTAACCTAACTATAAACATAAACTAATTCCTAAGCCACAGTCTAAGCCTTACCATACTCTAAACCTAACGTTAACCCTAGTGCTGAACCCAATCCAGATCATAACACTAACCCCAACCCTAATGCTTATCCTAACCTTACCTATGAGGGAGTTCACAGACACAACTGCACTGTGCTGAGAGAGTATGTGTCAATGCTGTGGTTCTATTAGTGACAATGTGTTATATGGAAACACTATATACATGCTCAGAAAATTTGAGAAAAATATGACCCTTTGAGAGAGAGCTGTTACAGTGTCTGTGAATGGATTGAACATTTACATCAATGCTTCATACAAAGCATCAGTGTGAAAACACTATGCAAGTGTGTTCTGATGCTGTAAAAGACTGTTTACAAAGTGTTTGTCTGCTATGATTCTGTTCATCAGTGCTCTGACACAGAGTGTGGGAGCTAACATTGTAAGATACTACTAACCAAACCCTAATGCTAACTCTACCCCATTCAAACCCCGAAGCTATCCCTAATGCTAATAAAACCCCAACACTGAATCTATATGTAAACCTAACCCTAACACCAAGACTAACCCTTATTAGAAATATGACAAAATCTTTGTGGGAGTACTTTCACACTTGCAGACAGCTTTGACAGTGTGTACGAATGTAGTTATTCTGCTAGTTACTGCTCTTACACAGTGAGAGAATGCTGGAATATTGTGAGAAGAGTGCACTGACAGTGTGGAGTGCTTTGATTGTTTGCAAGAGGGCTGTGACAGTCTTTTTGAGTGCTGGCAATGTGTGTGTGTGTGTGTGTGTGTGTGTGTGTGTGTGTGTGTGTGTGCGTGCGTGCGTGTGTGTGTAAAATTGTACTTGAGTGCTGTGCTCTTTAAGAGAGCAATGTGATTCTTTCTGAGAGGGTTGAACCAGTGTGTGTTACAGGTGTGAATCTGTGCTCCAGAGCTGTGACAAAGTGAGAGTGAGAAAACACTGTGCAACACTACTCTTTCCCTGGGAGAGTGTGTTTTGACCACTGATGAGTGTTCTGGCTCAGTGTGTGAATTCTATGATTCTTTAATAATTGAATTTACACCATGGGTGTGAGTGCTGAGAAACTGTTTGTGTGCTCTGATCGTGTGAGAGATTCCTGTGAGAGTGTTGGTAGGTGCTTTGATTCTATATGTGAGCGCATTGACAGTGTTTATGAGACTTAAAACATTGTACAGAAGCCCTGCAATACTGGGCATAAGTGCTGGAATACTGTGTGAGAGTTATGGGCCACTTTGCTAGAGTGCCATGGCAATGTGTGTGCATGCTGTGAATTTTAGTATTAGTGTTGTGACTGTGCTAATATGATGAAAACTGTGCGAGAATCTCTGACACTGGAAGTATGATCTATGACATTGGGGTTGAGTTTTGTGATTTTTGGCTAGAGTACTGTGACTCTGCGTGAGTGTTGTGTCAATATGTGCAGGTTAAGAAACACGTTACATGTGCTGTGACATATTTTGAGAGTAATGTATGAGTGCAGAGAGTGTTGTCATCATGATTCAGCATGAAGTGCGCCTGTGCATCAGTGCTTGATGCACTGCAAATGTGTTAATCACCGTTTGGGTCTTCCCTGACACTATAATAGAGTGCTTTCACATTTGACAAGAGTGTTGAGACAATGTTTGTGAGTGCTGTGAATCTGTATGTCAATGATGTGACACAGATCTGGTGCACTAATCAATGTGTGTGACTGCTGTCACATTGAGGGAGCTATCTAATTTTGGCAAAGTGCCAAACAGAGACACTGGTTCTGTGATTCAGTGCTGTGACACAGTTTGAGAAAGGTAGAGTTCTACATTTTTCTTACCCTAACTATAAACATAAACCTAATCCTAAAACATAGTCTAAGCCTAGCCTTCCTCTAAAACTAACATTAACCCTAGTTCTAAACATAATCCTGATCATAACACTAACCCTTACATTAATGCTTGCTTATTCTAAGCTTATCCCTGAGGCAGTACATTGACACACCTCCAGAGTGCTGAGACAGTATGTGTCAATGCAGTGGTTCTATTAATGTGTGCTACTCCGAAACCCTATATACTCGCTGAGAAACCATCAGAATAATATGACCCTTTGAGAAAGTGCTGTTACAGTGTTTGTGATTGGAGTGAACGTTTATATCAATGCTTGATATGAGGCATCAGTGCGAAAACACCCTGCAAGTGTGTTCTGATGCTTAAAAGAGTGCTTACAAAATGTGTGTGTGCCATGACTCTGTTCTTCAGTACTGTAACACAGAGTGAGAGAGCTAACATTGTAAGATAATTCTAACCAAACCCTAACACTAACTCTACCATAATTGAAAATCCGAAGCTAATCCTAATGCTAACGTAACACCAACACTGAATTTATAGCTAAACCTAACACTAACACTAACCCTAACCCTAATTGTGAATATGACAATAAATTTTTACACAGTGCTGTCACATTGTAGACAGCTTTGACCATGTGTGTGAATGCTTTATACAAGTAGTTACCACTCTGACACAGTGAGAGAATGCTGGAATATTGAGGGTGCTATCACACGATGAGAAGATTGCTGTCACAGTGTGGAGTGCTTTGATTCTGTGCCAGAGTGCTGTGACAGTGTTTTTGAGTGCTGACAATGTGTGTGGGTGTGTGTATCTACAAAAATGTACCTGAGTCCTATGCTCTTTGTGAGAGTAATGTGACTCTTTCCAAGAGAGTTGACACAGTAAGAGCTACAGTTGTGAATCAGTGCTTCAGAGCTGTGACACAGTGAGGGTGAGAAAACGCTGTGCTAGATTACTTATTCACTGGGAGAGTGTGTTTTGACCATTGGTGAGTATGCTGACTCAGTGTGTGAATTCTGTGATTCCTTTATAATACATTTACACCATGGATTTTAGTGCTGAGAAACTGTTTGAGTGTGCTCTGACAGGTGAGAGACTCCTGGGAGAGTGCTGGTAAGTGCTTTGATTCTATATATGAGTGCATTGACAGTGTTTATGAGAACTACAACAATTTACATGAGCCCTGCAACACTGTGCATAAATGCTATGACACTGTGCTAGAGTAATGGGCCTATTTGTGAGAGTGCTGTGGCAGTGTGTGTTGCATGCTGTGAATTTTAGTGTTACTGTTGTGACCTTGCTAGCACTATGAAACACCATGTGAGAATCTCTGACATTGGGAGTATGTGCTGTGACATTAGTTGAGTGTTGTGATTCTGCTTGAGGACTATGACTCTGCTTTTGAGTATGCTCTGACACTGTAGGAGACATAAACCTAGTCCTAAGACATAGTCTAAGCTTAACCATAACTCTAAACATAACCTTAACTCTAGTGCTAAACCTAATCTTGATCATAACATGAACCTTAACTCTAGTTCTTATCATAACCTTACCTCTGAGGGAGTGCATTGACACACCTCCAGAGTGCTGACACTTATGGGCCAACGCTGTGGTTCTATTAGTGACAATGTGTGTTACTCTGAAACCCTATATGCATGTTGAAAATCTGTGAGAATAATATGACCCTCCGAGAGAGTGCTGTTACATGTTTGTGAATGGAGTGAACATTTAAATCAAGGCTTGATACAAGGCATCAGGGTGAAAACATTCTACAAGTGTGTCCTGACACAGTAAAACAGTGCTTACAAAATGTGTGTGAGCTTTGATTCGGTATGTCAGTGCTGTGACACAGAGTGAGGGATCTAATATTGTAATATCCTGCTTAACAGAAACCTAATGTTAACTCTACACCACTTCAAACACCAAACCTACCCTAATGCTAATGTAAGCCCAACACTGAATCTATACCTAACCAAAACGTAACACTAACCCTAACAATAATTATGAATATGACAATACTCCTTGAGGGAAGGCTTTCACACTATACAGACAAACTAGAGAGTGTGTGCAATTGCTGTTATTCAGTTACTTACCGCTCTAACACAGTGAGAGAATGCTGGGATATTGAGAGTGCTATGATATTTGCACATTGTAGATCTGATAAACACTGTCAATGCACTCAAGTATAGAATCAAAGTACTTACCAACACTCTCACAGGAGTCTCTCACACTGTCAGAGCACACAAACAGTTTCTCAGCACTCATTCCCATGATGTAAATGTAATTATAAAGGAATCACAGAATTCACACACTGAGTCAGCACATTCTCCAATGGTCCAAACACACTTTCCCGCGACAATGTGAAGTGCTTTGATTATGTGCCAGAGTGTGGAGAAAGATGTTTTGATTGCTGTCAAAGTGTGAATGTGTCTCTGTGTGTGTATCTACAAAATTGTATCTGTGTTCTGTGCTTTTTGTGAGAGTATTGTGACTCTTTCCAAGAGGGTTGAAATGGTCTGAAGCACAGGTGTGAATCTGTGCTTCAGAGCTGTGACACAGTGAGGGTTAGAAAATGCTGTGCAAGAGTACTATTTCACTGGGAGAGTGTGATTTGAACATTGGTGAGTGTGCTGACTCAGTGTATGAATTCTGTGATTCCCTTATAATTACATTTACATCTTGGACCTGAGTCATGAGAAAGTGATTGGAAGTGTTCTCTTAGTGTGAGACACTCCTGTGAGAGTGTTGATAAGGGCTTTGATTCTATACATAAGTGCACTGACAGTGTTTGTGAGAACTAAAACAATGTACGCGAGCCTTGCAACAATGGGCATAATTGCTGTGACACTGTTTGAGAGTAATGGGCCACTTTGCTAGAGTGCTGTGGCATTGTTTGTGCATGCTTTCACACATTGCAAACAGCTTTTACAGTGTGTTAAAATGCTGTTATTCTGTTAGTTACCACTCTGAAACAGTGAGTAATGCTGGAATACTAAGATTGCTATGATACTGTGAGAAGAGTGCTGTAATTGTGTGGAGTGCTTTGATTATGTGCCAGAGAGCTGTGACAGTCTTTTTGAATACTGACAGGTGTGTGTGTGTGTGTGTGTGTGTGTGTGTGTGTGTGTGTGTGTGTGCATCTACAAAATGGTACCTGTGTGCTATGCTTTGCTAGAGTAATGTGACTTTTTCCGAGAGGGTTGAAACAGTGTAGGTTAGATGTATGAATCTGTATTCAGAGCTGTGACACAGTGAGGGTGACAAATCACTGTGCTAGAGTACTCATTCACTGGGAAAGTGTGTTTGGACCATTGGAGAATGTGTGAGAAACATAAATAAATGAATTAAATTTTTGCTAAAAAAAAGGTTGCTAGAAATCTTCCTCGTTTGCTATGAATAAATAAATATCTGAAAAACAAGAATATGTTGCTAGAAACAACAATAAAATAAACGTTGCTGGAAATCTCCATCATTTGAAAAAAATAAATAAATTAATAAATAAATTGTTGCCCAAAAAAAATCTTGCTAGAAATTCCCTTGTTTGAAAAAAAATAAATAAATGAAAAAATAAATTTTTGCACAAAAATAAAGTTGCTAGAAATTTCCCTCGTTTGAAATAAATAAATAAATGAATAAATACATTTTTGCAAAAAAAGAAACTGTTGCTGTAAGTATCTGTCGTTTGAAAAAATGAAAAAATGAATAAATTTATCTATGTACCGAGGCATCGCTGATATTTTCCTTATGCCCAGAGTAACACGGGACATGCTTACATGATTAATGTGTTCCTACCACGCTGTTATTTTGGACCCTAAATATTTATTATGAATCTCAGTTCAAACTGTACCAAATAAGGAAAGTTAAAACTTTAATATCTGAGGAATGGCGGGGTCATTAAAAATTAATAGTAAATTAATTTCAGGATGATTGTGGTGTTCTTCGAACAGCCTGAGGCACACATATATATTTATTATATATTAATGTAGACATTCATGTGTGTATTTATGTATTTATTCATGTATATATTCACATATATTTTTATATTTATACATATTCATGTATATATTCATATGTATTCGTGTATATATTCATGTATTTTTCACCTGTGTATATTTGTGTATGATCCATATGTGTATTCATGTATTTATTTATGTATATATTCATATGTATAATTTGTATATTAATATAATCATGTACATATTCATATTTATATCGAGTGTATTCATGTACTTATTCATGCAAGTCTTCATTTATATTCATAATTGTATTCATTATACACTCATATATTCATGCACATATTCATATATTCATGCGTGGGTTCATGTATATTCATATGTATATTTGTATATTCATGTACATATTGATATTTATATTCTTGAATATTCATGTACACATTCAAATATTTATTCACACATGTATTCATGGAATTCTCTGGAATTCTGTGGAATTCTCCGTCCTCAAAGGAAGGAAGGAAGTGAGGAAAGGATGTAGTTAGTCCTCACGACAATCTGTGTCCTCTGCAATTCTCCGGAATTCTCTGGAATTCTCTGAAATTCTCTGGAATTCTCTTGAATTCTCTGGAATTTTCTGTCCTCACAGGAAGGAAGTAGTTAGGAGGGGATGGAGCCACCACTGCAAGGGTATCAGCTTCTGAAGCTGCCTTGTGAGGACGGCAGATACTGGTGACACACGATGACATTAGCTGAACAGAGTTGATTAGGCAAGATCGTCTGATCATCTCATTATTAATTCATTGAATATTTAAAGTTGCTAATGTTAGTATCCTTCGTGAGTCATGTCCAGCATGTCATTCTGGGAATTGATGGTGTGAATACGTACAATTATTTAATAATTTTATTATTTCTATCATTCATTACCCAGTCTGTAATCACTGAAGTTTGGAGCCACCTTTTGAAAGTCAAGGATGCCAGATCACCTCACTAACTGATTATGTAACAATGGAGTCTGGGTCCATTTTGTTGGTGTTAATTGCAGGGTGTCATGTCATTATTTATTTACTTATTTTGTCATTCAAATTCATGATTAAATAATTAATGATCACTGCAGTTTGACCCACTCATGTGGGAGTCAAGTAAGAGACACCACCAAATTATTTAATTACATAATTCTAAAATCCCTCATTACATTGTTGGTGACCACGGGAATCTTGAGCCTGAGCACTATTAGAGAGAGCTTAGGGGCGAACATTATTAGAGAGAACTTTTGAGGAGGAATCTTAAAGAGAGCTTTAGAAAAAGAACTTTTGGGAAGAACATTTCTTGAAGAATAAAAGGGCACGAGAGAAAAATGCATGTGAGCTGGTTTATTTCCTTCTTTCCCTCAGATGAGAATTTTTTGGCAATCCCCTTGGATGACTGTTGTAATCTTGAACCCATGATGAATACCTTCAAAAATATTTCTACAGATGAGTGTGTTAGGTAAATCTAAGTTCAACAAAGCTCAAAATGGAGATCTATTATCACAAATCATTTGGGAATTTGTGTCATTTATAATTTTTATGTTTAAAAATGTTGATTCATTTTTATATGTGTGGCTCTCTATATAGATGTGTGTACTTGAATACAGGTGTCTGCAGAGATCAGAGGAGGGCATCAGATTCCTTGCAGGTTGAGGTACATCCTAAAAAATGCTAAAGCACTATAGCAATCAATATTGGTAATTATTTTTTCACTTATATTTTTCTCTGGTTATAATTTGCTCTTTTTTCCCCTGGGCTTATTGGTTTTTAAATCTTTATTTGTCATCTACCATTTAGTTATGCATATTCCTATTCTTGTTACCATTCTGCCTTCTTTTAGTCCTTAAGCCTTTTGCAAAATTGGAAGAATTTTCCAAAAATGGAAGAATTTTTCAACACCTCTTCTCTTCTCCCTCTCTTGTCACTACTTTTTCTTTCCTAATATTACTTCTGATCTTTCTGGATTCTTCAAGTAATATAAAGTTATTTATTAGTACAAGTTGGATGTACTCAGTGTAGTTTGTTATGAATATTAAGCTTGAAGTTTTTCTAGTTGTGGAAAATGATAGAAGAATGTGTTTTCTAATAGTGAACATTATCAAAAGCAAAGACTTCCAAGAAGGCTCTAAATAGAATGATGTTCATAAAATGAGAATAGTAAGAATTTCGTATGGTCATGTTTTAGTGCCTTCTTTACTTCCTTTCAAGAATAAATCCTGAAATCCATTTCTCAATTTTTAATTTTTTCGCATTTACTTCTAACATGGTCAAGTATTCTTGGAGGAGTTTCAGGGACAAATAATATAAAAACATCAACATATCCTCCTTATCTAAAAGCAACCTAATATTGGAAAAAAACTATGTGATCATACATAAAATAAATGATATAACAGGGGTTATATAGTCTTTGCTTCAGAAATCCCATAGAACTGTGAGCGAGCACGGCCTCTCTATTTGTTTCATACAGACAAATGTCAGCCTCAAAAGAACAAGAGATATCACAGAGCAATTCAAGAATGATAAGTAAGTCTCCACATTGACCTTTGCTCCTATGCAAGTATTAAAAAGAATAAAATAGGTCTACAGTGGAAACCTTGTTATTTTCCAACACTCAAAATTATCCTAGGTTAACACACATTATAGTCAGAATCACAGAGAAGATATATCACTGATTGTCACCAAGTTTTCTATTCTTCCATTTGAGTACATGACATCATTGACTGAAAACCATGTTGAATATATTTGACCAGTAAAATAATTGACATGGCTCGATCCCGGAGAGAATTTGAAAATATTTGGATAACAGTTGTTAGCAACATTGGAAATCTCTGGATTATTGTTGCCCCAGAGGTTTCTTGTTAAGAAATGTAAAACATTTCCCATGTGAATGGAAAAATGCACCAGGGATCATGAGAAAACTCAGTGTTCCAATAACCTTTGTCATAGAATATCTGTGAGTACTAGTGTTATCAGCATTGTTCATAGTACATTTTAGTTTGTGTGTGTGTGTGTCTGCATGTGTGTGTATGTATATGTGAAAGGGAGTGTGTTGTACTTGAATTAATATTTATTTACCTACTTCTACCATTTATCTGCAAAATGCTCATGCCTCAAGAATCTCTAAAGAAAGCATGATAAAAAGAATTAGCTTTCAATTGAATGACAGGTGGCTGAATAATTCAGGGGAACAGCATTTTTCGTTATTCTGAAAATACGGTGTGTGTGTGTGTGTGTGTGTGTGTGTGTGTGTGAGAGAGTGCCCATTCATATCATGGTTTTATTAAGTATGCTTTCAATTGCAAGTGTGCTTTAGAGCAGCTATAGTACATAACTATTGAGTAGGAAATATTAAAATAGTAGAAGTAATTTCAACTCAGAGTTGTTTGTCCTTATATAAAATAAAATGAGAATATTCTATAAACTATTGAACATGTGGGGATGGTTTACTGTATTACCATGTGATGTGAGATCATAATTGTTTTGTGACACCATAATGGTTGCATGGCATCTTTCATGGGATTATCTTTCCATATGATGGGGAGAGAAAGTACCTAGCCACTGAGATGTAGTGGTATCGTTGTGTAGTTTAGTCTCCTGAGATTACCGTTCTGAAAAATTTTAATATGATCAAAGATGGAAGGTGATTTTCTCAATCAAGCCCTGGCAATATCATGAAATTTGTCTTGTATCGGTTACTATTACCCATGTCAATAAATCATAATCTTAGAATAACTTCAGTGCAAAACCATTATAAAATTTTTATTGTTAGATATTCTCTAACAAAAT
Source organism: Cricetiscus sungorus (assembly GCA_030556225.1). Classification (NCBI taxonomy): domain Eukaryota; kingdom Metazoa; phylum Chordata; class Mammalia; order Rodentia; family Cricetidae; genus Cricetiscus; species Cricetiscus sungorus. The sequence goes on from JANBXA010000441.1 coordinate 37,856, forward strand.
CTCTGGGCTAAGAATTTAAAGTGCTCTGATATATACAATATTGGATAAGTTTTCCATTGTCACATCTTTTGGCAATGTTTTAAGCTGTTCTTTTGAATAATACAGAGCTTAGGTGGGACAAGTATTATGTTTCTCATGTAGTTGCTGTACATATTCTGTCATGTACTCTAGAATCCGAGAACTATAGTGTGAGTACTTGGGAAGATGTAAAACATGGTGTGTAACTTTTCAATATTGGGTCTGTATGATAGCCAAGGGTAATTTACCACTATCCATGTCAACGAATTATAATTGCGCATTGAGGTCAAAGTATCCAGGGAGCAACAGGAATTATGTACTGGTTCTGCAGTGTTGGATGGAGCACAAGAGCAAAGCCTTGCTGTTCACTTAAAAGTCCTGGTGAGTGGAAAGAAAAATGAAAACCCAGGGTTTCAGATGAAATGCTTCAATGATACTGAAATAATGAATCTATGATTTAATCTGAGCACAACAGTCCTTGGTCACCTCCAAGAATAGAAAACAAGAGATCAGATGGTGGATCTAAAAATAGATGCTTTTGCATCTGCCCAACACTGAGGTCGAGCCTCTAATGGCAGCTTTTTGTGGGCAGAGTCTGATCTCATGTGAATTCTGAGGAAGGCTTGCTTTAGAGATGCAGGAGTAAATTATGTGACATTTGCTCATTATTTACTCATTCATTTTATTGTTCAAATCTATAAAAAAATTCAATGATTTCTTGAGTTTGGACCAATTTTGTGGGAGTCAAGTATAAAACCCTATCCAATTATTTAATCACTTGATTATTAAAGTCTATCAATATTTAATCATTGATCACTACGGTTTGGAGAAAACTTGTCTGAATCAAATGTGCCAAACCATTTCATCATTTGATGTTATAATTATTTAGTATTAAATTAGGTCATTTTATAATCCAAGAAAGCCTACAATTTATATACACCTTGTACACCTTGTGGGATCAAATATACCAGATCTCTAACTATGTAATTAACTTATTTAAATCTACCAAAACCTTATGGATCATAAGTCACGTTTGGAGTCAACTCATGAGAACTCACAATGTGTTATGACTATTTTGTCATTTAAATTGATCTTCACATCAGCCATGATACCACGAGTTTGTAAGCATCTTACTGGAGTTAACATGCAAGGCCAACTAATTATTTAAATGTTCAGATAAATCATTATTCCAGGAAGTGTTCAGTCTGACTCTACCATAGGGCATTGAAGTATGCAACATAATCTCATTATTCAATTATTTTATAATTATGTATTAAATGTTTAAATCCTTGGCAATGTTGTCCTTCATGGCCATAGTCTGTTCATTACTGCCTCATCTTTAATTTTGTGACAATATTTAATTATCAAAGTATTAATTCATTGACAATCACTGGCACCATCTTATCAGAGTTAAGTATGCAAACCATGTAATTATTTACTTATCTGTTCACTTAAATGATGATGTCATCAATTAGAGATATGGCTGCAATGTGGTGAACACAGTAGACACCTGGAGCCAGAAGCAGCTCCCAGAACACGAGAGACACTGGGAGATCCAGTGTCCACACATTACATGATAATAGATTTTAATACATAAAAAATTAAATATTTTAAAAACTATATAGTTTCACATCATTAATACCTGGAAGCATGTGACAGACCCTAGCCATTAAAGTAACAGTCATTACCGATATTAAAAATTCAATAATTTAATAATCAGATGATCTGAAGATCTCATCTATTTAACTATATTGGGTTGATCTCATGATATTAAACTGAGTCCCTACATTCATGATGTGGCTGCATCAGTTACGGGAACACATCCACAGAAGTTGTGGCAACAGTGATGGAGGCAGCTTCACCTACAGAGCCAAGAGAGAGCAGTTCCTTGCTCTTTGTGACATCATCCCCGGTGACACTGCCTCGGCAACCACTCTGATGCTGCCTGTGCTTCTGCTGCTGCTTGTCCTTCTCATAGCAGAGAGCAGAGAATGCCAGAATGTGGAGAAACTGCTGAAAGGTGATCACTGTGACTATCACGGTCAGCTCTGTCAGATTGTGGAACTTCCTCTAGGTGGGCATCATTGCTTTTTCCAGACTCAATCATATGCACTCACACGAGAGACAGTGAAAGAGAATTTGTTTTCTGTGTCATGCCTGGACTGTCTAGGCACCCATAACTCTCACATATCTCCATGCAACAAACCCAGATGTGCCCCTTAAAACCTCAGAAAAGATGTCTTCAGCAAGCTTTGTAGAGAAGAAGAATTGAGATTAGATGGAATTGTCTCCAGGAGGAAGGGCAGTGGTCTTCATCTTGGCTTCATCTTAGAAGATATCTGCAGTGTGAAGATGAAACTCAGTAGGCTGTCATGGTTCATAGAAGACCAGCTGCTTTCTGTTTGGTACTGAAAAGAATTTCCCAACCAAGTATTGTATATACTCTTGGTCCAGACAGGCCTCGCTGCCCTGGAAGCCATGCAAGTTTCCTTAGGAGCCATCAAAAGAGTTAAAAATAGACACAACATAAGTAACATGATGGGAAACTATGAAACAAAAGATACAAGGAATATTCATTGTACTATGTGCTCATATGAAGAAAATGGAGAATATTCACATTAGATAATTAGCAGCACAACTGAAAGCCTTAGAACAAAAAGAAACAAAATCACCCTGGATGAGTAGAAGTCAGGAAATAATCAATTTGATTACTGAACTCAATAAAGTAGAAAATATGTGAGTATATGAGTTTGTTGTGTACTAGAATGTGAAAGAATGGTACATTATAATAGTTGCCTGGCAATCCTGGTGGAATTCTGTATTCCCATATCATGGCCTGAAGAAGAATGGCATGCTATGTTATCATTGTATAATTTAGTCTGCCAATGTAAGTATTCTGTACAGCATATGTGGGATTTGATTTGGTAAAGAATAGCTGCACCACAGTCATTGATGTTGTCCTGAATTTACCAGAATTACCCAAGTAAAGAGTAGCTAATTTCAGGGAGAAGAATCGGGAAGAAAAGATCAAAGGCTTTTCTTGATGAATGTTCTCCTCCTTAAGAAGTAAAACCCTGGATTTAAAAATTAAAAGGCTTAAATATATTTTTCATGGGGTAAGTGTAGCATGGTTATTTTCTTCAGCAATGTTTTAATCTGCCTCTTAGACTAGAATGAGGGAAAATGTGGTGGGTGTTTATATCTGATGACACAGCTGCGGAATTCATATATCGGCTTGCCTCAAATAACATGGATACACAAAGTCAATACCAACTTTGAAGACTGTACTCATTGTGGCTTCCAAAAAACTTGTTGTCCAGATGAAAACGTAATCCCAGTACCATTGTTCATGCCAATATAGCACTGCTGCATGACGCGAATACTTTGGATCTGGATCATGGACGAGGGTCAATGAGATTTGTGCTGAGATATTTAGACTCTCTGACAACTAAGAGAGAGGTTCTCTTCAGCTGTCTGTATGATTTTACCCTCAGGAATGAGGTAATGCAATTTGTACTGGATGAGTGTCCATTTTGATGTAAATGAGAATCTTATGCAAACTTCAATGCCAATACCATTCTAGTGAATCAAGCTTGGAGAAACATTTTGGTTTTCATTTTCTAAATTTGTGCCTTGCCACATTGGAGTCTTATGGTAGAAAGATGAATGGGGATTTGAAATGCACAGGACCCTGTGAGTGAATGTAAAGTGAAGACAGCGTGGCTTTTATGTAAAATACTACCTACACATAGAATTGTTTAACTGAAAAATCACTTACATTTTTCTGATTTTATTGTAAGGGCAGAAAATTGAAGGCCGTTATAATTTATCTGGAAAGACTAATGGCAAATCCATGGAGTTTGAAGATCTATGGAACCAAAGGGATTCATCATTTGTGGAAACTTTATCATGACTAGTTACACAAACCATTAGATATGTACTAATATACACCACTGGCCTAATAAATGTGGTCTATTCAATTTGTCCCACATCTGTTTTTTGCTTCCTTGTTCCTTTTTGTCTTTAATATTTTCCTATGTCCTCTTACTTATGTCACTGCCTGATATTTTCCTGTCATAAAGCATTTCTCTTGTTTTTTTTTATTTAACATACCAATCCCAGTTGCCTTTCTCTCTTTCACATCACCCCTGACAACCCACCCTTCTTAATCTGCCCTATTTGACATGAAGGGTGAACAATAAAATCTGTCAAGTCATTTGGAGTGGGGACTAGGCACTCCCTCCTGTATTTAGCTTAAAGGACTATTTCTGCATGGGGTTAGCCCTTTTGTGCACCTGGGATACATACTGCTTCCACTGTCAGAGGCCCCTTAGACTGCTCAGGCCTTTTAGCTAAGACCCATGTTCAAGGCGTCTGAGTCTGTACAATGCTGATTTCCCATCTATCAGTCTGGGAGCTAATTATTTCCTTCTAGTTCAGGACAGCTCTCTCTGTGGGTTTCTGTAGCACAGTTTTGTCCACCCTCTCTGCATCTGGATTCCAGTTTAGCTCAGTGTTTAGATGTGGATGTCTGCTGTTTCCATCACCTACAATATTAGTGCTCTATGTTGCTGGATAAGTTAGTTATCAATCTCATTAAGAGGGAAGGGAATTCATGGTAGCCTACAGACTATTGCTCAAATTGTTCGTTGGGGACAGTCTTCTAGGTCTCCAGACATTTCTCTGGAGTCGGTGTTCTCTTCAAACCTATAAAGTGTCCCTCTTTTATGGTTTCTATCTCTTGTTATTTCTCTCATCTATTCCTCCCCTGACTCAATCTTCCTAGACACATGTGCTTTCCTTTCTTCCTTTCCCTTTCTAGTAGCTCCCTCTGAACTCATTCTCAACGTAATATATGTGCTCATGAGATCTTCTTCCTTTCCCCTTCTATGAGGGACCATTTATGGAACTCGTAGATTCCTCTTTGTATCCTAGTTTCTCAGACGGTATGAATTATAAGCTGGTGATCCTTTGTTCTATGTCTAAAATCCCTGTATAAGTCAGTACATACCATGTTCCTCTTATTGTGATTGGGCTACCTCATTCAGCATGGTTTCTTCAAGTTTCATCCATTTGCATGTGAACTTGAAGATTTCAGTGTTTTTTTTTTTTCCTCATGGAGTAGTTTTTCATTGTGTAAATGTGACACATCTTTATTTATTCTTTTGATTATAATCATCTAGGTTGCTTCCAGTGTGTTGCTATGACAAATATTGCTACTACAAACATAGTTGAACAGATGTCTTTGTTTCATGGATATGGTTCATTTGGTATACGCCTAAGAGTGGGATTGCCAGGACCTTTCATAGACTGATTTCTGTTTTCCTAAGGTATTGCCATATTCATCTCCAAAATACCTGTACAAGGTTGCATTCCCACCAGCCGTGGAGGAGTGTTCCTGTTTTTTTCACATCTTATCCAGCATAAGTTTTCATTGGTGTATCTAATTTTAATCATTCTAGCAGGCCTAAGATGGTATGTCACAGTTGTTTTGATTTGCATTCCCCTGATAGCTAAGGATTTGGAACACTTTCTTAAGTTTCTTTCTTTCTTTTATTTCCTCTTTTGAGAATTCTCTCTTCAGTTATGTGCCTCATTATTTAATACGGCTTTTTGGTGTTTTTGTCACTAGTGTCTTGAGTTTTTTTTATATTTTGGAGATCATCCCTCTGTCAGATGAAGGGTTGGTGAAGATCATGCCCCAGTCTGTGTGCTGTGGTTTGTTCTTGTCAACTGGGTCTTTGCCTTACAGATATTCCTCACTTCCAGAAGATACCTTTTATTAATTGTTTATCTCAATGTCTGTGCTATCAGAGTTATGTTCAGCAAGAAGTCTCCTGTAACAATTTGTTCATGGCTACCTCCCACTTTCACTTCTAAGAGGTTCAGTTTGGTTAGATTTAGGCTAATACATCCTTTCTTATTCCCTAAAATTGTAAGGGGTAATCCTGTAAAAATTGCTGTTAGTTTCTCCTGATGGTTTTTCAAACAGAAAAGCAGCTTATGTTATTGATGGAAAAGAATATGCAGTATAGACAGATTCATCCTCAGCTCAGATAGTTGAGTTATAAGCTGTTGTAATAGTTTTTCAGCTTCTAATAAATGATTCATTTAACTTATATACCGATAGTCATACTGTTTTCAGAATTTTTCAAGTTTTATAGATAGTCCATACATTGGAATTAGTAATAATCAGTTTAAAATGCTGTTTGAGCAAATTCAAAGTGCCATTCATTTTAAAGAGAGTCACTGTGCTTTGTGGGTCATATAAGAGCTCATTCAAACTTTCCCAACCCACTGGCTAAAGGTAATGACTCAGATGATAGAAAAATTAGCTCAAAAGTCATACAGCTTTCATCATCAAAATAGTAATAGTCTAAGAAAGCAGTTTGGTTTAACTACAGAGACTGCTCAACAAATTGTCAAACAATGTGATGTGTGCCCACAATATTTACCTGTAACTAATATAGGAATTACAGGTGACTCAGGCCTGCCTGCTTCCTAATCATATATGGCAAATGGATGTTACTCATATTGCAGAATTTGGCAGATTAAATTATGTGCATGTGACAGTCGATACGTATTCAGGATTCTTAATGATCACTGCACAAACTAGAGAAGCCACTAAGCCTGTAATAAGTCACTGTTTAAAATTTTTCGCTTACATGGGAATTCCAAAAAGACAGACAATGGATCTGGATATACTAGTGAAACATTTCAACATTTTGGGCACAATAAAAAATTAAACATTCCTTATAATCATCAAGGACAAGGAATTGTGGTGCATGCTCATAGCTACTTAAAAATACAACTTATAAGGAGAAAAGTGTGATGTTCCCAGTCTCCACAAGATGAATTAAAACAAGCATCTTCATTTTAAATTTTTTAAATGTGGTGCGCAGGAGCAATCTGTGGCAGACAAATTCTGATATGATGGGACTCAAGAGATTTTTACTCAAGTCAAATGAAATGATCCATGAAATAGACTATGGAAAGGGCCAAAACCTGTCCTATTAGGGGATTGAGGGAGGTCGAGGGCATGTTTGTGTTTTATTACAGGAAGAAAATGAGGCCCTGTGGCTGCCAGAACACTTGGTGAGATGCGTGAAACAGAAAAAAACCGGACCTGAGATCTAGGGAGTAAAATACCACCTCTCTCTCAGTATCTCTCAAGGGTCATTCTTTAGAACAAGGAGAGATTTGTGCAACACTCAAGAAAGAAATGTTGCTTCTATACAAAAGCAGTGAAAATGGGAACTAGGCTGGTTACCACCCTACTCCCTTATCTCTTGTTGGCTTCTTAATTCTACTTGCCTCAGGCCCTTAGGCCATTAAGAGGTTAACTGGCTTTATCTGCCAACAGACTCCCTGATGACAAAGCCTATCCAAGTCACAGGCTTGATCTCAATTTATGTGGTCATGGTGAGCCTTTAGAAGGTGACAACCCACCACAACCCAGGGAAGCCTCCTACTGCTATTGACAAAGTAAAACATCTCTGAGGCTCACCTATGAGTGCATTAAAGAAGCCACCAAAGGCACCTACCCTGCCTGAACTTCATGGGAGTATACCTGGTTGCATGAAGGTCAATGTCAGAAAAAAAAAACCTTTCCTCCTCAAAAAGGCATCACAGTGGGCCTGAACTATCTCGCCTGTGAAGGCTGGGTTAGCCTGCTTGCTTCAGGATACATGTCACATAATTATCTAGAGGACCAGGATCCCTGCTCCCACTCATATTGACACAATGTCAATAGCCCACCTTCTTACTTGAAAAAATTAAAAAAATTGGAGGAATAGCCAAAAGCAATCATGGCATAAGCCTTAGAGTTTGCAAGCTTTTTCTTAGAATAGCCCATAGAGTTAAAAGATAGCAACTTTCAGTCCTGATCTACCTTCTCCCCCTCCCCAACTTCCTGAGAAATGAAATTTAGGGCTTATACTCCTTATACAGGTAATTAGCAACTCCTGAGACCTCTTCCCCTACTAACAACCCTCTTATCTCTACCGGCATTTCCCCTTAGCAGACATCCTGCTCACCTTCAGTGACCTATAATGTAGAACACCAGGAGGTCCAGATACCAGACAATGACCTCCCCAGAGCTCATGGAGGATTATTGGCTATACTATTATTCTTGGCCACCCTTATGAAGGAATAGCCATTTTGGCAGACAAAATTTCGGTCATTACAGATGGCATACAGATTCCACTCATGGAATTGCTGTTACTCAGTTTTCTGGCCTAGGGCTATGCATTTTTACTTCTGAAACTCCTCAATATAGCCATTATTGTAACAGAACCAGTTCTCCAGACTTACCTCACACATTGTCCCTCCCAACCATGCTTGGCAGGCAGGTACTCACCCCCTGCCTGGCCACAGCTGCCTTTTGTATTTTAATCAAGCTTTTGCCTCTCCTGCTTTACTATCACCCCAAAGACTTCCTTGCCTAATGGGAGGAAAGGGACATCTCTCCCCTACCTAGGCAGCACAAAGAGCACATTTCTGTCTTCCCAATCTCTCTCCTCGGTCTTAAGGCCGCTGGAGTGGGGACAGGCATTTTCTCCCTTGTTCTGTCCAGGAACAGGTATTCTGAACTATGCTCAACTATGGACAACGATGTCCAGTGACTTCAGAAGGGAAACATCCCTTATAGGTCTCCTGCTAGACCCTCTGCTAAACCTTCCTCTCCCCCTGTGGAGGTCACAAGAGCCTTTCAACCAACCTTATGCCTGGATATCCTTCCTTTGCAGAATTGATCCTTTCATTAGCCAATTCAATTATTAATGCCCTCAATCTGTCCAGTAACACAGATCCACAAGAATGCTGTATTTGTTTTTCACCAGGTTTCCTTTTTTAAGAAGGGATTGCTGTTTTTGATAATGTTTTCTTTACTAATGATACTAGCCAGCTAAGATGGAGCCCTACTTTCCCCACAGAACAAGGCCTGACCATTGGCCAGGTCTCAGGACAGGGTCTGTGTCTTCTTGGCCCTCATATGACTCCCCCTCCTCATTAATTCCAATATGTAATCAAACTGTTGTAATTTCCTCACAATACATTTATGTTACAGCACTAGAGGGAACTTATCTTGCCTGCTCCTCTGGATTGACTACTTATGTGGTAATCAGAGTTTTTCTAAAGAAACGAGACTATTGCACCTTGGTCCAGTTGGTACCTCAACTTACTATACTTGATCCAGAAACCTTCCTTAACTTTTGGGTTCGAGATACTTTCATCAGTGTAAAAAGAGATCCAGTAACTGCCATTACCTTGGCTGTTATTCTAGGACTTGGTGCTGCTGGGGCAGGGACAGGAATAGCCTCTCTGGTACAGACTAACTCCCATTTTAATCATCTCACGGCTGTAGTAGACAAAGATATTAAGGGATTACAATATGGATTAAAAAATCCATATTGTAACACGTACTTCATTAGCAGAAGTTGTGTTACAAAATAGAAGAGTGCTTGATTTACTATTTTTACAGCAAGGTGGTCTTTATGCGGCCTTAAAAGAGGAATGCTTCTTTTATGCTGATAAGACTGGCTTAGTGGAAGACAGCTTAGACAAAGTGCAAAAAAGTCTTGAGGAATGTAAGTGTCAATGTGAACAGGGTGATTCCTAGTACAAAAATTGGTTTTCCACCTCCCCTTGGCTCTCTACCCCCTTCGTTCCTTCGTTCCTTCCTTCGTTCCTTCCTCCGTTCCTTCCTTCCTTCCTTCCTTCCTGCCACCATTTGTGGGGTTATTACTGCTGCTAACTTTTGGACCTTGAGCATTCCAGAAATTAACTTGAGTGATCAAAACCCAATTTGATTCCATACTCGAAAAACCTGTTTCTGTACATTACCATCAGCTTTTAGAAAAGGAACCGGGCTGCTCTGAGAATGGTGACAATGCCAATTCTAATCCCCGCGGGCAATGACATGATTTTACAGGACTTGAACAACAGAGGACCTGGTTCTCACAGATATGGAGATGCCAATGACGTGAATATCGTGGTGCCACAGATTGGACGCAGACCCTCTCATATGGCTGTAGGTTCCTCAATGACGAGAGTAGCATAGATCTGTCTCTCAGGAGCCCACTCTTCTTGCAGGAGTTTCTTGCCTGATTTTTGACTGTGTCCTTGAGTGGTGAGGGCAGATGCACCCTATGTAGCCTAAGACAGAGGTCCTACCCACCCATTTGTCACATAGTGACAAGCCTATCCTCAGGGTCCCGATTGTGGGAGCCCACCGAGTAGCCTAAGACAGACCCTCCATAAAATATAATAAATTAGGGGGAGATGTTGGGAGCTGACCATGAGTTACATTCTCTTGCAGAATTGCTTACACCTTAGAACTCTAATTGAGCCTTATCTTGGTATACAGGAACCTGCTTAACAGGTCGTCTCTTCCACAAATGCCAGAACTGAGTTGGGCCTGGCCCAGGAACTAAGGTAAGCAGATGTTTATTGTCTGATGTTTATTGTCTTGGATAATTACCAGGACCTCAGAGTTAGCAGAAGCTACCCCTCCCCATTTCCTTCCTGCCTTCTACCCCTCCCCATTTCCTCCCTGCATGCTACCCCTCCCCATTTCCTCCCAGCTTTGTTTTAAAAACTCCTTTTTACATCAATAAAGTTAGACCTTGACAAATGCACTGCTTGGTCTCCTTCCTTCTTTCTTTCCCATGATTTTCAGGTTCTAGCCCACCTCGACCCACGAATAACTAGGCCCTGCGGGTCAGGGCAGGCTCAATAGTCCTGGAATTTATTCTGCCAGTCTGACTTTTCTCAACCCCTATATGTGTATCTATTTCTACTCTTTATGAGTTCAGAGATTTCCAGTAACTCCTATTGTCCTTAAGACGTTATTTTTCCTGCTACAGGATGCCTCTGCTTTGTTGATGAATGTGTCCTTTTTATATAACAATAGATTTGTCCTAGACAGGTTTACACACCCTGAAGGAAGGGAGTAAGTGCAGCTATGGGGAGCCAGAAGGGAGAGAGTTTGTGCAATTATGGAGTGCCTTTACATTAGGGGAAGCAATTTCTGTTTTACCTTTATACATATTAATAGAAGTACCCTTCTATTGTCCGCCTTTGTTTGACTACTTAAGTTTGTTGTATGGGTAAAATGGAGCTTTCAGTATTGACAGAATCTGCCTGCCTGACATCATAATATGTCTCTGTCTTCCTTTCATTAATCATAGCTACTTAAGATGAATGGCTGAGCCTGGTTGGTTAATGTATCCAGAACAGGCCTGGTCCTATCTCCAGTAAGGTATCCATCAAATGCAGCTGTTCTGCCTCAAAGTCCGTTGTCTTCCAACTGTGGGAAATATTATTTTCCTTATCATTTAGTCTGTTATAACTCATTGAAGGGCTTTGGAAGAGCTCTATCTAATCCTGCTGATGGTGAAAGCCATGTTCTCAGAAATAAGAGGATTCTTATATAGTTAAGTGTAATGCTTCATGTTATTTATCCCAACATTGTAATGTCTCACTAAGTAAACTTGAAGCCATGAAGCCAGGCATGGTGGGAGAGGCCTTTATTCATTGTTCTTAGAAACACATGAAGGACATGTGCCCTGCACTCAGCACATGTGAAGGGCACACACATGCGAGCGCGCACACACACACAGACACACACACATACACAAACACACACACACACACACACACACACACACACACGTGTGCTTCACAAAACCCGCTACCTGCTCAGTATTGACATGAAGGATCACAAACGTGTGACCCCAACATGCGTGGACACGAACATGCATGTGCGAACCACGAGACCCACACTTGTGAATCCCAGAGTTCACACTTGTGAACTCTGACATGCGTATGTGAACCCCATACACGACCCGAGCCAAACTCACTCTCTCAGTGTTCACATCATGGACTCAGCCACCGACACATGTGTGGCTCCTGAACACACGCATAACCCCTGCTTCTGCAGTAACTTTGCGTGTCTGTGCAATTTTTTTGTCCTCAAAATTTCATTTTTTTCTGTTCTTCCCTTTTTTTCCCCACTTTGTTTTCCGGACCCACCCCCTTCCGTGTTTCCCATCATGTGTGTATTTTTCTTTCTCTCTTTTTCTTGCAGATTTTTTGTTTTCCATCTCCGTGTGCGGTTTCTAATTTTCTTCTATTTTTTTTTCGTTTTCCCCGTCATGCGTGTTTCATTTTGAGCCGCTCAGTTTTCTCTTGAGCTTCCAATGTCATCGCCATGTGTGTGCTATTATTTTCCCATAATTCTAATTTTCACATTTTTCCCTTAGAATTTTTCAAAGTATTTTAAACTATGTTTCATTCCGTTACTTTATTTTTAATTTTATTATTTTATTTCATTCCGTAATTTTGTTTAATTTATTTTAAATTTCATTATTTCGTTTTATTCCGATATTTTAATTTCTATTTCACTTTCGGTTTCTGGTTTTGTTTAATTTTAGTTTCGTTTCCCGGGTTTGGCTTTTTTAAAATTTTCCCCTTTTGTTATTTACTTTTGTTTTAAATTTCTTTAATTAATTTCATTTTCTTTTCCTTTTTTTCTGCTTTCGTCCTCTTTCCTTCAAGGTCTTCTTTGTCCCTCGCGCTGAGCTTTTCCTGCTTCTTTTTCCGTTTTCTGTTATTTATTATTATTGTTGTTGTTGTTGTTATTTCATCTCCACCGTTTTTGCTTCATGTGCTTTTTTCCCATTTTTATGGTTTGTTTCCCTCCTCCAAGTCTTCTCGGACTCCTGCCCTGCCCCACCCTCATGTCACAAACAGAGAAAAAAATATGACCTAAAATGAACAAACATGCGTATCACACATGTGACATACATGGAGTGAGTGCACACATGTAACACACATATTATTTATTTCCCTCCACCCTGGAATGTGGAAACAAACATGTCACATGGAGACGGGTCACATGGTTTCTATTTGCACACGTGGGATTGTGGCGCGGATGGGGAGTGGTGGACATATGTTTAAACATGTGCACTGGGAAGTGAACATGCATAACGCCTGTCGGTCACATGTTTAGTCCATTCATGGACTCCTGTGCTGAGTGCAGGGGCTCATGTGTTAACCTGCTTGGCTGACTTCGGGGATGGCTTGGGGGTTGAAAACTACAATTCCCGGGATGCCCTGCGGATATGGGCACCCTGTGACATCACTATCGTGTACAGTCCCATCCATCTCTTCTCCCTGCATGACGGATGACAGGGGTGAGCAGGTAGGGGTACGGAACTACAATTCCCGGGAAGCCCTGTGGCTGGCGGGCTCTCCAGGGGACTTAACTGACCAGCGCTCACTGACTCCATGTCCCTAGGACTCCCAACAGCAAAGAGGCTGGCAAGAGTGGTCGCTGTTTGTCCATCAGTTTCCTACAAAGATGGCAGATTTCAGGGCTCAGCGGTTGGGAACTATGACTCCCGGCAGCCACTGGGCCGGCGACAGCTGTCGATTTTTGTGATGTTAAGGGGCATCCATCTATTTCCTACAAAGATGGCGGACATCAGGCCACAGCAGGCAGGGACTAGGAATCCTGGCAGGCTGCACGCATCCATGGGGGTTGAGGCTGCTCCGTGTGGAGTCCCGGGGCAGCACCGGCAATCGTCAGTTTCCTTCTAAGTCCGCAGCTTTTCTCATTAAGTCTCTGTTCCCGGTGCGGATGGTGCACACTACGACTCCCAGCAATTACCATGGGCCCAGGCTGGGTCATCCCTCGATGACATCAAAGGTCAGCGTCATCTCCCCTTGCTTCTATGGCCATGTCTGCTGTTGTCCTTCACACTGCCAATGCTGGGGACTACGACTCCCAGCGTGCAAGGTGGGCAGGAGTGTGTCTCTTTCTTATATCAAAGGCCTGCACAGTCACCCTCTGCTTTTAAGATAATGGCGGCTGTTTTTTTCCCCTCTGCCGTGGACTATGACTCCCAGCATGCACTGCAGGACCGGGCGTCACCATCTCTGATGTCACAAATTGAAATCACATAATCCACTTCCCCAAGGTGACTTAAAAACCAGACTCATGAACAATGTTATCATGATGTATTTAATAATTTAATTATGTAATTAAATGATTAGATGGTCTTGCGTACTTGACTCCCACATTGTGGTGCAAAAACCCACTGATCATAATTAAATAATTACATAATCAGAAAATTAGATTGTCTGCCATACTGAACACCTACATGTTGTCTCTTACTTGACTCCCATAAGATTGTGCCAAAATCTACAGAACATTGATTATCTAATCACAGATTTTAGTACTAAAATGTTTAAATGATTAAATGTCATTGTGTTTGCAGAGTTTAAGAGGATATCAGATAGTTGATGTTGGGAAGAAGCTTCATTGCAGATAAACTGCTATCCAATTATCTCTCAGTGTATTCAAACAAATGGATTAACAAAATCCTGAAGGAAGCTAACAATGCAAAATTCAACATTTCTTAAATAATTGTAAGTTGTTTATCTTCTTAATCCACAATTTTACTTCTTAGGTAAGATGACATTTATCAACAAAAGTTCTTGAACTGTTTGTTCACATACTATTACCCCTTGATGTGATAACTCATTCTGTAATATGTTTCTTTATTGGTTAGTGAATAAAGCACTATTGGCCAAAAGGAAAGCCAGATAGGTGGGGCTAGGAGAATAGGAGGAGGAGAGAGGAAGTAATAGGGATGAGATTCAACATGGGGGATAGAGAGCACAATACCGGCCCCTCTCTCCAGTAAGACGAGACCACGTGAAAATAATTAGATTAATAGAAATGGGTTAATATTTACAACAGAGCTAGCCAATAAATAAATAGTAACTGGCCAACAGCTTTATGTCAAATACAGAGTCTCAGTGTGTTATTTGGGGCTGGTACAACTATGGGGCCATACCAGTGGAAAAACATACTATCAACAAAGCAGCACTTTCATCGTGGCTAATAAGAACTTCCACATAAAATTTATCAACAGCTTTAAAAAGGGTTTTAGAAACACAAATGAGACAAGTCTTCTTAAAAATAGCATTTTTCTCAGTTTGGCTCTGTTTTGATCAACAGAAACTTGTTCAGCTCCTTTAAGGTATGTTTCGTCAAAAAAACACAAGGATTTTTAAAGAACTCTGCTAATAACTGAATGGTAAGTATGACAACAGGCAATAGCAATGAACACATCTCCAAGTTGGCAACATGCTGCTGGATGCCAGCGGAGACCAAGGCAGTGAGTTCTGGCGGTGGAATTACTAGCAACCATCTTCGATAGACAATAGATGATAAAACTGTAGCTTTCATTTTAGCAAGGTTGTGGTTTGCCAGATAATGTACTCATGCACACAGGGCTACAGTGCATTTTAAAAATTACATAGGCTTAGGAGAGAAAAAAAATAAGATTGTTTGAAAAAGAAAGAGAGTAGCTGGGTGTGGTGGCATACACCTTTAACTCTAGCACTCAGGAGACAAAAGCAAGCAGATCTCTGTGATTTTAAAGTAAATTTTGTATACAGAGTTAATTCCATGACAGATGAAATTTACAAAAAAAACTCTATCTCAAAGAATAAAAAAAGGGATGTAGAATAGAGTAATAAAAAGGCCAAATAAAGATAAAAACCACAGAGAAAATCTGTATAGTGTACAGTATTATATTGTCTTTGTATTGTAACAAGAGAAAAGAGGGAAAACAGAGGACAAAGAGATGAGACAGGAGAGAGCAAGACAGAAAAGACCTGAAAAAGAGAAGAGGGAGGGAGTGTAAGTGGGTGAGGTCTGTCTTTTAAAGGGACTTTTTTTGCTCCTATGTGCATACTAGCATTCAAGGAAACCTGGACGTGACAGAGAAAATTCTTCAGTGCATTCTGCCATGTATCAGAGTCAGGCAACATAATGCCTGAGTCTTACAGGTTGATTAGAGGCTAACAAGTGTTGCATCTGGAAAAGAAAATTAGCAATTGCTTTTTCGGAGATGTAACAACCCCAAGTCAAACAACAAAGTGGCTGCAAAATATGTATGAACTTAGTTCCTAAGCTGACAGCAGCAGCTGCTCTGTTGGAAGTTCATTCATTCATCTTGGTCTCTTTTTGCTAACAGTGAGAGAGATGCAAGCTGAAAACAATCATCTGACTAAGCAGCTCACTCGTACATTATGAAGGACTTTGACAAAGTGCTTCAAAGCAGGGTCTGAGAATGTGTTCCAGAGAATTATAGTGGAAAATAATTGAAGGCAGGTAGGCACCTCCAAAGGTCTATGCTTTTTATATCAGGATAAATTGAGTGTCTAGTTGAAAGAAGTGAGAAAACAAATCAGAACCACAACACAAGGGAAGACCTCTCTCAGATCTAGAAGGCTGGACTACTTGATTTGAGTGAAATGTGAGGTCAAAGAATCCAGGGAGCAACAGGAATTCTGTACTGGTTCTGCAGTGTTGGCACAAGCACAAGAGCAAAGCCACCCTGTTCACATAAAAGTCCTGGTGAGTGGAAAGGAAATGGAAACCCAGGGCTTTCAATGCAATGCTTCAATAATACTGAAATAATGAATTCATATTTAATCTGCACAACAGTCCTGGGTGCCCTCAGAGAATAAAAACAAGGGATCAGATAGTGAATGTAAAAGTCAATGCTTCTGCATCTGGCCAACACCCAGATCGAGCCTCTAATAGCAGCTTTTTAAGGGCAGAGTCTGAACTAAGGTGAATTCAGAGGAGGGCTGTCTTTAGATACCCTGAGGTTGGGGAATGAAATGTTGCTACCAGCATATCACTGTTTTGGCTAAAGCTTCACTCAACATTCCTTCTCCATCTACTCAAGGAAAGGAAACCTGAGGTCTCCAGGCTGGCAGCTAAGAGTAAACGTCTCCACCTACACCTCCTCCAGAGTCCACCGACACCTAACTACCCCAGCACTCATTGTCCTTTGACAGTAGGAAGAAGTCAGACTCAGACCAATGCCCCCACACCCAGGTAATCAGGGTTGTTTCGGTGGAAACCCTGCTGGCATATATATATATGGTGGGATTATTTGCTCGCCATGTTCCAAATCCTGTTCCTCTCATTTAGGCTGTAGGACCCAATCAGAGCCTTTAGTGGACACACCATTTAGAGGGGTGTTCTTGTGAATCCAGGCTTTCTGCCCAGATCATCTCATGAAGAGGTCTTTGGTTCTGTGTACAGGAGGAGAAGATAGAGAACACTGGGGTGGACCTGTCTTCTCAATATCTCTGTAATTCTCTAACTCCCCCTCCCCCTACCTTTCATTCACTTTCCATCTCTCTGTCTGTCACTTCTCTCTTGTTGCAGAGAAAATCAGAAGAGTAGGTATTGCATCCTTCTGAGGTGGAACCCCTCCGCAGCTCTTTATTATCATCTGTGTACGGTTTTCCCCAATAATATACTCACTTATCATTTGCCTTTGGTCTAGTGAACTTATTAACACACCATCTCCCCATGAATCAATTTTATTTATTAAGATTAAGTCAAGTACAAAGTCTAACATATTCACAAATTTGTTTACATGATGTGGGTTTTATCTTCCATTATTTCTTCCTTATTACCTGATATCAAGATAATAAAAATGATTTAAAATATATACAAGGTTAGAGATACAGATGAACAAAAGTATAAAATGTTCATTGCCATGACCTATGTCAGTTTTTTGAGAACATACTGTAGTTCCTTCTACAGACATTCCCAAGGGAGTAACCTTATTGTGAAAACCATGAAGAGTGACAAACTCACACACTGACATCATATAACTAAAATTAAATCAAATCTCTAAACACATTCCCATATGTGAATATTTTCTCTTATGAGCAGTCATTCTTGTAACCCATGTGTTGACAGTCTTAAAGTATTCAAAGCTTTCCTGCAATATGAATTGCTTCATGTAGAAGAAAGCAAGCATGAAGAAGTACACTTAGAGAAAACAATCCATTTGAACGAGTTATTTATGTAAATAAAAAATGTGTTACGATGAAACAGGCTTTCCTTATCAGTGAATTTCTAGGACTTTTGTGCACATGTGTTTGCTTGGGAGAACAAAACAGAAACAATGTAATGCTTGAACATATTGTTGTCACTTGTCCAATATTATATCTCCAGTACCCTATGTAATTTAATGTGTGTTGGCAGAAGATCATACCACATCTTTTCTGGTAAGATCCTTTCTATAAGAGTTCTTAGGTCCTCAAATATTAGGACCTAAGTGCAAAGATAGGCAAAGTGCACAAGTTTACAATGAAGCTTGCATGTATATGGTTTCTTTGCACTATGATTTTTTTTTGTGCTTATAAAGACTAATGATATGTAGAGAGGCTTTACCACATGGGACACATTCAGTGTCTTTCAAGTATGCATTAGTTTATGACTTAAGACAGTGCTGGGATGTGCAAAGACTTTACCTTATTGATTGCATTCATAGTGTTTTCCTCCAGTATGTGTTCTTATATGACTTTTAAGCTGATTATGTGTTGCGGAAGCTTTACTATAATGATTGCATTCATAGGGTCTCTCTCCAGTATGTGTTCTTTTATGGCATGCTAGATGGCTGTGTCATGAAAAAGCATTAGCACTTTGATTATATACATATGGATTCTCTCCAGTATGTGTTCTATTATGAGACTTCAGAGTACTGACATGTGTAAATGCTCTACCACATTGATTACATACATACGGTTTCTCTCAAGTATGTGTTCTTATATGGTTTTCAAGATGGCCATTCCTTGTAAATGCTTTACCACATTCATTACATACACAGAGTTTCTCTCCAGTATGTATTCTTATATGTCTTGTAAGGTCACCATTACTTGCAAATGCACTACTACATTGATTACATTCATAGGGTTTTTCCCCAGTATGTGTTCTTATATGTCTTTTAAGGCTACCATTACTTGCAAATGCTTTGCCACATTGATTACATACATAGGGTTTCTCTCCAGTATGTACTCTTATATGTCTTTTAAGCTCACCATTCCTTGCAAATGCTTTACCACATTGATTACATTCATAGGGTTTCTCTCCAGTATGTATTCTTATGTCTATTTAGACCATCATAACTTGCAAATGCTTTACAACATTGAATACACTCATAGGGTTTCTCCCCTGTATGTGTTTTTGTATGATGTTTAAGGTGACTAGTACTTGCAAAAGCTTTACCACATTGATTACGGTCATAGGGTTTCTCTCCAGTATGTGATCTTATATGTCTTTTAATCTGACTATTCCTTGCAAAAGCTTTACCACATTGATTAAATTCACAGGGTTTCTCTCGAGTATGTGTTCTTTTGTGAATGAAGGGACACCAGTGTTGTAAAAAAGCTTTACCACACTCACTGCATTCATAGGGTGTCTCTCCAGTATGTGGTCTTTTATGTTTTTTGAGATGATTGCATTGCGAAAAGACTTTACCACATTAATTAAAGTTTTGAGTTTTCTCTCCAGTATGTGTTCTAATATGTCTTTTAAGCATAGTATTTCTTACAAATCCTTTACCACATTGACTACATTCATAGGTTTTGTCTAACGTGTGTACATTCACAGAGTTGGAAGAAACTGTGACATGCAAAGACTTCACCATATTGAAGACTTCTGTATGGTTTCTCTCCAGTATAAATTTTTACATACCTTTGAAGATGCCTGTAACACACAAAGGTTTTCACACATTCATTGTGAATATTCACAGGATTCACTCACTTACAGATTCTTCTTTCATTCCTGAAAAGATTATTAGCATATGTAAAACTTTACCACATGCATGATACTAAATATACTTAGTACATGTATAAAATAAATTTATAATTTGGCCTAACTTTAAACAAAAATCAAATCTTGAGTTTACTTTCATAATGCTTCCCTCATGAAATATTATTTTGTTTTCATTGAAGGTACATGTGATTCAGAGTAAGAGATTTATTACATGGCCCACATTTATGGCATCTATTTACATGAGATTTCTCAGGAAATTGAAAAGAAAATGACCAACTCAGAACTTTGCCATATTTATTGCATTTATCAGTTTTTCCATAGTATAAATTATACAACATTGGCCAAATATACCAGTACAAATGGAAGCATTCACACATTCCAATGGTCACAGTGATTTGTGGCAGTGTGAGTTTGTTGATATCTTTCAGATAATGTTGGAATACTGATAAATTTTAAACTTGTTTCCCACTCAACAAATATCCAAAGTGTGGACTACTCAATATCTTCCCTTTCTTCTCACTGACCTAGCACAGAGAAGTACATTGCTCCTTTCCATATTCTAAATTTGCATGGCTTGAATTTATAATAAAATATATTCTTTTATTTTCTAGGTTGTCTGATAAATAATATCTCTGTGTAGACCTGGGGAACCTGGAACTCACAATGTAGACCAGGCTGCTCACAAACTTGAGGGATACACCTTGCTTTTCATAATGAATGCTGGAATTAAAGGCATGGTTCACAACTACCTGACTCAACATATGATATACTTATTAAAGTATGAATAACAAAGAAAAGGTTTCCACATTGCATTCACACACCTTGACTTTTCTTTTCCTCACAGACATGTGTTACAGGGATTAAGCTCACTCCACAACAACAAACTTCTTGACACTCATAAACTGACCCTTTCAATATACATAGCAAAGTTACGAAATTATAGTAATGCCTGATTTACTTTTTTCTGAGAAGGTCTTGGACATATCCTTGTCACCTATGCAACATGTATATTGTTTGAAATATCTGAATAGTATGAAACTCAACAGACTGGCATATGTACAACATAGATCTCCAGGTGCTAAAATTCAAAGCATGGTATCAGTTAAGGCATTATTTACTTATAGTTTTAGATGAATGCCTTGCAAACACAGAAGGGCTACCTTTCTTCTTAAATTTTAATTTTTTTATGTGTGGCTCTAAATAAAATTTTCAGAACACATTAATATATCTTCAGTGCCAAATTTGCATGAAAATTTACCTTCTATGTGTTCTAGAAGTTTGACAATGATCTTCCATATTATGTTCATCCCAAATGTAGCCTGCAGTAATAGAAAATGCATGATGTAGTATTGCAAATTGTACAAAATTTAAGATAATAACTTCAATGAACCTTAGAATCATGCCTCAGCCACCCAAGTTTCCTTTTTCTCAACCAAAATTAGTGAATGATATCAATAACCACGAAACATTTTGTCCCTTATTTTAAAACATGGAGGAAATTTCAGTCTTACCTGTAGCAGTGAGGTTCCTGTAGGTATCCAGCATCACATCTATGTAGAGACATTTCTGAGAAGGATTTAGCAAAGCCCACTCTTCCTGAGTGAATTGGATGTACACATCATCATAAGTCACTACATTCTAAAGTAACACATGTAAGACAAAGAAGTATAACAATCACATTGTGAATATAAACTTCTTTGACAATATTGTCTTATAATTCTGGTGCTTCTCTCACTTATTTTATACATGGATATTATAATGCCATTAAGCAGTCACATTAGAAATAAACTGAATAGGAGGTCAACATGCACCATTTTTTAGCCATTTAAATAGCATATAGCCATGAGAAAGAAATCTCAATAAATAGACATAAAGAGCGAGGTAAGATACCAGAACAATACTAGTGAAACACATCAGAAATAAATTGTACAATAGGGAAAGTCAATCACAGATATACCCAGGCCCTGGAAACAACATCTCTATTTGTAAGGTTTTCATTGCTGTTAAGAGACACCATGGACCAGAGAAATACTTACGAAGAAAACATTTAGTTGAGGTGTCACACTTAAATTTCTGAGGTTCAGTTAATCTTCATTATGGCAGGGGGCATGTCAGCATTCAGGCTGCTGCAGCCCTCGAGGTTAGAGTCCTTACAGAATGACTCAAAGGCAACAGGGAGTTGTCTGACACACTGGGCAGAATTTTGAGAATAAGAAACCTCAATGCCTGACCCTGACCCTACAGTGATGTGCTTCCTCTAACAGGGTAAATTCCACTCCAACATAACCAAACCTCATCTACTATCACTAGTGGGAATTCACAGAGTATGGACTGAGAGCTGGGAGACCTTTCTAGCACCAAACTAGACCCTTTGAATGTGGTTGACACTCATGTGATTTGATCTGTTATGGGGATCCTGGTAGTGAAACCAGGACCCATTCCAATTGCTTAAACTGTGTTTTTGGAGCCCACACCCTATGGTGGGATACCTTGCTCAGTTTTGATAAAGGATAGAGTGTCTTTGTCCTTCATGAGCTTTGTATGCCAGACTTAATTGACTCCTGAATGAGGGCCTTACCCTCTATGACTATTGAAAGAGGGAAAAGAAGGGAGGGATGTTGGGGATGATTTTGGGGAGTGGGGGGAAACTGGGGTTGGTATGTAAAATAAAAACTAAAATTTTATACGAAATTAAAAAAGAAACAATATATTATTGATGGGAGATATTATTCTGTAAACATGTTTCTCATACTGGTTAATGAATAAAGCACTGTTGGGCCAAGGGGAAAGCAAGATAGGCGGGGCTAAGAGACAAGGAGGAAAGAGGAAGTAGTTTGGAGTATGTAGAGCATAGAGAAAGCAAGAGGCCGGCCCAACACTCTCCTGTAATATGAGCCATATGAAATACTTAGAGTAATAGTAATGGGTTAATCATTAAGACAGAGCTAGCCGATAAACAATAATAGTAACTGGCCTATAGCTTGTAGGAAATACAGAGTCTCTGCCTGTTATTAGGGGTTGATGTGATGGCGGGACGAGACTGGCAGTGACGTCGGCAGCTGGGAAAACATCCTCATGACTTATTATTAAAATCATGCATTCAAAGTTACTGGTTTTGATCTCATTGTTGTTTCAGTAACAAGTATTTCAAAAACAATTGATTCCCAGTTTTTTTTATATTCAGACTTTGTGTGAGAGTCATTTCCCATATGTACTTGTTACATACCATAGTAGAGCTTGTCAGAAACCTTGCATCTGAAAGTAAGGTTGTATTGAGCCTAGAATCTTGGGTTTTGGGATCTGAACTCAAGTCATTCCAATGTAGAATATGTGCTGAAACTCTTTCCCAGACCCATATACTCTTTAGGCAAAACAGAAAATATGATTTCCAGGTTGAAAACAGCAAGAATAAAAGATAGTAAATGAATAAAAAAAGTAAACAATCAAGGAGAACTTGGTGCCTTAGTGTGCATATTCTATATAAGATAAATTTGCAACATGAGTCAAATACAGTGCAACGAAATTCCTGACACCTTATAAAGAAATAATTTGAGCAACCATCGGAAGACTACCATAAATGCCATTCCCTGATAGTGAGATCATCAACTAAATTATCCACTATCATGGAGCCTTCATCTAGTAACTGTTGGAAACAGAAGCAAACACCCATATCCAAACACGGAGTTGAACTAGAATACAGATGCAGAGAGTAGGGACAAGATCAGGTTGCAGAAACACACGAAGACAGCTGACCTGAACAAGGAGAAGCTTGGGCCCCCCAGACTGATAGCTGGGAACCAGCAAGGGACAAACTCAGACCGCTTGAATATGGGTCTCACCTAGAAGAACTGAGCATTCTGGGGGAACTCAGACAGTAGAAACAGGATATATTCCTGGTGCTCAAAAGGACATTTTGGACACATGCCCCATGGAGGGATACCCCCTTAACCTAGAGACAGGAGAAAGTCTTAGTCCCTACTTCAAATGATTTGACAGATTTATATGACCCAACCTGGACAGCATAGCCCTACAAGTGGATTGGGGGTTGGGGTTGATGGGAGAAGAGGGTGGCCAGGGTGCATGTCACATGGGGAAGAGGTAAAGAGGGAGAGAGGAGGGAGCATTGGAGGGAAAAAGGGAGAGGAAACTGGGATCCACATGTAAAATTTTTAAATCATATTATTAATAAAAAAGAAAGAAAAAATTCTGCTGGATCAATTCAATATATATAATGTTTTGGCATCAAAATTTAAGCCTAAGGACAAGTTGCTGGGGAAAAGTATTTCTAATTTTGTTTCCACATAAAATGAAAAGCTGTGGATCCCTTCCAGACTAATGTGGTTTGATCGAGCAAGACCTCCTGAAGCAACGTCAATGAGACAATGCAGCCTTGCAGACCACTAGTGTCAAGATTTCTGCATCTTCTTAGGTTTCCCCCATGACAGCACCCCCTACCAGCAGGAAGCAGTTTAGAAAGAATGATGCCCATATTCCCAAATATTGTTTATGTTTGTTTTCATTTAGAAAAAAAGGCATGTATAAATATGTCCAGCATAAAATAAATAAATGTTTAAAAAATAAAGAAAAGCTTGTTCCCTACAGCAAGCAAAAAAAAGAAAAGAAAAAAATAAAAATAAAAAGGCATGATTCCAAAGAATCATGCAAATTGAAAACATTTAGAATCTCAAGAGGATTATGAAAAACATAGTAGCTATATTGACATATCATGGCTTCTATACCTACAACAAACATCCAGTAATCTGAAGGTGTACAATATTTGGGAAAGAACAAAAAGGGGAGGAAGAGAAAAATAAGAGGTAAATACCATCAACTTTTGTCAAAAAGAAAAAATAAAACAAGAGAAACTCATCCAGGTAAAGTGAGATCTTGAGCAATGTTATCCAGCTAACCATGATTCTATGAGTTCAGAACTTAAATACACAGACTAACAAATTAACTCAAAAGGATGCTTAAACTGTTCTGCTTCTACCTGCTAGCTACTGATATTTGTATAGAGCTCTCTCTACAAATGGGGGTAATGTCCTGGTATGACTCAGATAATTATATTTTAATTTAACAAAGTGTTACAAATTCATAATTTTTTTATTAAATATATCCATGAAAATAATTGATATCCACAAATAAAGACTTTAAGAAGCTTGGTTCCAACCCCCCCCAAAAAAAACAAAACACTGAGGACATACAGTCACATAGTTTAAGAAGACATAATGAAGAGGACAGAAGGACATTATTGCCCACAGAATTAAGAAATAAAAAAAAAATTCTGCAATGCCATATTGCTTTCATTTCTGGCTAATGCTCAAAGAGGAGAGACACTACAACAGATGGATATTTTTTTTGAGCATTAGTTGTCTTAGGAATATCTTGGTAGACCAAGCTTGTCTTGATCTAAAATTGATCTACTTGCCTGTGCCTTCCGAGTGCTAGAATTAAAGGTGTTGACCACCACAACCTGGCTCCTAAAACAGATTTTGTATTCCACATAGGTTGCCATCTTTAAGTTCTTGCAATGTCGGATTCCTGCTTATACTTTGAGGATCAATTTACATAGCAACAGGATACTGCACGTTTGGCCAGTTATGCAATATAAGCTTTAATAGAAAAGAGAGCACCATAATTATTTCATAGTACAGGTGTAACATGAAACAGCAAGTCACACTTTATAGGCATGTTCTGAGGAGGAAGTGTCAGAAGATGAGAAATATAGGGAAGGCAGAATAAAGGAAAGATGAAAGCTGGGGAAGGGAGGTATTGCTTAAGCTATATCTAATTCTAAGTAAGCTTTTTGTGAGGAATACCATCTTGTATACTACTTCCATTGGAAAATGGAAGGAAATGTGTAACTTCTAGGACATTAGCAGTAGTTCGTATTCAACGTGACAAATTAAGGGGAAGGCTACTCAAAGAGTGTAGTACAAGGGGAACACACAGAATCCCAGGAATATTACTGACTAAGCCCACACTGTCCATGGCCCAACAACCCGAGTTCCATTTGGTGGGAAGGGTTTTGTTCTCAGGATGTGACCCAACACCACCACAATGACCGTGGCCCAAGACAAATACATTCTCTCCAAAGCATATTTCTTCTTGTAAATGAGGAGTTTTGTTTTATTCTCATAGCTCAATGCCTGATAGAGAACATCTAATACTTAACTCCCAGGCTGTTATTGGCCCTGACAAGCTCTTTCCTGTGTTTCAGAAGGACCTATGTTATTTCTCCATATGTGAAGACCTAATTTGAAAGTTTTTCTTGCTCATTATAGCCCACAACACATCACTGTTTTTTTTTAAACAGTTGTTCCCTGGGCTCATAATGCCCATATGACAGAGCCATGATTTTCTCGAGAAGAACATTGGATGTCTATGGCACACCAGGACATAATGTTCATTGTGACCCAATAATGCTCCTTCTAACAGCTTGTAAAATCCCTTCTCAGTTGGGAAATTTAAGTACTTGTCTATTACTGCTCTCTTCCACCCCACCCAGATGCAGAATTTTTTTGCAAACAAGGTTGAGCAAATAAGCGTCCTTTCAAAACTTTTTGGTGCACAGTTCAAGTTTATCTTAACTCCAGGTATAGGTGGTGCATTACTTCCTATTATGGTTAGCCCATCTCCTGGCTTGGATATATCAGCCCATTACTCTTTGTAATAAAGAGTGGCAGCAGCTTGTACTCAACTTCTCATGGTGGTCTGTTAAGAATTTCAATCCTGACATCCTACACCAATCATTGTACTGTGGATTTGCAGGTAGACCACTACTCAATGGGCTTTGGGGCTGTTTGTAAATCAGTGAATTCTCCATTGCCATGGTTTGGAGCCAAATGTCTAGTCTACCCTGGGGAATAAGTGTCTATTTTAGCATTCTACTCTCTAACATGCTTGGTTAGCATAATAATCATCTTCATTTTATTTTCCTAGGGTCAGCACTCACTCAGCTAAATCCTATTATTAGTGACTAAGTATCCCATAAGAATTGGTAAACCCTTTATATCAACAATTCCACACTTCCACATCAGAGCTCAATGGTGGAGTACAATCTAACACAATAATGAAATTTACAGTTGGCTATATTGTACCTTGCCTTTAACATAGCACTTGAAAGGCAGAGGCAAGCGTATCTCTTTGGGATTGTTGCTAGCCTGCTCTATATAGCAAAATCTAGGTCAGGCTGCAAAGTCACACAGAGAAAGCCTTAACACACACACACACACACACACACACACACACACACACACACATTAATGTGAAGAATGCCATTTAGAAAAAAACACAAAATTAACTTCAAATGTGTTTACTCCCTTAGCCTGGAGACATGAGGGATGGCCTGTGCCAACACCCAAATGACATAACAGATTTTAAAGATCCCTCCTAGAATTCCTCATCTTCCCTGAGTAATGTATGGGGCATTGATGGGAGATGTTATTCTGTATATATGTTTCTCATACTGGTTAATAAAGCCCTGTGGCCAATAGGAAACAAGATAAACGGGGCTAGGAGACCAGGAGGAGGAAAGAGGAAGTAGTAGGGAGGAGTCAAGATGTAGCCGGGGGAAGAAGCAGGATGCCCGCCTAGGCTCCCCAATAAGACGACCACGTGGAAATACTTAGATAAGTAGAAATGGGTTAATAATTAAGGCAGAGCTAGCCCATAAACAATAATGGTAACTGGCCAACAGGATTGTCTCAAATACAGAGTCTCTGAGTGTTATTTGGGGCTGGTGCGGCTGTGGGCCCAGACAGGCCGACTGGCAGGCTGGCAGAAACATACATGCTACAGATGGCACCCAACGTGGCTATAAGAACTTTCACTTAAAACTAATAAGAGCTTAAAAAATGTTTTAGAAACAAAGGAACAGAGACTAGCAAGACTTCTTAGTAGCAGCATTTTCTCAGTTGGATTTGTTTTGCTGTAGACAGAGAGTTGTGCGGCTCCTTTAAGGGAGGTTTCCAAAATTAGCATAAGTGGCAAAAAAGCCGCCTTGCTTTTAAAGAGCTCTGCTAACAATTCACTGGTGTGTACAAGAGCTGCAATGAAGGTTTACACTGTGTTTTAAAAAAATACGCTGGCTTGGGAGAGAAAAGGAAACAGGATACAATGGTTTAAAAAGCAAAAAGAAACTAAAATGGATGGTTGTGGTGGCAAACGCCATTAATCCCAGCACTCGGGAAACAGAGGCAAAGAAATCTCTGTGATTTGAAAGTAAACCTGGTATGCACTGAATTCCAGGACAGATAAAAGTTACACAGAGAAACCCTGTCTCAAAATATGTAAAAATAGAAGTAGAATAAATAGAATAATAAAAAAGCCACGTAAAAATGGAAAACACAAAGAAATTTTGGATACTATACGCGCTTCTGTTGTCTTTAAATTACTTGATTGCTGAGAAAATAACTATTGATAAAAGAAATGCTGCTAGACTAATTCAATTTATATATTTTAAAAATGCTTTGACTCAAAAATTTAAGCCTAAGGACAAGTTACTGGGGAAAAGGATTTCTATTTTTGTTTCCACAGAAAATGAAAAGCTATGGATACTTTCCAGACTTATGTGGTTTGATCAAGCCAGACCCCCTGAAACAATGACCCAGATGATCCAACATTCAAAGCAGTTGAGACAAAGCCTTGCAGAATACTGCCAATATTTCTGCATCTTCTTTGGAACCCCATGACAGCGCCCTCTACCAGCAGGAAGTAGTTTGGAAAGAACAACGCCCAAATTCCCAAATATTGTTTATAAATGTTTGCTTTCATTCAAATGGACTTGGTTATAAATGGCTATAACCACAAACAATCTTTTTAAAGGTAAAAAGGGAATTATGGTACAGATCTGAATACTTTGCTTTGGAATGGATTTTCTTTTATTGATACAATTTAAGGTCAATTTTGTAATATGTATATTTCTCCTCTTGTTTAGGTATTGTGTTTATATAGCTCATTGAAAAATATAATGTATAATTTAGTACAGATTATAGATAATTACCTGTGATAGTTAAAACTTAGAGTTAAGTTAGTTAGAATTTCTAGATATACAGAGATGTATTTGAGATGGATAGGCATTCCTCAAATCTTTCAAAGACCTACCGAATATGGCATTTAAAATGGTTTAGGAATTTTCTTGACAAGAAAGCACAACTGCTCCTGGTAACACCACCTGCATCAGAAAGAAAGATGAACACCGAAGAAACAATTATGGAGTTTGCTTCTAATATGTCAAGACTAGCCATTTGGGCAAGGTACTGCTCTTCTGGACTGTTTGACTTTATGTTGTAGAAACTGGACATGCAGGACCCACAAAAAGGTGACTGCTGATGCAAGATGGACATTGCTACAGGATTCCTGCTTCATGGAAGAGGCAGCCAGACAGTCTACAGGACACAGAGAAAAATGACTGACAAACTGGCAATACAGGTGGACAGTTTAAAGTTTCCTGCTTTGTTGAGGAGTCTGGACACACACTATGGCCTATGGGCTGAAGATGGAACAATACAGAAGAACTTTGGGTGACTGACCAGGCAATGATTTGTCTCTGTCATTTCTAGCGTTTATGTATTATCCTTCTGTGGTCTTTGAAGGAGTTGAAGACAGATAGTTATGGTTATAGTTTTCCTTAATAAGGATTAAAGATAAGTTACATATAGGACTTTAGACTCACAAAGATAGGATTGATGATATTTTCTTAAAGTCTTACAAAATGTTAATGGACTAAATATTGTTTACTGTGATTCTTATTTGATAACTGTTGTATGGTACATTTTGCTATGTGAAGGTTAAACCCCTTCTTCTACTTTAGATAGAAAAGAGGAGATGATGGGAGATGTTATTCTGTATATGTTTCTCATAGTGGTTAATAAAGCCCTGTGGCCATTAGGAAACAAGATAGGCAGGGCTAGGAGACCAGGAGGAGAAAAGAGGAAGTAGTAGGGAGGGGTCGAGATGTAGCCCGGGAAGAAGCAGGACGCCAGCCGCGGCTCCCTGATAAGACGACCACGTGGAAATACTTAGATAAGTAGAAATGGGTTAATAATTAAGGCAGAGCTAGCCCATAAACAATAATGGTAACTGGCCAACAGGATTGTCTCAAATACAGAGTCTCTGAGTATTAGTTGGGGCTGACGCGGCTATGGGCCCAGACTGGCGGACTGGTGGGCTGGCAGAAACATACACGATACAGGGCATGAGATGGGGAGGTTGCTGGTAGGAATGGGAGGATAGCAGGGAAAGAAAACTGGGATCAATATGTAAAACATCTTTTAAATTATTTTTTTCAAAGAGGAGAAAAGGTATTTTGATCGCAAATGGCAAAAAACAAAAAATTAACTCCTCATGGATCTGACCTCTAAATGTTAATATGTGAAGGGCAGAAGTTCTACAAGTCATTGGAAAAACTGAACCTCTCCTTGTTTGGTAACTTGCCATCCCTGTTCACCAAAAGTGTGATAGTACGGTCTATAACTCTATTTCTACATAAAGCTCCCTGATTCAAATCACATTCCTCAGATGCAGCCCAGAGAGTCAAGTCTTCATAGGCTACAACCTGGTTGGAGGAGCTCTTAGGACCACAATGGACCTCACAGAGCACTGATGTGGCAGCAGGTTCCTACCCAGCCTCCCACCCCATCGCCTCACTCACTATGCTGCAGCTTCTGTGCTCACCCACACTTCCTTCACAATACCCCATAGCAGCACCCACAGAGCAACAATCAATCCTGTGGCACATATTCTGATATATATCCAAGCATTCAACATGGATCCAGGAAATTTCTTCCCAGACCTGAGATTGACAGGTGGCCCAGTGTCCCTCATTGGCTAGGTAGACTTGAGTGACAAGTGTTTCAAGGGTTACATTGTGCATAAAGACACAGCACAGACCCTCCTGGCCCTGGCTTCTACTCTTGAGCTAGACATTTCAGAGGTAAACATAGAGAATAATTTCAATTATTTTTGTTTTTGTTTTTTGAGACAATGATTCCCTGTGTGGCCCCTGCTGTCCTGGAACTCTCTCTATAAACCAGGTTGCCCATTCCCTTAGGAAGTATTATTAATAATCGTTTTGTTATTGTTTAGTAGATTTTTCTCATTAATTAATTTATGTTTATTTATTCATTTATTTAGGTTTTTTGAGACAGGCTTTCCTTGTGTGACTTAAGCTGTCCTGGAATCCACTCTGTACACAATGCTGTCACACAGATCCACCTCTGCCTCTGCATTGGAGTGCTGGGACTAAACACAAGAGCCACCACTCCCTGGTGAGACACAAATTTCAATGTTGCTTACTCTGTCTTTAATTGACGACCCAGCTACCTTCCTGCAGTGCACAGATTCATTATTTCCTTCCTTCTGCACACAATGTGACTATCTTGCACAGACACAATTTAGAATGAAATTATTCTCTTATTCTACAGATGGAAGGATTCCCAGAATATTAAAAAGTAAATAAAAATGTTTTAGGACCTAAAAGATGTCTGTTCTGTGGCATCTTGGTGAGGTACAGAGACCTGTAGTTACTTTTTTCCAGTTTGTCACAGGACCCTTGGACAACTATGAGAGAAAGGCAGAAGCCATGTCACAAATAAGATGATGTATTTTTCTCCTGACAGACGCCTGGGTAATAGATCCATTGCATTGGCGTTTTATTCCTGAAATTTGTGTAGAAATTTTGAGAAATGAATAATAATAAAAATGTCATCTCCAAGGTAATCTGAATAGTAAGAAAGAGTGAGGCTCAGAAAAATACATGTATGAGCACTATGATGAGCCAACACGGATGCCTCAGTAGGCAAATGAGAAAACAGCTACATTATTCAATGTTCTCTGCTCAATCGGGACTGGTAGAATGAATCTCTCTGTTTGTAGAAACAAACAGAGAGAGGAATTATTGGAATGTCTCACAATCTCTGTACCTACTAATGGAATTTTGAAGAACTTGGTAGTTGTTTGGTTTATGGGTGTGAATGTTTCAGCTGGTCTGCAGTATACTTGAGTAATTTAAAGAAATAGGCTTTAAAGCTATAAACTGATAGACTCAGCAGGATCCACATGGCATTAAATTTGTGTAGACTGTAATTGTTTCTCCAAGTGTTGTCGAATTTTGTTTGTGCTTAAGCAAATGAAACCTGTCAGGTCATGGTGGCATACACCTTTAATTTCAGCACTTGAGAAGCAGAGGGTGATGTATCTCTGTGTCTTCAATTGAGTTCCAGATAAGGTTCAAAATTTACACAAAGAAACCTCGTCTCAAAAATATAATGCCAACAAACAAACAAAAACAAACAAAATAAACTAAAAACAACAACAACAACAACAGCAAAAACTTGCATTAAGACTAGAGTATGGAGCTATGTAGTAGTTAGCCATGAAATACAGGCCATGGAGGAACACACCTTTAATATCAGCACTTGGGAGACATAATAAGGTGGGCCTCTGTGAGTTCTTGGCCACCCCCGGCAATACGAGATTGATCTAGTCTAAAAGACAAATAGAGAGATTTGGTGTCTCATTCCTTTTCCTTTATTTGGGAGGTGGATCCAGGAGTGATATGGGTGGGAGGAGAGAGAAATATAAGGTGGAAGGAGACAGAATCTTACTGTGTTCTGACTGAAGTCTTTTAGAGACAGCATGGCCCATTTGTTCTCAGGATTCAGTAGAGGTAAGAACTAGGGGTTGTCTGCCCTGCTTCTCTGATCTTTCATCATTAACCCCTTATATAAATCCACATTTTTATTATAAAGAACAATTAGCATTAGTGCTACAATCTCAAATATAGAGTATGTGTCACAGTTAAACTGTGGTGAAGGAGAGTAGAAATGAGGTAATAGAATTGATGGTATAAAGATTTATCAATTTACAAGACTTATTGCTATATTTTGCATGTTTGTGCATGAGACAGAATGTTTTCTAAGTGTATACAGGTTATGGGATGGATGTAGGTAAATATGAGATGCTTGAGTGCCAGTATCTGATCTCTGGTGACCACCAAAGAAATATGTACTGAGACCTATGCCTAGATGTGAAACATGCTTTTTATGATGAGCTAAAACTCTTCCAAAGATCAAAAACCAAACCGAAAAAAAAAAAGAAATAATGATCCTTGGAAACATGAAGCATCAGAATTAATATTTATATGGTAAGCTTGCAACAAGAAATTAATACTAATCCTATGGCAATGAATAACAATTTATAACAAATTGCTGATTACAAAGGCATACTAAGAAAACAGTTTTGTTAGAAATAATCAGAATGCTCAATGGAATTAAGAAAGCACAGCACACACATTGTTACAAAGTAACTTCTATACTTACCACAAAGTTACAAAAATCAAAATATGTACAATATTTGTAAAAGAATAAAGGCAATAAGGAAAATAACCCAAGTACAGAGGCCAGGAAATACAGTCAACAATTAATCTAAAAAACAAAGGAAACAAGGCCAGGAAATGTGTGATCTTGACCAATGATATCCAAATACCTATGAATGGATGTGTAAAAAGATTATATAAACACAGACTTCTAAATTCCAATTAAATCAACTAAAAGTTACCCTTCAACTGTTTTAACCCTCCAGGTAATGTTATTTCTCATAAAGACAGAAGGTAATGCTCTAGTGCTCTCTCTGCAAAAGGGGGTGATCTCCTTCTATGGCTCTCCAGTCCCTTATGCCTCTTTATGGTTTCAGGTAAACCAAGTCCCAGTGATTCCCACTCCCAAAACAATAGAAAAAATGAATGAAAATCTGCTTCCTGCCACATGGATTATGGCCCAAGATGAGGATCCTGCCCTAACTCTCTGCCACAAACCATACACACCTGAGAAATGTCCACAGATTAGAAAGTCCTTTTGTCCTCTGGAATTATACTTCACTGATTCACACTATTGCGACTGGTAGTAGCAAGTAGTTTAACCATTTTGTATTACTGAGAAAAAATCCATATCATCATTTTTCTACCACTTTCTAAAGTATTTATAAGACAAACCTGAAAGTGGAATGGAATATTCAGAAATTCAAAAAAAACAGACTTTCAGTTTTCCAATGTCTGCTGGCAGAGCACAATGAATGAAAGTTGTGCCTGTGTGTGCACACTGGACAGTGGTGTAACAAGCAGCACAACCTCCCATGGCAGGGCTGCAGAGTCTTTCACTTTCCAAGAAATAAATGTAAAAGGAGGTTCAGACAACAAGTATAACACATTGACCAAGAGAACCACAGTGTGCCTCATGGGCCCTAAAAATCCAAGCAGGAATGACACCACATCAGACCTACTCTTATCACCCTACCCTCACCATGGTATGGCTTATGTTCTTCCTTGCAACTCCCTAGAGCAGAAGTAGAAGAGAAACCTGGAAAGAAAAGGCAGGCTACCTGCCACCAAAACTACTGATTTCTAAGCATTCTCAGAGTACCTCATTTGCTGGAACCTCCCAGCTGGGCCTAGAATATTAGCAGCCCCCCTACCAGGTGTTCATCGATCAAATCACTCAGCAAAGTCCTTATATCTCTGTCTTACAAGCCTAGCAGAGAGGGGCCTAGTCAAGATATTTTATATTTTAGTAGATATTCTTCTGGTCTCCTCCAACACATCATGTTCCTCATGCAAAAACTGGGTCTTTTATATGCACAATTCATTGTATACTCTATGTGCAGTGCCAGCAATCCTTGACCTCATATCCAGAAAATACTGCAGCCAAAAGTACATCACATTCAACCAGTAACTGGTCTAAGTTCTGTTTAAGTAAAACAGGCCCTATATTACAAATAATGAGGATTCATGTTAGAACTTGGCAGCAGGAAAGAACATGGATATGGCATAGTCATGATCCAAAATGCTTATTTTGAAAGATACAAGGAGCATTATGACTCTGTGCTCCTGAGACTATGGATTTCTACTAGAGCCCATCAAGAGGATCTCAAACCTTTTTTTCTCAGACTGTACATACCAAAAGTGTGTGTTCTGTTAGGAAGGCCACAACAGTTTACCTAGATCTGTATTGTCTCGAGTACTATAACTATAGTAATTTTTTTTATACAATAAGGTCTGTCTTCTATCCAGATTCTGGATTGCACATATCTGTGAACCCCAAGAAATAGCCAATCAGGACAATTATGGATCATATAGGATTGATTATATAATTCCACATTGTTCATGTCAACTACTGCTTAAGGAGCCTCCAGCTTGCCTTTCCCTTTCTGCACTGTGACTCCTACAATATCAAAGTTGTTCATGAACTAAACCTTTCCACAGATCACACTTCACTAATAAGTCTCCACAAAAAAGAGCTTGGGGATCACTTACTAACTGCTCTATTTTTTCTTCTCACTGACCCAATGAGGTACAGAGAGGAAGGAATTGCAGGACCGTCTTCCCAGTCTTGGGCAGGAGAAGGATTTAGTGTTGACATCAATTCTCAATCAAACAGCATGAGGCAAGCATAAGGTATAAAATACTTTGCTCTACCCAGCTATCAATAATCAACATTACTTGAGAGAAAAGGAATGAAACTAGTTAAAACCTAGAAAGATCACAGAGCAGAAAAATAGAGATAAAAGCAGTCATACACTTAAATAAGACATTTAAATGATACTAGTAAGTGATTTTTGACAAATAAAAATGATGTAGTTTTAATATTTTCACAAGCTTAGCTATTTTGACATCAGAAAGGCCACTGCCTTAGAGAGAATATTATTTGCAGTACAAGTTTTAAGATATCTTATTGAAAAATATCACTCAGAGTCAGCTAACAGGGAAAAACCTGAAGGATCACAGAAGCCTAATGGCCAGCCACTACAGTTCTTATCTCTACACATGCACAGACCATGGGGAGATTCTGTCCTCACACTGCCTCCTCATACTGACTGTAGTCTCTATGAACCCCAAGACTTAATGCTCAGATTGAAACCTCTCACTACATGCCCCCTCAACTTATATTTCTCTTTGTCTATCCAGGTCACTACTGTCTCCATCTGTATAGTGCTGAGGTCAAAGGTGTTTGACCCCAAGTGCTGGGATCATTTCTGTGTGAGCTATTTAGCTTTCAGAGTGATTTCTCTCTCTCTCTCTCTCTCTCTCTCTCTCTCTCTCTCTCTCTCTCTCTCCATATGTTTCTCTCTCATAGCCAATGTTTCCTTCAAGTGACAAAGATGCATCTGCCTCTGATATCAAAGTGTTATGGTGAAAGCTGTGAACCATACTGCCTTGTCACTGATGACCTGGAGTAGATAATCTCCTGCCTCAATGTCTAACTAGTGTCTTAGTGTGTGTGGCTGACTAATGACTTATTGTGTGTGCTTATCTAGTGACTAACTGTCTGGCTACCTAGTCACTTTGGTGTGTTGCTAACTAGTTACTTAAGTGTGTGGCTATCTACTGGGTTAGCTGTGTGTCTAACTATTGGCTTAGCATTTAAAAAGGAGTGTAACTAACTATTTAATCAGCTCTGCAAATTGTTCTTCAGGCAATCATTATTTGTTAGATCACAAACAAAATATCAACACCATCAGAGATAAATAGATGCTTCCCATTTGCAGATGTTGCTTGCTGACCACTGTGATCTGTCACATACAGTCAGTGACCTGCTCCTCTAAATTCTGAGCGGACATAGCTATGTCATGCAGAATTTAAATATTTGCACTGGAGAGTTACCTCCTTGCAAGTTCAATACATTTTGACTCAAGAAAACCTACCAAACCTACATCCACACACTCGGATCTGTTTCCATGCACATGCCATGAATTAAAACATGCTGAGAAACTAAAACATTCTCCCTAACACAGCGAGGTCAATTATCACAATGGTGACTCTAGCAACTTATTACTCACCTCGAATCCTTCTACATCTAAACTGTGCCACCTATGCTCGTCTGAAGGAAGACGGAATGCTGAACATGGGAATCTTTTACCCATGCAAACATTGCACAGTCAAATACATGATGCAAATGGACAATTCTAAATTACTGAGGAGGTGCAATCATTGAATAAGTTTAAAGGTGTCCTACAGATGACAGCAAGTTCACTGCCGTGCAAGGAACTGATTGCAATCAAAGCTACCTGATTCAACACTAGAGAACTGGTCTCAAAAACATTTTTCTAACAGAATAGAAATGCTAAATTTCTAGCATTAACATGTCTTTCCAAGGAGATACCATTTTCTGCAATGAGATTAGTAAATATAAATACATATAATGAAAACATACATCAATCTCTGTAAAATACTCATAGGTGATCCAACCAAGACACATTTTACATTTCATAGATACTGTAATTCCTAAGTGTCTTTTAGGTTCAAGCTCCCATTTACACTTTGAACAATTTAAACAGAGACAGGAGACAGAATGTTCAGCTAATTTAACAGATGTCAAACGTCCATAGCAACAATGTTCCCGCAGTGTTTTTTTTTTTTTTTTTTTTTTATGGGTAGGATGTTTGAAACCTAGTTTCTCTTCTACTTTTGAGGTTGTCCTGGAACTAGCTCTTGTAGACCAGGCTTGGAACTCATAGAGATCCACAATTCTCTGCCTCTCAAGTGCTGGGATAAAGTGCATGAACCACCACTGCCCAGCTCCAGAATTGTTTCTTAAGTACACCAGAGACCTGAAACAGCAGGAACTTCTTTCCTGGACAAATATTGAGGTGAAGTTCTTGCTGATCAGAAAGACAGGAAATGTAGAAAGTAGAAAAAAGAAAACAAATACATTAACTGGGATGGGAAGATCTTGCACAAGTTATGTGCCATGCCAAATAAACTTCTTAAGGAGAATACGATATTGTATACTACTTCCAGTGGAAATTAAAGGAAGAGGAGACTTCTATGAAGTCAGGAGTAACTGTCATTCAATAGGATAAACTCAGATAGGAGGCTGATAAAGCAATGCTGCACTAGGGGAACACAAGGTAATTTAGGATCATCGCGGACTAAGCCCTAAGAACCAATAGTTCCAGAGTCCTGGCCCTGGACCCAATAGTCATAGCTCCATGTAGTGGGATATATTTTATCCTGCAGATCTGAATCTATCCCTCCACAATAACTTTGTTCCTGATCATTACTTGCTCCCTCAAAGAAATGTCATGTTTAGACAAGTGGCTCTGTTTTTTGTTTTGTTTTGTCATAATAACATGCCTTTAGGGGAAGCACCTAAGCCTAGGTCCCAGGTTGTTAAAAGATTTCCCCTAGAATGTTTCTACTCCTTGCCTAATGACCTATGTGAGAGCATTGACTGATCAGGCCAGTCCACAATACAATAGTGTTCCGCTTTTCAAATATTTCACATCTGGTGTCCTATCAGTCATCTGGCTGAACTAAGCTTTTCTCAAGAAGATACCAGTAACTATATGGTCCACAAAGTCTTCATATTCCCTATGACCAAGTAGGGATCTTATAGGAATTCAACAGGAGTAATGCTTCCTTGAGCAGCTTCTTACAGGTCTGGTCTATGAAATGGGGTTGGGCATAGAGGCTGATTGTAAATAATGGATGGCTCATTTGTAAAGGTTTGGAGCCAAACGCATGGACAATCATGGTAAGTTAATGCCTGTCATAGCATCATAATTTCTAACAGCAGTGATTTGCAAAACCTTATCTTTGGTGATTTAGAGGCAGTCCTCCCTCTGTTAAATTCTCCTTTGAGAGACTTATTATCTCCTATGCATTTGGAAATCCTTCCTGTTACCAATTTCATCTTCTATATCATAGCTTATTATTGGAATGCTACCCAACTCATGAGATGCATTTTACAACCCTCACAAAATTAGCAATAATTGAATCTTAATGAAAATTGCTGACCATCTTGATGTTACTGAAGAAATGAGAATTCTTCAGATTTGCTGACCTGCTTCCCTTGGGTGACACAAATGCATGGTAATGTTGACAGCAAAGAAGTTTCTATAAACAACTCCATACCCCCAATGCACAGGGCAGAGGCTGCTAATAGATCGAAGTCATTCAGAGGCCTGGCTCTGGGCCAATGGCATTTCAAGGCTTTCCAGGAAACTCATGGATTTAGTAATATGGCTGCAGCTCTGCACGCAGATCCAGAGAATATCAATCACACTGGATCTAGCACCTCATCATCTGAAACTCCCAATTTGGAACTGGCAACCCCTCACACACTATGATGTCCTTTTCCAGCTTGAGCTTGCTCAAAGCACAACACACCTAACCCCTGGCACTAGATGCACAAAACACCTAACCCCTGGCACTAGATTCTCTTAGAAGCCAAGCCTGAAGCCAAATGCAGGAAGGGCCCTGCACCACTTGTTACTGGCATGTCATCTAGAGCCCTGATTGCCATGTATGGCCTGAGAGACAGGAGCAGCTCCTAGCTTTTCATCCAGGTAAAAGAGATCTTGAACAATGTTACATAGCTAACCATGATTCAATGTGTTCAGAACTTAAATAAACAGACTCTAATAAAATTAACTCAAAAGGACAACTAAACTGTTATGCTTCTGACCATCCAACTACTGATATTTGTTCCAAACAGAGACACTCCATAGTCTAGAGCTCTCTATATAAATGTGGGTAATCTCCTGATATGGTAAAGAGAATTATATTTTAATTTAATGAACAGTGTTACAAATTAATGAGTTCTGATTATTAAATATATCTATAAAAA
Organism: Cricetiscus sungorus; assembly: GCA_030556225.1. Taxonomy (NCBI): domain Eukaryota; kingdom Metazoa; phylum Chordata; class Mammalia; order Rodentia; family Cricetidae; genus Cricetiscus; species Cricetiscus sungorus. The sequence goes on from JANBXA010000441.1 coordinate 77,162, forward strand.
TGATTGGTATACACAAATAAAAATGTTTAAGATACGTGCTCCCCAAACACCCACTGAGGTCATACAGTCACTTAGTTTAAGAAGGGGTAATCAAGAGGACCAGAAAAACACTGCCCAGAGAGTTAAGAAATAAATAACAAAATATATTTGTAATGACAAATTGCATTAATTTCCAGGTAATGCTCATAGAGGAGAAAACCTATAACAGAATTAGTTATTTTTTGTTGTTATTTATTTTAGCAGAGTTTCTCTGTGTAATAAATAACCTTGGTTTTCCTAGGTATATCTCTGTAGACAATGCTGAGCTTGAAATCACTTCGATGCACTTGCCTGTGCCTCCTCAGTGCTGTGGTCAAAGGTGTGGACCACCACAACCTGACTCCTAAAACAGATTTTGCATTCCACATATGTTGCCATCTTTATGTTCTTTCAATGCCTGACAACAGCAGAAAATTTGATAAATTTAAATAGTGTCCCAGTAAGTTGGCCCAGCAAGGCAATATAAGCTTTCAACAGAAAAGATAGCACCATAATTATTTCATAGTACAGGAGTAACATAAAACAAAAGGTCACACTTTACTAAAAGTTCCTGAGGAAGAAGTGCCAGAAGATGAGAAAAATAGGGAAGGCAGAACAAAGATAATATGAAAGCTTGGTTGGGGAGGTTTTGTTGAAGCTGTGTCTTATTCTAAATAAGCTTCTTATGAGGAATAGTGTTTGTTGTACTACTTCCATGGGGAAATGGAAGGAAGTAGTGGGCTTGTAGGAAGTCAACAGGAGTTACCATTCAATGGGCCAAACTCAGGAGAAGGCTACTCAAATAGTGCAGTACAGCGGGAACACAGGGAATCCCAATAACTTTACTGACTAAGCCCTCAGTGGTCATGGGCCCAATAATCACAACTCCATATGGTGGGAAGAGTTGTATTCTTGGGATCTTAAGCAACCCCTCCACAAAGGCCCTGGCCACAAACGGTTTCATTCTCTCCCAAGCATCTTTCTTGTTTCAAAGGATTACCTCTGCTTTATTTTCAATAACATTCCACCAAGAATTGTTAAGTCATTATATCAACGATTCTGCTCTTCCACAAAACAGCTCATTGGTGGAGTGTGATCCAACACAAGAACATCATCTATACATGTCTTCATTGACTCTTGCCTTTAACCTAGCCGTTGGGAGGCAGAGACAGGCAGGTATGTATGAGATTGGGTCTAGCCTGCATTATAGAGAAAATTTTAAGTCAGGCTGCAAAGCTATACAGAGAAAATCTGTTTCCAAAAATTACGTACATACATATATACACATACATATATTCATATATATACATATATATATTTTTAAAGAAAAATATATTACATACATACATATATACATATATATATATACATTTATTTAAGAAAAAAGAATTAAAGAATGTTATTTAGAGCACACACAAAATTAACTCGAAATGTAGATACACCCTTAGTCTAGGGACAAAACTCAAATGACTGGACAGATTTTGATGATCCCTCCTGGAAGAGCTCCAGTTCCATGAGGAATGTATGGTGGTCAGAAAGGGGAGGGTGCAAGGGTAAATGAAAGGAGAGGGAGAGGGAACTGGGATCAAGATGTAAAATAAGACCTTCTTATTTAGTTTGCTCCAAAAATAGAAGAGAAACTATTTTATTGGCCAAAAAAGACAATAATTCCATATAGATCTGACCCCTAAATGTTAGATGTGAAGGGCAAAACTTCTAGAAGGCACTAGACAAACTGAACCTATTCTTGTTTTGTAAATTGCTATTCCTGTGCACCAAAATCATAATGGACCTTACTAGAAAAATTTCTACACAATACTCCATGATAAAAAATCCTTTCCTCAGAAGCATCCCACTAGGTGAAGTTTTAATAGCCCGCACCCTGGTCAGGGGAGCTGCTAGAACCACAATGGGCCAAACAGAACACTGAATGTGACAGCACATTCTAGCTCAGCCTCCTCCTGAGGTGCCTGCCAAACAGACTTTCATGACTCCCCATCCCACCCTCCCCATCCCATCACTCACCATGCTGCAGCTTCTGTGCTCATCCATACTGCCCTCACAATTCCCCACATCAGCATTCACAGAGCAGCAAGCAATCTTCTGGTGCTTGTTCTGAAACCAAGCCTGCAGCATGGCTCCAGGAAGTCTCCTTCCACACCTGGGACTGGCGGGTTGGTTCAGTGTCCCTGATTGGCTAGTGAGTCTTGAGTGACAGGAGAGCTTCCTCAAGGGTTAGAGTGTCCTTAAAGACACAGCAAGTCCTGCACCACCTTTGTCCTGGATTCTACTCCAGACCTAGACTTTCAAAGATCTGCAAAAAGAGGAATTACATATGTGTTCATACGTATTCACATGAACACAGAAAAACCACAGACATGCCTTCCCTCTGTCCTCACCTGCAAACTTCTACCGGACCTGTGCAGCAGGCCCTACTTCAACCTGCCCCCTGCCCCCTCCCTCTCCCCACCCCACCCCAGCCTGGCCCAGCCTGTCCTGTGCAACTTGGTCCCTCCTGGCCCCACCCACCATGCCTGTCCCCGCCCATTCATTTTCAACTCATGCCCCAGTTTCTCATGCCAGGGTCAAAGGTCCATGAAGAGTTTGGGGCTGTCTTTCAAGACCAGGGAGTGGGAATTCCTGCCTGAGGCGTCAGTCACAACTCTGGTGGTTGAACTTCCTCTCCCAAGCTTCAGTCAGGGCCCTAGAACGGGACCTCCTGTGAATTTCCATTTAAGACAGAAGAAATGTCAGTCAAAGTGGCAGAGCAGGACTTCCAGGGAAAAGGGTTATGTCTTTAGTCCTGGGGACCCTACATCACTGCCTAAGGTGGGGGGGGGGGGGGGGGATTCCTGCCTCTGGTGTCAATAAGTGCACATGGGGCGGGGCTTCCTGGGAAACTTTTGTTCTTGTCGTGGAACTCTTCATCAGTGCGGAGAGGGTGGGACTTCTGCTCATGCTTTGAATCATGGCACAGCCTAGTGACAATCACCTAATGTAGTAGGGAGGGACTTCTGCTCTGGAGGGCGGGCTAGACTTCTTGCTGGGACCTGCCAGTTACACCCGCGGGGGCAGGACCTCAAGGATGAGCTAAGTCTGGGGGCAGAACCTCAAGGATGAGCGAGCTCTGAAGGCAGGAGAAGGAAGTGCCCGCCCTGGCCCCGTGAGTGACAAGCCGTACTGGAAGATCTAGGATGAGCAGTAAGTTCCCTCCTGTAGCCCAGAGAGTGACAGGCACACCAGAGGCACACACCCCTGGACCCATGATTGACAGGAGCAACTGGAAGAGCCCTCTCTTGAAAGGGATTCCTGCTTGTCTGGTGCAGTGTTATGATCGTTCCTGTGGTGTGGGTCAGGGAGAGATTGCCTGTATGGTTGCATGTGTTCATGTGTGCGGGCGCCGCTGCCTTCATAAATACTTGGTAATGGCATGCACGTATGTGCGTGTGTGTGAGCATGAGGGCTGTGTGTGTGCATACATGCATACATACATATGTGCTTGCACGTGATCACTTGTGAGGACATAAATGTGTGCAGGCGTGAGGATCGGTTTGGCCATTCATGTATGTGTACACTGTGCACATGCATGCTCACACATACAGACATGCATGTGTGTATAGACAGGCAAACATACACAAGCTTAAACTCACACATACAGACATACATGCATGCACACACACGCACACAACCACACACGCATGAAGTCACACATACAGACATACACGCATGCATTGTAAGGAAGGAAATATTTAGCCTAACCCCTCCCCCAAAGAAACACATAAAATTAAAAATGCAAAAGAAAAAAACTTTTAACTTCACATTTACATTAGGAGCAGTAGAGCTAGGGCAGAGGCAAAGAGTGCTCACTGCTATTGTGAGATACCTGTGTTCATTTCTCAGTACCCATGTCTAGTGGATTATAGCAGTATATACCTCCAGCTCCATGTAATCCAGTGCTGTTATATGGCTTCTACATACAGTTACATGCATTGTATACATTCATAGAGACACAATTCACATAATGAATTCAAATATTTGTATTAAAAATATTTGTATTAAAAATTCAAATATTTGTAATAAATTTGTATAAATTTATTTATTTATAAACTCAACAAAGTATCAAGATACATTCATGCCACATGAGGAATGGTAATGGGAATAAAACCAATTTCAGGGTCTAGATTAGAGGAGCTGAGTAAAATGTCTGAGTTTCATGGTGGAGAGAATAGGCACCAAAAGTAGCTTCTGGTCTACACACACACACACACATACACACACTGTGGGAATGTGAATACAACCAACGGGCTGAGAAAGACTTGAATGATGCTTATTAAAGTTTAATAACACTATGCACCAGAAATAATCCTTGGTGGAGAAAAGAATATCCAGTCAGGAAAGAGAAAAACCCATCACAACATTATTGTACATGACAGACACAATGGGAACATTTTTTTCACTAGTAAAAATTTCAAAAGAATTTCCTCAGGGCAGGGCTTGAAGAGTAGGTAGACAATTAGGACACATGAGGTGTTTTATTTTTTGTGTAATAAATAAAAGCATATTTGCTGGAGGGGTCTTTTGTTTGCTCATCCAGAATTGGTTTTGCTGTGAATCCCAGGGTGTCCTGTAGATCATTTTGTAGACCCAACTAGCCATATTTCCTTCTGTCATTTATTATTTTCACAGAGAGAGACAAAAGCTAATAAGAAATTGACATGATTTGCTTGGGATTAATTATGAACAAAGTGTTCTGTCATATAAATAGGTGAAGGTACATAGCTTTCCCTCTGAATCCAACACAATAAAACTTTATTCTTGCTGAAGAGACCTTGCTACTTAATCCTCAAATGAGTTTTCTCTTCCTGGTGGGAATCAGAGTGGCATTGATAACAATTCATTTTGGCTACGAGACTGTTAAACTGTGTGCTTTGAAGAAATTATTTGCTTTGCATGAGAAACTTCAGTATGCCAGATGGGCATAATTTTGAGATTTAAAAAAGTTCATCTTACAAAATAGGAACACATGGTCCTCTGGGTGGAGTTATTTAAATATCTTAATAAATACCCTTTGTAATTTCCAATGCTTCTTAGATCTTACATGTTTTTTCTTCTTATTTTCTGACCTTTAGTTACCCATGCAAAAGAGAAGGCTATAGTTTTGCATAACTCATTGTTGAAATTCTTTGCAAACATTTTTCAATATGTCAATTTTCCTAACACCAAAATTTTAAGCTCTGCATAAACTCTGGTTCACAAACCTTAAACTTTGAAAATTTTTGTTATCATGGCAGATTTCTGGATGTTTTCCATGTGCTAGATTTCTCATTATACAAATAATGGCACCCTCAAATATTGTATCTCTTTCCTTTCTCTCCTCTATTCTTCCCATGACTCAATTATTCTGGTCCCAATTTCCCTCCTTTCCCCTCTTCTTCTCCCTTTATCATTATCCTAAAACCCTCTTTGCTACCAATGTTGCCAATTTGCTAGGGAGGTTTTGTCCATTTCCCCTTCTCTGGGGTATTAATATTTCTCTTTTTGGGTCCTCCCTTTTTCCTAGCTTTTCTGTTCATGTGGATTTTATCTTGTAACACTTTATTCTATTTCTAAAATCCATATAGAAGCAAGTACCTACACATCTATAATTGTGACTCCTAACAACAATGTGAGCAATAGTGAAGAATCAACCTTTGTACCATGCCTGACCCTTGCCAGCAAGGATGGACGCGACTCCGGGTAGATCGTCTTCATGCAGTTTTAATCAGGATCCTTGAAACATGTTCTTCTGACCCGCAAGAGCCTGGGGGACCCCTACACAGGCTTAAATACCCTTGAGCTAACCAACCCCAGTGAGCCACGTGGACCCTGCAGATAGGCTTCTCTCATGCGGAAGCAGACAGGCTGAACACACTTAACCAATTAAGGGTTTGTTTATGCCAGAAAGCGTTCATCCTTGGGGAAGTGGAAGGCAGAATCCAGCGCCATCTTTAAGGCATGGCACTTGGCGGCTCTCTACATTTCCCCCTTTTTGTTTTAATAATGCAACAAGCAAGGATAGTGGTCTGGTCTCCAGTAAAGCAGTGGACATTGTAATGACCCTGAATCCTGGTAGCCAGCCAAGTCAGTGCCACACCTGTCCAGTATCCTTTTTCCTGGAGGCCTTGGACACCAACGCACATTGCAACCAGACTTGCCCTTCTCGGAGTTTCTCACTTACAGAGCTAACTCGGAGTACAGTGCTAAGCCATACAACCTGAGCGTGAAGGATCAATTCTTGTTCATGACTGCGAGCCATGCTTAGGGAGACTGTCCTGCCTCAATGGCTGTAAATGCCTGGACAAACATAGCTGCATACCGCTTTTGAGAAAACCTCATCTTGCAAAGGCACCACAGGCCTATGAAGGAGATAAGCAACAAGAGGACAGCCATGGCTCCCATTCCCTCCCACTCTTTCAGATGATGCATGGCAAAGGGAACCACAATGACAATCTGGCAGCCAGTCCCGCTTCCACATGTGTTGAATTTACTGCAACAATGGACACTCACAGCTGTGCCATCAGGTCATCAAAGTCAGCAGACCAATTTCCTAAAAGATAGCTAGACAACTGTTGTGACAAGTTAGCAGCATGTGTAAAGTTCTCATATTGAATGCTGGTAAAACACAAACCTGGATATTTCATTTCATATCCCAATTGGGCCAGCTGCCAAAAGGTATCTATTTGCTCCTGCACCAGATCAATTCTTTGGTTTACAATCATTAAACCTTCTTGTAGTTGAGCACCAATTGTGGATTGAGCATCCAAAGCGGTAGCCACATTCTTGGACAACTCATTTAGCTTAGAGACTGTCTGCACTGATGTGCTCATAGCCACAGTAGCTGTGACTGAACCCACAACTGCAAAAAGAGATAGCTGCAACTATGGCTGTAATGCCAAAATCTCTCCCTGCAGCCTCTACCAAACAGGCAATAAAATCTGAAAATGGTTCCATTGGGCCTTGTAGTATCTTAGTGAGGTTACCACTCTCCTCTCCCTTATTGGGTAATAATTTCCATGCTTTTATGGCAATCTGATTTACTTGTTCAAGACTTAAGTCATTTTGTAAAGCTTTCCAGATCTCAGGGAAAAAGGAACGCCCTGTACCTCGGCCCCACCCTTCCTCACTCTGATCAAGAGAAGGCGCCAAAGCATTTTTCCAGGAGTGTCCCTCCCCTCCCCACATTGCCATTTCTCCTCTCCCTTCCCCCTCTGCCCCTTAAGGGATTGTTTCTGAATTCCTTTTACGAGGGCTTGCAATTCTTCCTGAGCCCAGCACACTACCTTAATGTCTCCCGAAACTGCGAACCAAGGTGCAATGGCATGGCATTCACTCAGGAATCTTTCTAGTGTGCTTTTCTTTATTTTAAGTTTCTTTGACAAAAGTAGCTCCTGAAGAGCCAGAAAATTTGGATGAGACTGAGAAGTCCCCATCTTAAAAAATTTAATTTCGGTTTGTTACAACCGCTCACTCAATGCCTGAGACTTTATTGCCGCTTTTTCTCCCCCATGGTCTTTAGCTCGATCCCAACTTACCTGGGACTTTATAGCTCCTTACTGGAGACCTTATCACATCTTTACCTAAGGCCTTAAATTTGGTCCAAACCCGAAACTTCATTGCTCCTTACTGGAGACCTAATCGCCTCTTTACCGAGGGCCTTAAATTTGGTTCCAACTTACCTTGGGAACTTGCCAGCGCTGCCCTGGCTACAAGAAGTTCTGATCTGAAAATTCCCCGTACGGGCTACCATCTGTACTGTGCCTCACCCTTGCCAGCAAGGACAGACGTGACTCCAGGTAGATTTTCTTCATGAAGTTTTTATCAGGATCCTTGAAACATGTTCTTCTGACCCATGAGAGAGACCCAGGGGATCCCTGCACAGGCTTATATACCCTTGAGTTAACCAACCCCAGTGAGCCACGTGGACCCTGCAGACAGGCTACTCTCATGTGGAATCAGACAGGCTGAACAGACTTAACCAATCAAGGGCTTGTTTAAGCTAGAGAGCGTTCATCCATGGATAGGAGGAAGGCGGAATCCAGCACCATCTTTAAGGCATGGCACTTTGCGGCTCTCTACAAACCTTAAATACACATCCCTGATAGCAAGATTGATGAATACCTTATATGCTATCTGAGAGCCTTCATCCCGTAGCTGGTGGAAGCAGAAGTAGACCCCTACAGATAAACGCTGGGCCCATCTCCATGATTTAAGTTGCAATAAGGGAAAAATGTTGAAGTGATGAGCTAAGGGGTCAAGACCAGGCTGGAGAAAACCCATAGAAACAGCTGACCTAAAAATGGGAGCGTTCATAGACTCCATCTGATAGCTGAGAAACTAGCATAGGACCAATCAAAACACCCTGAAAGTGAGTGTTATTTAGGACTATTGGGCAGTGTATGTGACCTCTGATAGTTGATCAGTATTCATCTGTATTATAGGAATTGACTTTGGGAGCCTATTATACATAAAGAGATACTCTGTTTGACTAGACACATGGGTGAATTCCAAATGATATGACAGACTTAGAGATACCCCATGGGAGAATTATCTGTGTGTGGGGAGGAAAAGGGGGATGGGATGGGTGTTGGGAAGGAACACATATGCAGGGAGGGTGAGGAAATTGTGATTGAAATGTAAAACCAGGTTGTTGCTAATTTAAATAAAAATATCAAAAAAGAAAAATTGAAAGATTTCTACCAAATATAAATATTTTGCCTGCTCTGTATTGGGAGAGCATTTAAAAAAATATATGGCTATGGAGAATAGAGAAAGCATTCCAAAATACACCCCTAAGCTATTCAGAGAAACCTCAAAACAAACTTATGACACACAAACAAACAAACAACCAGAACATAGTTCTTTAAGATGTATATTTATTTTGTAATCCTTATAGAGAAGTGTGGAGTTAGCAGGATGTGAGAATTATATGAACAAGCCAAGCTACACTGATGTGAAACCTTGTCTTGCTATAAGAGTAAAACTTAAACCTGGAGCAGTGTTGTACAGTTTGAGGGTGTACATTTTTGCACATAATCATAATTGTGAAGGGAAGTGAAGGAAACTCCAGGGATGGCAAGTTTAATCATGGCCTAGCATCTTTGATTGACATTTCTTTAAAAGAATGGAGCAGGGATTTGTGGGCACAAAAATCCCAAGTAAGCTACTTGTTCTTATTGCATGTTAGCTCTGTGAGAATGCCTGATTCTTAGTATGAATTACATTTTTGTGTCTTATGTGTTTGTTGTTGCTTTTGTGGGTATGTATGTGTATTCATTTTTCTGTGTGTGTCTTTGTGTGCTACAGTTATTCAGTCACTTACTTTTTACTCATAATTGCACCTATACCATGTGTTCAAGTTTTCCTAACGATAAGTGTATGAATGGAACTGTATGTTACTTTCAGTAAATTGAAAATCATTAAGGCAAAGGCACAAGAATGGTGTTGTATCTCTTTTGGAAAAATGAAAATTGAGGCATAGGAAATATGTGTAAATACACATCAATCAAGTTGAATGGAATAATGGTGCTTTCACTTTCATGTGTATATCACTATAGCTATGTAGTTGTTTGGTAGGAGAATTGAAAATAAGTATAACTCAAAAGAGGCTTGCATTTTGGGGAAAAAGTCATTGAGGATATAGTGTGAGTCAATGAGTGGGTGAGGTTGTTTAACCATACGGTAGGATTACTAGAATGTTGTATCATAAGTGTTGCCTGGCAACTCTGCTTAAATTCTCTATTCCCATACCATGGGCCCAAGAAGCAGAGAGCCATTTAGATGTAGTATTATTATTGGATACATTTTCTCTAAGAAGATAGGTGGTCCAGACAAGCTTGCATGTCAGCATATGTGGAAATTGTTTCTGCTGACCAGGTCATTGTCAAATCCCTGAAATTATGACTGCAGCTTCTTAGTATTACCCAATTCAAGATTACCTAACATCAGGAAGTATAGTCTGTGGAGACAATTCAATTACTTCTGTTGATGAATGTTGTCTTCCCTAGAAAGTAAAACTATGGATTAAGAAAACAAAAAGTATGAGGCATCCAGCAAAAGGTGAGTTTTCCACCGTAAGCTACTTTCAGAAATGTATTAATCCTTTTGTTAGGCTAGACTGTGGGATAATTGGACAGACAAGGATTCATCTCTATTGAGGCAGGCACCCAACATCAACTATCTGATGTCCCCTAAAACCCTGGATCATTATTAAAAGAAATGTGGAGTCTGATTCCACCTTGCTGGAGTTAATTTTGGCATGCCAGTTCATTACATAATTATTTAAATAAACAATGACATGATTTTGTTATCTCCTGAGGAATAAAGTATGTTACATATTCTCATTATTTACCCATTCATTTTATTGTTTAAATCTATGATTAAAGATTCAATGATCTCTTGAGTTTGGAACAATTTCTTTAGAGTCAAGTATAAAACAACATCTAATTATTTAATTATTAAAATCTATAAATATTTAATCAGTGATCACTACAGTTTGGGCAACCTTGTGGGATTCGAATGTGCCAAACCATATCATCATTTGATGTTATAATTATTTAAGTATTAAATTAGGTCATTTAATAATCCAAGAATCCTAGAATTTATATCTACCTTGTAGGGTCAAGTATGCCAGATCATCTAATTATATAATTAACTTATTTAAATATACCAAAATCTTATGGATCATTAGTCAGGTTTAGAGTCAACTTGTGGGAGCTTATGATGTGTTATGATTATTTAGTTATTTAAACAGGTCATCACATCAGCCATGATAACCTTGAGTTTGGAACCATCTTGTAGGAGTAAATATGCAAGGACACCTAATTATTTATTTAATTGTTCAAATAAATCATTATTCCAGAAAGTATTCAGGCTGACTCTACCATGGGGAATTTAAGTATGCAACATAATCTCATTATTCAATTATTTTACAATTATATATTAAATGTTTAAATCAATGATGATGTTGTCCTTCATGACCGTAGTCTTTCAAGTACTGCCTCATATTTAATTTTGTGACATTAATTATCCAAGTATTAATTCATTGAAAATCACTGGGGCCATTTTATCAGAGTTCAGTATGTAGAGCTATCTAATTGTTTACTTATTTGATCACTTAAATGATGATGAGGTTATCATTTAAGGGTTTGGCTGCAGTGCTGTGAAAACACTAGACACCTGGTGTCAGAAGCAAATCCCAGAGCATGAGAGACACTGGGAGATCCAGTGATCACAGATTTCATGATAATAGATTTTAATAAATAAATTATTAAATGCTTTAAAAACTGGATAGTTTCACATCATTTATTCCTGGAAAGATATGCCAAACCCATTATAGAAGCAGTCATTATCGATTTAAAATTTCAATATTTTAATAATCAGATGATCACAGGATCTTGTGTAATTAACTATGTTTGGCCAATCTCATGATATTGAACTGAGTCCCTATATTCATGATGTGGATGCATTGGTGGACAGGAACATTTCAGCAGAGGCTGTGGCAGGAATAATTTAGGGAGATTCACCTGCAGAGGCAAGAGAGAGCAGCTCCTTCATGCCCAGTTTCATCATGCCCAGTGAAACTGTCTTGACAACCATCGTGATGCTTCCTGTGCTTCTGTTGCTGCTGCTTGTCCTTCTCATAGTAGAGAGCAGAGAAGGCCAGAATGTGGAGGAAGAGCTGAACGGCTATCATTGTGACTATTCTGCTCAGCTCTGTCAGATTGTGGAAATTCCCATACGTGGGCACCATGACCTTTATCAGACCCAATCATATGCACTCACATGAGACAGTGAAAGAGAGTTAGTTTTCTGTGTCATGCCTGGACTGTCTAGGAACTCATAAATACCCATATATCTCCACCCAACATACCCTGATGCAGCATTTGTAACCTCAGAGCAGATGTCTTCAAGAAGCTTTGAAGAGAAGAATAATTGAAATTAGATGGCATTGTCTCCGGGAGCCTGGGCTGAGGTCTTCATCTTGGGGTCATCTTAGAATATATCTACAATGTGAAGGTTAATCTCAGTAGCTTGTCAGGGTTCATAGAAGAGCAGCTGTTCTGTGTTTGGTACTGAAAAGCATTTCCCAACTGAATGTGATACATAATCTTGGCCCAGACCGGCTTAGATTCCCTAGGAGCCATGGAAATGTACACAGGGGCCATTGATAGAGGAAGGAATAGGTACAAGAGGAGGTAGATGTGAAGTTGGGCAAGCCCAATGTGAAGGTTGTCAGATCAGATACATGGATAGAGAGAATTATATTTCAGAGGATGCTGTATGAGAACTGTCAGTGTTTTGGTGTGGGATGGTGTTTTCACATGCAGGTTGATGTGTTGTCCCATTTTGCCTATGGACACTTGTTTCTTTTACATGTGTCTGGTGCTGTGGAGGAAAAGGTAAAAAGCACCTTGAGCATACACTGTGGACACCTAGAATTTTGTGTGAAGTCCCTGTGAAGGACAGGGGTGGATATATGCTGTAAGCATCCTGTGGTGACAAATGAGAATATATTATTTTCCCTAGGTACCAAGTTTGACTTTCCTCAGAACACCAGAATCTGTTTGGATACCTATGTATGTATCGATGCCAGGCCACAAACAGATGGCTTTCTACAGAATATGTAATACTTCCCATGTATGAGGGGGACTTGAGGACTTTTGAGAAAAGAAGGAGAATTTTCCTAAGACGTGTCTGGTGAGTGACAGGGTGTAGAAGTCTGTAGACTGGAGATAGATTGTAACAGACCTGCAAGTATCTAAGAATGGTTGCCCATTGAAGCCTTGCAGTGTTAGGGACACCGAGCCAGCCCCTGGTGCTCAAGGGGGTGGGTAAGATGGAATGTTTATTATTTCAATGTTTCCTTGTGCCCACATCTAAGGGCACTGTGCAGCCTACTTACTGGGACAAGGGCATAGATGATATAAGCCATGTTTCCCTGATGCAGATGATGTATGGCAGCATTCAATCTGGACCCTGATGGAAGGGTAGCATGGACATGAAGACCAAGGGTTTTAGTTGCGATTCTCCTTTCTCGTATGTACACAAAGAACCTGGATCCCACATGAGTGCACACGACTACATAAAATTTTGGTTGGTCCATTCCAGACAGGCCTTCTGCCAAATTGGAAGCCAGTGCTGAGCATAGGGCCAAATTGTGGTGAGTTTTCCTCACCCCAATGATACCTGTCCACTTTGCTATGTACCATGTACTCTGAGATACCACTGCCCTCCTTCCATATTAGTCCTGGATTTGTCTGGGAGGTCACTTCTTAGCTGGCAGGATTGACTAAGACGTTTTATTTCTCCAGTGTGCGAGGATCTAACAGATTGAAAGCCAGCCTGGAAACTGAGATGATTAGAGTTGGTCATGGTTAACTAGATACCTTCAGGATCTCAGATAATTGTGGGGAGTCTAATTCAAAATAACCTGGATTGGCAGTTAGAGACAATACTCAGGTCCCATTCCCCAATTCCATATGTTTTTTCCTGAAGATTCAATCTCAGGCTATATCCTGCCATGGGTTTTCTGTAGGCTTCAGTAAGGTTGCTGTGCAGGCTTGCCAGTGAGCCTCCCTGTGTTCTTTCTTGGGGTATTCTGAGGGGTGGAAGGGTCTAAACGCAGATTGTTTCAGGGCAGTGAAGTAAATGAGTTCTGTGATTCGAACCCTATCTCTACAAATCACCTTGGCCCTCCACACTCTTGGTATTTATCCCAATGCAGCAGTCCAAGAGAACAATTTCAGGCAGCCCTGGTTTTTTGGTGGCTATTTTTGAGTGTGTTGCAATAGGCTTCTGTTGATTTATCTGTTTGTCTTTTGTTTGTTGTTGTTGTTTCTGAAAGACCTGAGGGTGTGTACACCAACGTCCTGTGGAAGCTGCCATTCTCAAGGTACTACTGCCATCAAACCATGCATTTGCAGAACAAGCCAACATATTCTGGAATTTCTCTCTCATGGTTGCAGGCCTCTGTCTAGGGAGGTTCTGTCAGTTCTGGACATCACAAGACATAAACAGGACTTTTGCATTGTCTTCGTCAAAGGTGAGCACTGGGAGAATGCAGGATACAGGTGCCCCTGTTGGAAGCACCATGGCCTTGGCTTGCTCTGAACAGGAAATTCAGTCACCTTTGTCTAGAGTGGCCATATCAGTCAGTATTATGGGACATGTCTACAAGGATACTGCATCCTGGCCTAATATGTGGGTTTGCCTGGAGCTAGAGCACAATATCACCTTCCCCTATCCATATTTTTCATGAACATTCCCAGCAGCACCCACACTTAAATTTTGGAAAGCCTGCACAGTGCCAAGTATCTGTGGCCTATATTCAGTGTCTCAGGGGCACAGAGTAATTGTGGACAGATTTATGCCATCCATAATGCCTTCACTACCATCCATTCCAAGTCATCTGCCTGGCTTTTTAAAATTTTCTTTTAGACATGGTTTTCTCCTATATCTAGAATACAGGTGTTTTTAGTGACTGAGACCTGTTGAAAAAAAATTCTGATCTAGAGAACTACCCCAGAATTTTTGAAGGGGTTTGGAAGGCATCACCCTCTAAATCATATGCAACAGGACATAGAATTAAATTCAGTGTAATGGCTAATGGTGAATCTGAGGAGAAGCATCCAGAGTAGATAGTGGACTGGAGGGTATGTTAAGCTGACAGGAAAACCTGCTGGTACTACCCAGATCAATGCAGGATTCTTTTCCCTACCTCTCCAAAAGACTTCCTCTCTGATGCAGAGTTCCCATGCATGTGTCATGTCCTGAGATTTGCTAACTACCTGACTTTGTCTTAAACCAGGGAAGAATACTCAAGATCAAAGATTGAAAGTCTGTTGCCCTGCTCTCCTTTGTCCAGGTATCATGTCAGTGGTTAAAATATATACAGACATTTCTGAATTTAAAACATGACCCTATCTGGGGTATCAGAACATCTCTCAATTCTCTCTCTCTCTTTTCCTCTCTTTCTCTCTCTCTCTCTCTCTCTCTCTATATATATATATATATATATATATATATATATATATATATATGTGTGTGTGTGTGTGTGTGTGTGTGTGTGTGTGTGTGTGTGTGCACGCACGCGTGTGTGATAAGGTATCTGGGATCTGGGTTTATTCTTTGTGTGTTCCCTAAACCAGAAGCCCTAAGTAGTCCTAGAGTGTACTTTTCTTGTGATCAGCTAAAAGATTAAGGGTATTGATAATTTGGCATTTATAGGAAGTAATTCAGGGTGTAATGCTTCAGTTCCATCTCAGGTGCCAACAATGTCTGCTGTGAATTGTCCTGAGTGTGTGTGTGTGTGTGTGTGTGTGTGTGTGTGTGTGTATTTTTGTATGTATGTGAGGTGTCTGTAGTTTTGGCTTAGAGGCTGTGTATAATTTGTGGAAATCTTACAAATTGTGGAAGTTTCCTCCTTAGTAGTGGCCAGACAAGCACATCAAGGAATTCAGAGTTACTCACACATGTGCACTGGGCACCCTCAGAGCACTCTTTAGTAGCATCAGAACATATGCATCCAGGATGCTGATGGAAAATCAGAGTTGCAAGAGATAAGAAAGGTTTTCTGCAGGAGTCAGAGAGGAGGTCTTCTTCTTGGGGCCATCTTGGAAAATCTCAGCAGTGTGGGGGAAGTCCCCTGTAGTCTTTCCATGTTTGTGGGAGAAGGGCAGTCTGTTAGGAATAGGAAAGAATTTCCCTACTTAATATGAAATAACATCTAAATACAGACAGATGTAATTGCACTAGATGCATGGTTGCCAGTGTAAATAGAAGGCAGGAATATAGGGATACACAGATAAAGAATGAAGTAGATGAGAAACTTAATAGATACAAGGAAAGAGTAAATACATTAACTTCAGCAACTCAGGAATTGGAGGTAGAATGTTTCATGTTAGTTCAAGGCCACACTAATGCTAAGACACTGATCATGTCTTAAAAGAAATATCACTCAGAAAGTTGTCGTCTGCACCTCGGATCACATGCTTCTGATTCAAGAACAAGGGATGTTGAGATAGGAGTGGTATGGTGGTTGAAGAAAGAAATAGAATTAGAAAATGGAATCTGAAAGCCTTTTCCTCTAATGGTCACTGCCATTTCATTTGAGTCAAGATGAGATATACTGGCTGGTTTGGCTAATTTGCTTCTCTGATTTACATATTGAAAGTTGAACCCCAACATCTGTCTCTGGGTCTTTTATATTTTGGTGCTACATTTGACAATGTGGGAACTAGCTCAGATGGTTGCATAGTGAAGCCTATGAGATGGCTAGCGTGTAGGCACATGTTCAGGGACAGAAAGGTAAGTGGGCAAGTTGGATGGAAAATTTTTCTTTCCATGTGCCCTTGACACTACATCAAGCTCTATGGTGACCTACTTCCTGGGAGGATGACATGAATTTCACAGATCCATTACTGGCTCCTGCTGCAGATAATATTGCTTAGCATTCAACTGAGTTTAGATGGCTTCGTTCTGTGAGCATCAAGGCCAAGTTTTCCTGTGGTCTTTATCATTTCTTATTAGGTAATCATGTCCATGGGACCATAGTCCTATAAAACTGTATCCCTCCCAAGTTCACACAGCTCTCTGCCATTTGCCCTGTGTCCAGCATGGACCTGCCTTCTGACAGGTGGAAAATCAGTTCTGGGGTTTGGGCCATATCTAATTGAGTGGTCCTATCCCCTATGTCATCTGCCCACCTTCACTTGTGCCCTGTGATCTAACACACAACCATCCTGCTACCCTGTCAGCCCTCAGTCAGCCATAGGGACCCCTTATGTAATGGCTGCTTTCACAATGAAGGTTTGTTTTGCTCAGTATGCAAGAGACCAACATGCCGAATGCCAGCCTGGATACTGGAGTAGTAAGGAGATCACTGTTCCATCAGTGAATGTGGTAGGAGGTGGACATCAGAGTAATCTGACTAGAAATGTACGGTTCAACATACAGCCACTGGTTCCTAAGTCCATGAATTTGGTTCTGAGGGGGAGCTCCTGTGTGCAGTTTAGTTCTTCTTGTGGGAGATAGCTTCTTTGCATGCAAGTTGTTGTGTCAAACTCTTTTGTCTCTGCATCCTTGTTTCTGTTACTGGGGGGAAAGAATGAAGGCATCTTGAGGGTTTCCTTTGAGGACTCCTAAAATTTTGGGTGAAGTCACTGAGAAGGGTTAGATTGTTTTCCAGGCAACATGGTGTAAAAAGTGAGAATTTCTTATTCTCCCTCAGTTTCTAGGTGGCCTTTCCTAAGTCCACTTGAATCTCTTCAGAGTTCATTGTGTGCTTGGCTTATCAATAGATACATGATTCAAAACATTCCAATTTGAGGGAGACTGGCAGACTTGGAGACAAAAGAGAAGTTTCTGAATAGTGCCTGGTGAGTGGTGGAGGTCCAAGGCTGTGGCATGGAGGCAGATAGTAAAAGTGCTGGAGGTAGCTCAAAATGGTTTGCATTGTGAAGCTTAGGAGATAGTTAGTTTGGATCTTTTTTCTCAGGCTCTGTTTGGCAAGGGGCAATGTACGATGGAATGTTTATTGTGGATAATATCCACATCTAGGTAACTTGGTGGCCTGTTTCCTAGGAAGTTGTCATGGATGTCACCTGCCCCTGGGTGTCCCTTGATGCATATTATGCGGTACAGTATCCATGTGAACACAGAGGGAGGGGTATCATTGGCTGCAAGAGCAAGTGTTCCACGGGCCTTCCATCTTCCTCATCTAAATATCAGATGATATTTATTTAAAATTCAACCCCTCACAAATTCTCACAGTTGCCTACCCTTTGACTTTTGTCCATTCTGGACTGGCCTTCTGCCAGGTGTGATGCCAGTGCTTGGACTAGGACCCCATTGTATTGTGTTGTCTTCACATCTGTGTCACATGTCCAACTCCTGTTCGCTGACCTCAGTGACATCACCACCTCACTGCCCTACCAGCCCTGAGTCAGCCTTGGAGACTGCTTCTTCTCTGGCTGTGTTGAAATGGAAGCATGTCTTTGTTTGTGTACAAGTTTCCAGCAGACACAAAGCAGGACTAATAGTTGGAGTGGCCACCTTAGAGGCCAGGTTCAAGTAGATAGCTGCTAGATTTCTGAATGTGGTTTGGGTGGGTATCAGAATACCTTGGCTGAATAGATAGAGAGTGACACTCAGCTTCTAGCCCAAGTCCATGAGTTTGGTTTGGATGCTTCTTTATTATTCTGCAGATTGGTATGAGATTGTTGATGATTTACTAAGGGTGGGATTAAGTTTGCAAGTGAGGCCCTCTGAGCTCTCACAAGGAGCAATCTTGGGGCTTCCATGGACTGCTGGGTGCCTATAGCCTACTGCCTATGGAACAAGAAGTAGAGGATACAATGATACCTATGAATCCTTTCACCTCACCTCTGTATAACCTCCACAACTCCTAGAATACTTCCATTGCAGAAGGCCTAGAGACCCAAAGATAGAAAGTCTTGAACTGAAACCTTGTTTGGTTAACATTTTTGAGCTTCTTGCTAATGGATATTTTTGCTTTGGAAAGGACTAAGGAAGAGCACCTATGGCCTATTGAACATGGCATTCTCTATGTACAACTGGCAATAAGGAGAATGATTTTGTGAATGATGCCAGCATGTCTCCATGAGTGTCTGTACATGCTTGTTTACTTCTCAGAGAAAGGCTCCCTGTGATGACCCCACATGATTGAATCTATTTGAAAACTTTGGTTTTCTAGAATTATGAAGTACTTGTGACGAATATCTGTCAAATAGTTCCTAAACCACTACTTCATTTCCTAATTTTAAATTCTGCAAATCCTCTCTAACTAATTTGCACTTAAGAAGTACTCTTAATTCTGAAAGTATTCTGAAACTCTAGTAGCCAAACAGGCCTCTGATCTACAACAATACCCATGAAAGTATACCCCTCTTCATATAAGGACTATACACGTACCATCAAGGATGCTAGGGATTTACAAGGCAGATCATGGTGTGTTCACAACATTGCCAACTACATAAAAGGACCCTGATTATATCAACTTTATCCAAAAGCATCACAATTCTATTTAGCCTCACACAATCTTTTAGACAAGATATTTTGAAAACTTTTCTCTACATTCCAATTTTGATAAAATATGTTAAGCATTCCCTTTTTCTAATATTGACTATTGATTTGCCTAGTTTCATAAGAATCAAAAACTTCCCTCTAGTGAAAAATTTAGTCACCTATGTATTATGTATGTTTCCGTGCACATAAGACTTATCAATATTATGTAATAATGTCACATATTTTCCTCTTTTAACCTAAGGGACTCTATTCTGCTATATGTTAATACAGGATAATCTCTGAATTGCCTGCCTCCTAGACCTGGCTATAAGTAGATAAACCTCCACAGATAATATAGAAAGTTGTATGTCTGTGGGGCAACCTTGGGGCATTTGAGATATAGGAGCTTCTTGAGAAGGGCCTGCTTGGGGTAGAGGGTGGAGGTATTTTGAAAGGAGAGATGTTCAGGTCATTGAGAAACATTATTTATAATTCATGAAAGCCTACTGCCCAGAGCATGTCATCTTCCTAAGCCCCAGGCCTCTGTAAGAGTTCTTTCTATCCCCATGGACCTTGAGCCCCATTGCATGGCCTCTGGTGGAGTTGAGTCTTGGACCAGTTCAGGTTGAATCACCCAACACCATTCCCTGAGAACTCCTTGGATTGGGTATGAATCTTGCTCCCCCATGTGTCTTATCCCCAGCAAGAGTGCTCCTGTTTCTCTGGTAAACACTCCCCAGCACTCCTGGTGCTCTAGTAAACAACCTACCCCCTACCCCACCACTCCAGAAGAGCCTGCCCTCCCCAAACCCTGTGGCCTACCTAGCCCACTGCACCAATGATTGAGCACTGGAACTGGAACATAGGGTGGATCCAACAATCTTGCCACCTCAATTGGAGCTGCTCTGAGCACACTAGACCCACCTATCCATGCAGGACCACCTTGACTCTCCCCCTGCTTCATGTCTGACCGCCCCACTGCCAGTTCTCTGTCAGAGCTCCTGGCACATGCCAGAGTTCCCTGCCTGCCAGATCTTTGACAGCCCATCACTGGGCATCTGCTGGAGGAGGACCAATCTGAATCATAACCTGCCTGATATTTGGCCCCCATCTCTTGGGGCCTTGCCTGCAGAGAGACCTCCTAGAGTGCTTGGTCCATCCAAAGCTACAAATATCAAATTTCTGACCAATCTAAACTCACTGGGGTAGTGGCATATAGAGAGACCTCACCTACACCCACAGGAAGAAGTGATGGAAGACAGAGATACAAGAAATCACCTAATATTTCAAAGACAAGCATGACACTACCACAATCTAGGGTTTCTACACCAACTACACCTAAACAACTGAAAGAATTTGAGGCAGAAGAGAATGACTTAAACAATAATTTTATAAAAGACCATGTGAGAAAATACCTTAAAGAAATGGAAGAAAAAACAAAGAAAATTTAGATGAAATACAGAAAAAGAACATGCAAAAAATATAAGAAATGAATCAATCACTTAAAGTATGGAAAGCCCAAAAAAAACAATCAAACAGGTGAAGGAAACAGTTCAACACTTGAAAACTGAAATAGAGACAATAAAGAAAATACAATCTGAGAAAATGCTGAAAATAGAAAAACTCGGGAAATGATATGGAGCTATAAACACAAGCATAACAAACAGAACACGAAGATGGAAGACAGAATCACAGGCTCTGAAGGTAAACTAGAGGAAATAGATTCATCGGCCAAATATAATTTTAAGTCCAACAAATACTTAACACAAAACATCCAGAAAATATGGGGCACAGTGAAAAGGACAAAAGTAAGAATAAGAGGCAAATAAGAAGGTGAAGAAGCACAGCTCAAATGTTCAGAAAATATATTCCACAAAGTCAATGAAGAAAACTTCCCAATCTAAAGAAGGACATGCCAATAAAAGTACATTAGGCATACCAAACACCAAATAGACTGGACCCCCCAAAAGTCTCCTCACTACATAATAATACAACTAATATAAACAATAAAGAAGGAATATTAAGGGCAGTAAAGAGAAAAGGCTAGGTAACATATAAAGCTAGATCTATCAAAATAATAACTGACTACTCAATGGAATTTCTCAAGGCCAGAAGGTTCTGGATAGATGTTTTACAAATATTAAGGCCCACAGATGCCAGCTCATGTTAAAACACCCAACAATACTCTAAGTGAATATTGATGGAAATTACAAAATTTTTAATAATAAAGACAGGTTTTCACAATATATATATATATATATATATATATATATATATATATATATATCCACAAATCCATTGCTACAGGAAGGAAGTTGACTATTTTCACAAAGACATAGACAACATATAATCCCACTTTCAGCAGTACTAAAAAGAAAAAGCATTGAAAATAAGTTCACAAAGCAAACACCACCAACACATCTAAAACAAACAAGAATTACTAATCAAAGGCCCTTAATTTTCTTCAACAATGATGGTCTCCCACATTGGCTATAAGAAGACAAACCTAACAGAATGGACACAAAGAGAGAATCAATCCTTCTACTGCATACAGAAAGCATATCTAAGCTTCCAAGACAGACCTTACCTCAGGGAAATATCTTCAAATATAATGGACCCAATAAGTTCTAGCTATTCTAATATCTAACAAATTAGACTTCAAACCAAAATCAATCAAACAAACAAAGAAGAACATTTCATATTCTTCACAGGTAAAGTCCATCAAAATGAGTGTCAATTGTGAACATCTATGCTTTAAAAACAAAGGCAACCACATTCATAAATCAATGCCACTAAATTTCAAATCTCACATAAAACCTCAGACATATATAGTGGGAGATTTCCACACACCACTTCCACCACTACACAGGGCCACCAGACAGAAACTTAAAAAGGAAACAAAAGAAGTACAAGACGTTATGTCCAAATTAGTATTAACAGACATCTATGTAATATTACATCAAAACAGAAAAAGAATATATCTTCTTCTCTAAAACTGACCACATACTAGAGAACATAACAAGAATCAACAAATCAAAACAAATGTAGTAGACCCCTGTATCTTATCATACCACTGAACTATTTGCAACTGCATCATTCCTGGGTCAAGGAAGAAATAAAGAAAGAAAACAAAGATGTCCTATAATTCAATTAGAATTAAGACACAATACACATGAACTGATGGGACATTTTGAAACAGCAATACAAGGAATGTTCATTGTACTATGTGCCCTTATGATGAAAACAGAGGATATTCACAGTATATAATTAACAGCACAAGTGAAAGGCTTAGAACAAAAAGAAACAAACTCAACCTGGATAAAGAGAACACAGGAAATAATACATTTTAGTACTGAAATAAATAAAGTAGAAACTATGTGAGTGTATGAGTTGTTTGGGTACTAGAATATGACAGAATGGTACATCACAATCCTTGCCTGGCAACCCTGGTGGAATTCTGTATTCCACTATTGCTTCAAGAAGCAAGAGTACCTGACATGCTGCATTATCATTGGATAATTTACTCTCCAATGTTAAGCATTCTGTACAGCCTGATTGGCCAAGAACTGCTGTACCACAGTCATGGATGGTGTTCTGCATTTACCAGAATTATCCAAATCAAGAGTAGCTAATTTCATGGAGAAGAATCGGGGAAAAAAAGATCAAAGCCTTTTCTTGTTGAATGTCCTCTTCCTTAAGAAAAAAAAACAATGGATTAAAAAAATTAAAAGACTTAAAGATAGTTTTCATGGGGTAAGTGTAGCATTGTTGATTTTCTTTAGCAGAGTTTTAATCTGCCTCTTAGACTAGAATGAGGGAAAATATGGTGGTGTTTACATCTTATGAGGCAGTTGCCAAATTCTTATATGGGCTTGCCTCAAACAACATGGATACAAAACATCAATACCAATTTTGAAGTCTGTACTTATTGTGGCTACCATAAAACTTGGTGTCTAGGTGACAACTTAAGTCCAGTACCATTGTTCTTGCCAATATATCACTCCCGTATAATGAGAAGTTATTGGATATGGCTCGTGGGCAAGTGTCAATGAGATTGTGCTGAGATTTTAGACTCTCTGGCAACTAAGAGTGAGGTTCTCTTCAGCTTTCTGTATGATTTATCCTCAAGAATGAGGTAATGCAATTTGTACTGGACGAGTGCCCCATTTTGACGTAAATGAGAATCTTAAGCAAATTTCAATACCAATACCATTTTAGTGAATCAAGCTTGGAGAAACATTTCTGGTTTTCATTTTCTAAATTTGTGCCTTGCTACATTGATAGATGACTAACTACTAACCTGTTCTTCTTTTGTTATTTTCTTCTCTCTTTTTTTTAAATTTTACATGTTTATACCAGTTTCCCCTGTCTTCCTCCCTCCTCCATCCCTCCCTACATTTTACCATCTCTGCCCCTTCACATGCACCCTGACCACCCTCCCCTCCCCTCCCATCCCTCATCCCTATTCCACATGTAGGGCTATGATTTGAGGTGGGGTCATGTAAATCTGTGAAGTCATTTGAAGTAGGGACTATGGCTTCTCTCTTGTCTCTAGGTTAAGGGAGTATTCCTCCATGGGGGATGTGTCTGCAAGGTCAGCTCCAGGAATACATCCTGTTTTCACAGTCTGAGTTCTCTTAGACTGCTCAAAGTCAAACTAGAATCCAGATGCATAGAGAGAGGACAAGACCAGGTTGTGAAACACATAAAGACAGCTGATCTGAAAAAGGAGGAGCTAGTACCCGGCCCAGACTGATAGCTGGAAATCCAGCATGAGACTGACTCAGACCCCCTGAATATGGGTCACAGGTAGAAGGACTAATCCGTTTTTCTTAATTAAACATAATTTTTAAATATGCTGCATAAGTGCAATACAGTAAACAAGAGTAGAAACAAATATCCCGTACAACAAAACAGCTTTACATTTGTATCAATAAACCAAAGCCCATATAAATGTAAAATAATTGAGGTTTATATTTCTTTTTGAGTTATATTCCCTCTATATGATGACAAACATCTATAGAACCAAAAAGTCAGGTAACTAAAAATTACCTTTCCCAAATATTGGGAATATGAATATTTTATTGTCTGGACTCTGTCCTGTTGTCTGAGGGAAAAGGCATCTTTGGGAGACACTCATATTTTTTTACAGTAATTCTCCAGATTCCAGTGGTAACCTATTTGTTTTTGTTGCATAGAAGCTATGTGAACATCTGTGCTTTTTAGAAAGATTGTCATTTTTCTGTCCAATGTTTTGTGTGTGTATTTATTTATCTTTGTGCTTTTGTGCATTGCTACAATTATTCACTCACGTACTTTCTCCCCATATTTGCACCTGTAGCATGGTGTTAATATGTTCTAAAGGTAATAGAATGAAGAGAAGCTTACTTTTATTTCACAAAACATAAAAGGATTAAGGTAGAGGTCATTAATGTTGTTTCCATTCTGGAAATAAGAAAATTGTAGCGTATGATATGTTTGAATACTCATCAGTGTAATTGAATGGCATAATGATGCCTTCATTGTCATGTGTGTATCCCTATGAGCATTTAGTTGTTTGATAACTTGACACTAAGTATAACTAAAACAGATGCCTTGCATTTTTGGAAGAAAGTCAGTGAGGCTATTCTGTTAGTGGATGTGCTTGTTTTAGCATGCAGAAGGTGTACAGGAATGTGACAGAATGTTAGTACATAAATGTTGTCTGGCAACCCTGCTGGAATTCTATATTCTGGTATCATGGGCCAAGAACCAGAGAGCAGCTTAGATGTAGTGTTATCACTGGCTAATTTAGTGTTCCCAGATAAGTATCTCATAAAACTTTTAACGACGGCATTTGTGGAAAGTGATTCTCCTAACCAAGTCATACTCAAACCCATGGAAGTTAGCCTACAGCTACTAATATTACCCAATTCGAGATTACCTAATATCAGTGAATATAGTCTGTGGAGAAGCAGTTCAAAGACTTTTGTTGATGAATATCATCTTCCCTTAGGAGTAAAACTATGGATTAAGAAGATAAAAAGACTCACAATTATTCAACAAATGGTGAGTTTTCCATTGTTGGTATTCCTTCAGGAAGGTGTTAATCCATTTGTTAGAATTGACTGATGAATAGTTAGATATCAGTTCATCCATAATGAGGAAGCTGACCAAAATCAACTATCTGATATCTTCTTAAATGCTGGATTCACAAGGACATGTAATCATTTATTAATTTTACTACTGAAATCTGTGATTAAATAATCTCTGGTCCATGGTGTTTGGCACAACGTTATTGGGGTAAAGAAAGACAACTTGCGTATGTCCAGTATGGCAGACTATATCATCCTCTGATTATGCAATTATTTAATTATTAAAATAGGACATTAGATAATAGATGATAAGTGGATTTTTACACCTTGTTAGAGATACCCGTGAAAAGTCATTTCATTATTTATTTAAATCAATGATGATATCATTTTCTTATCTCCCCATGGATGAATTATGAGATAATATCTCATTACTCATTCACTATATTGTTAAAGTCTAAAATTAAATAATCAATGATCTCTTGAGTTTTTCCAAGTCTTATAAAAGTCAAGTATAAAATACAATCAAATAATTCAAGTCTTTATTCATTTATTTATTAAAATATGTCATCATTTTTTCAGTGATCACTGTAATTTGAGCCTTTTTGTTGGAATTAAATGTGCCAGACCATCATATCATCTGATGTTATACTAAATTACCTATAAAATTGGTCATTAAATAATCAAATGTCTCTATAATTTAGTTCTACCTCGTTTGATCATGTATGCCAGATCATGTAAATATGTAACTAAATTATTCAAAATTATAATGACATTATTGACCATTAGTCTGGTTTGGAGTCAGATTGTGCAAGTTGATGATGGGACATCATATCACTACTTGGTTAATTAGTCAATTAAATAGATCATTACATCAGCCATTATACATTGAGTTTGGTGTCACCTTGTGAAAATGTATGTGCAAGGTCATCTAATTATTTATTTATTTGATTGTTTAAATAAATCATTATTCCAGGAAGATTCAATATGACTCCATTATGTGGGATTTAAGTGTGCAACACCATCTCATTATTCAATTATTTTATCATTATATATTAATTACTTAAAATGATGATGATGTTGTCCTTCACTACTGGAGTCTGGCCAGTCTTTTCTGGAAGTTAATTGTGTGCCATTATTACTTCTTTGACAATCATTTAGTTTGGTTCCATCTTATGGGCATTAAGTATGCAGGACCATCTAATTATTTGCTTATTTGATTACTTAAATGATGATGTGGTCATCAGTTAGGGGTTTGGCTGCAGTGTGAAGGACACAGCAGATGATAGGGTCCAGAAGCGGCACTCAGCTTGAGGGACACTGTGAGATCCAATGATTACTGATTACACAATAATAGATTTTAATGATTTAATGATTAAGTAATTTTAAAAAAATGGATAGTTTTGCATCATCAATTACCAAGAGGATGCACCAGAACTGAGCCATGAAGGACACAGCCACCACTGATTTTAAAAAGTCAGTAATTTAATAATCAGATGATCAGAAGATATTGTCTAATGAACTCTGTTGGGTGGATTTTATGACAATTCAAAAAGTCATCGCAGTCATGATGAGGCTGCTGTGGTGGCTGGGTCCACAGCATCAGGAGCTGTGTCAGCATTGATGTAGGTGCCTTTGCCTGCAGAGGCAAGAGAGAGCATCTCCTCACTCTATGTGTTGTCATCGCCAGCAATACTGCCTTGGCAACCACTGTGATGCTTCCTGTGCCTCTGGTGCTGCTGCTTGTCCTTCTCATAGTAAAGAGTAGTGAATCACGGATGTGGATGAAGAGCTGCAAGACACCCCTTGAGATTGCCACACTCCACACTTGTCTTGGTCATATCACGATGCTTCCTCCAGGTGTAATTCTGGCCATTTCTAGACTTGACCTCCCATTTGGGTAGTATGCCCTCCCAAAAGAAAGAGAGGGGGGGAGGGAGAGGGACAGGGAGAGAGACTATTTGTGTATCTGTGCCATGCCTTTAATGTATAGGAGCTCATAACTCCCCACATATCTCCATCCAATACACACACTTTTCCCTTTGTAATCTTATATTTGATATCTCAGGAGGCTGTGTAGAGTGGGAGAATGGGAAGACATTAGATAAGGTAGTCACCAGGAGGCCAGGGCATTGGTCTTTTCCTAGCAGTCATCTTAGAATATATTGACAGTGTTAAGTAAAACCTCTGTAGTCTGTCTGTGTTTATATGAGACTGGCTCTCTTTTGTGTATTGAAAAGAATATCCCTACACAATACAGTATATCATCTGGGTATTGCTGTCCTGGATACCATGGGTGGAAGTGGATATAGGAGCCAGGGAGGGAGACACAGATATTGGAGGAGGTACCTATGAAGGTGGACAGACACAAGGCAAGAGAGACCTGTGTGTTAAGTTTCAGGGGGTTGGTGTGGTTTGGTGTTTTACCTGCATGTTGATGTGTTGTCCCATTCTGTCTGTGGGCACTTGTTTCTTTTATAGGTGTCTGGTGTCCTGGAGGTAAATGATGAAGGCACCTAGAGGGCATCTTGCTGGGACACCTGGAATGTAGTGAGAAGTCCCTGTACAGGACAAGAGAGGTAGGATATCATCTTGTGGGACAACTGGAATGTTGTGAGAAGTCCCTGTACAGGAAAAGAGAGGATATATGATGTATGTATGTATGTATGTATGTATGTATGTATGTATATAAATATCCTAGAGGGCATCCTGTGTGTACACTTGTAATGTTGTGAGAAGTCTCTGTACAGGACAAATGAGGATATAGGCTATATATATCATAGAGGGCATTCTGTGGGGACACCTGGAATTTTGTGAGAAATCCCTGTAAAGAACAACAGAGGATATACGCCCAATAGCCACATCCAACAGATTGGTTGTTAATCATGTCCCTTATGCTACAGAACACATGATGTTTCTGTTGGTTTCACTAAGGGGGGTAGCCAGTAAGCCTACCTATGTTCCTTTTTGGGATCTTCTGAGGGATGACAGGGTCCAAAAACAAATTGTTTCAGGGCAGTGAAGATGACCCATCTCTCCTCCACACCCCTTGGAATTGAGCCCTTGCAGCAGTTCAAGATGATGAGAACCTTTGAATCCCAAAAAGTAGCTTCAAACTCCACTGATCACAGAATATGTATGGAATAATTTACATAATAAAATGAAAAAATAATTGGATATTTCAGAAATGACTCATGAAGGACGCCATCTTCAGTGATTTTAAATTTTTAACAAATTTAATAATGTGGTGATCAGATGATCTTGCCTAATGAACTCTGTTCGGCTAATGTCATCATGTGGCACTGAGTTTCTTCAGGCCTGACAAGGCCACTTCAGCAGCTGCTATACTTGCAGTGACGGCTGCTGTTTCACTTGCTGAGCTGAGAGAGAAGCTAGTTGCACTCTGTGACAACATCCCTGGCAATGCATCTATGATAGTAATGGGCCCCTGGTGCTGCCACATGTTCCTCTCATAGTAGAGTAAGGTGAAAGAAGGAATTTGAAGAAAGAGCAGCTAGCACACAATCTAACTGCCACACAAACCTTGGTTGAATTGTTGCACTTCTTCTCCTTGGACAGTATGCCACCTTCTAGACTCTATCTCTCAGTGACCTTGTAGCTCTGGGCACTGCTGAATATTCTTGGGCATATCTGCTCTAAAAACTGCCATAGCCAAACCCTAACCGCCTCAACTACCCAATAAATGACATCATTGCATTTAAATATTAAATATGTCAATAATTGGATGCTCTTGACTAGTTGACCACCACAAGTTGGCACCAAATTGAAGCGATCATTGAAGAAATAATGGCATATATAACAAGTAAATACTTAGGTAATTAATTATGTGGTATCACATAATTGACTCTCAGGGAGTACTGGCTAGACTCCAGTCAGTAGGGAGGATATCATTGATATGAAAGATTAAATTAAGCAACTAAAATATGTGATTAAGAAGCACACATAACTCCCCCAAACTGAAGACACACTGGACTATTCCTGGAACACATAATGATTTCTTTTTATGTAATAAAATAAACATGTAAATAAATATTTAGATGGTCTTGCATATTAACTCCCACACATTGCTAAACTTAAAGTCCACTGATGACATAACATTTATCACCCATTTAATTAACTAAATATCAAATAATGATATGATGTCATCATCATCCATTTCCCCCACTGCTTCTTCAAGTCTGACTCATTTCGATAATGTCATAATCATTTAAATAATTTAAACACATAAGTAAATACATAGATGGTCCTGCATACTTGACACCCACAAGGTGGCACAAAACTCCAGTGATCTTTGACCATCTAATGACCTGTTGTAATAATTATATAATAAGAGGATGACAGAGCCTGGCAGGATTTGTATCTTTCTAGACTCTCACAAGATTGTAGCAAAGTCCAGTGATCACTGATTAATCACAGATTTGAAAAAAAAAATAAATAAATGGGTAAAGTGGCATTGTATATGAAAAGTTTTACAGGATATCAGATAATTGGCAGTGAACTCACTAGAGATGAACTCCTGCCCAATTATTCTTCAGTCTGTTCTAACATATGGAAGGAAACATTCCTGAAATAATCCAACTACGGAAAATCACCTTTTGTTGGATAAAGGTGAGCTCTTCTTATTTTCTTAATCAATAGATATGCTTCTTAGGGAAGATGACATTTGTCAACAAAAGTCTTTGAAATGCTTTTCCACAGAGTATATTCCCTGATATTAGATAATCTTGAATTGGGTAATATTAATAGCTCCAGGCCAACTTACACGGATTTGGCCACAAATTATGTCATTAAAGGAAGTATGAAACACATAGCTTTGGCGACTATAATATCCAACATCTCAGCTGCTCTCTGCTTCTTATGATATGAGAATAGAGAATTCCACCATTGTTGTCAGGCAGCAGTTATGATCTAACATTCTGTCACAGTCTGGGAACATTTCTACAAACTTAAACAACCCCACCCATTCACGTGCTCACATTATATCCTCACTGATATTCTTCCAAAACTTCAAGACTCTTTTTTTAGTTATACTTATTTTTGATTATCCTACTAAACAATTATGTGGCTCTTCTATTCTACATGGGAAAGTATAAGCATCAATATACAATTCAATTAGATTGATGATTATTAATCATATTTTCTAGGCTGCAAAATTCATATTTCCAGAACGGATACAATACCATTATTGTGCCTCTAGGTTAACCCATTTTTATTTACTGAAAGGAAAATAAGCTTCTCTCAATCCTCTTAACTATAGAACAACTTGAACACATGGTATAGTCGCAAATAGAGAGAAAGTAGATTAGTGAATAATTGTTGCAATAAAAAAAGACACATAAAAAAATAAATACACTCACACTCCCCTCACACATATGCACTCACGCACTCATGCACACACACGCATGCACACACACACACACACACACACACACACACACACACACACACGCACAGGACACATACTCAAACAAACTATAACGAACCCATTGGACAAAATATGAGAGTGATGCTAAGAAACAACCATGCTGACAAAGCTTCCATGCAAAAACAACAAATAAATTACTCTGGACTACTGGAAAGATATTTTAAAAAAACTTGAGAAGGGGGAATTTTATGTGAAGTTTCTCTGGTCACCAACTAATGAGAAATGATTTATGAAATCAAAATGTATTCTACTTCTCAGGCAAAGATTTTTAATACAGAGTTGATAATGGTTTATTTAACAAGATTAGATCTATCTACCATGGTCATGATATAGAGAGTTAGAACATATATTTGTTTTCCTCAAAATGCAAAAAATACTGCAAACATAGATATTGGTCATTTTTCAATAAAGTTTTTTAACGTGTATTATTTGTAAATTGAAATGCTGTTACTTTCTTCGCAACTTTACAACTACATGTTGAAATACTTGCTAAATATTGAAAAATACTTGTTTTCAAGGTAACTCTCCATTTTATAAGATTACAAATTTTTACTGAAAGTAATATTTTATAGTACTGCCAGAATTTATATTTTGTTAATATGTATGTGCATCTGCTGACAAGGACTGCTTTCAAAATCACAACTTCCTCTCACTGTTACAGTGGACAGAGAATAGTATATGCAGCTTTATGACACAAAGGTGAACATCACATCAATGAAAAGCCATCCCTCTCTTACTTTCTCCTTCCCACTGCATCATTCTCTCTCTGCCTTCCTTCCTTCCTCCTCCTCCTCCCCTTCCTCCTTCTTCTCTCTCTCTTTTTCCTCTTTCCTTACTTCTTTCTTTCCTTCATTTCTTCCTTTCTACATTCTTTTCTGCCTCACATAACTTCCCTCTTCATATACTTCTCTTATGTCTTCCTGCATTTTTATTGATCAAGAAAAATCAATATGCAGCAAATGCTTAGAGGCATGTTATTACTGATGAATATGCTTTTAAGCACATAATCATGTCTTCTTCTTTTTGTTTAAACTTGAAAATTCCTGCATCTTTTTTGACCAATGCCAATAAATACCAATAAAATGCCAATAAAAATACCAATAAAATCATGCTCACCACAATTTCATAATGCCACAGAACTCATTTTCTTTTCCAAGGTCTTAATCCTGACATCATTTGCCACAGAGCCCCTATAACAAAGTGCAGAGTTGTATTTCACCCTTATTGTCATCTTTTTTTCTCCACCAATGAAAACTTCTCAGACATTTTCATGGTCTCATGTTGCCCACAAACTTAACACAGATTATTACTAATTTTTGAAGTGTGATCTCATATATCTGGTTTCTTTAAAAGACTCCTTCCTCATTCATCTTTACTTTCTCAATTTTGATAGCAGCGATTTTAATCCACTAGCAACCCATTGCTAATGAAGCCAATATGAACTATTTTTTATTATTATTATTATTATTATCACCATCATATTAATTTATTATCATTAGTTTCCATGTTTGACCTGAGTTTTGTGAGTAGCCATAGATTCATGAAATACATCATATACACAACAAAAGCCTCAAACTCATATTAATTTTTCCCTACCTCAAGCACTCATTTTAAAGTTATTTATATTCATTTTCTCTCTATGTATTTGGCTAAAATTTGCAAATGGGCATGGCAAGAGTTCCTGGTGCTCAGCAAAGCAAGAGAATGCCTCAGATTCCTGGTGAATGAAACTACAGACAGTTGTAAACCATCATGTATAGATAGGGAACAAACTTGCATCCTCCAACAAGGACAACCCTTGCTCTTAAACATAGGGCAATCTCTCCAAAACTTTATTAATGTTTTTAACAGAAGTCATATTATTTAGATCTAATTCAAAATTTTCATTCTAAATCACAGTTTTCTCTTCAACTTATAATGGCTCCCTCTATTATGGTATCTCTTTTCTTTTTCTCATTTATTTCTCCCCTAACTTAATATTCATCCTCCCTCATGTTCTTTACTCCGTTCCTTTCTTTGTACTCCTAACTCTTTCTCCACTCCACACATTCTCCTAATTTTCTCAGGATATTGTGTCCCTTTTGCATCTTTGAGGGACCATGCAAGTCTCTCTTTGGGTCCTGATTGTTTCTCACATTCTCTGGTGGTGTGGATTTATGGTTTGTGATCTTTTTCTCTATGTCTAAATTACACACTTGAGTGAATACATACCATGTTCATTTTTATGACCGGTTCCATCCATCCATTTGACTTTTGATTTCAAGATTCCTTTTCTTTCTTATTTCCTTTCTTCCTTTCTTCCTTTCTTTCTTTTTTTCTTTCTTCCATCCTTTTTTCCTTTCTTTCTTTCATTTTTATATACCGCAATTTCTTTATCTAGTTTCTTTCCAGGTTCTGTCCTTTTCAAATGATGATGCTATCAACATAGATGAACAGATGTTTTTGTAGCTTAGATATGCATCTTTTGGGTATATGACTAAGAATTTGCCTAGATGATGGGATAAGTAAAAATATTTAACTGATGTCTTCTTAGATTCATTTTTGCCAGTATGTTATTGAGTAATTTGCTTCAATGTTCATGGGGTATATTTGCCTATAATTCTCTTTCTAACTTTCATCTTTGTGTTGCTTGAGTATTCAGGTAATTGTAACATCATAAGAAGATTTAGGTGATGAACCTTGTGCTTCTATTTTGTGAAGCAATTTGAGGAGTATTGGTACTAAGAGTTCCATGAATTTCTTGTAGATGGGAGGGGGATACATACACAGGGAGGGTGAGATTAATGTGATTGAAATGTAAAACCAGGTTGTTGCTAATGTATATAAAAATATCAAAAAAGAAAAAATTTAAAGATTTCTAACAATTATAAATATTTTGTCTGCTCTGTGTTGGTAGAACATTTATTGAGACTAAAGGTAGCATTCCAAGAAATATGCCTAAGCTATTCAGAGAAACCTTGATTATGGAAAATCAAGGGAAAATGAAAATATTACACTCCCCAACAGCCATTCCTCCAAACAAACTAAAGACACACAACCAATCAAACAGAGCATAGTTCTCTAAGGTGTATATTTATTTTGTAGTCCTTATATAGAAGTGTGGAGTTAGCAGGATATGAGAATATATGACCAAGTCAAGCTATACTGATGTAAAACCTTTTCTTGCTATATGACTAAAAATTAAACCTGGAACAGTGTCATACTCTTTGTGGGTGTATATTCATGCACATAATCATAATTATTAAGGGAAATGGAGGAAACTCCAGGGATGGCAAGTTTAATCATGGCCTGGCATCTATTGAGTGATATTCCTTTAAAAGAATGGGGCAGGGATTTGTGGACACAGAAATCCCAAGTAAGCTACATGTTCTTGTTGCATGTTATCTCTGTGAGAATACCTGATTCTTAATATGAATGACATTGTTGTGCCTTATGTGTTTGTTGTTGCTATTGTGTGTATGTGTGAGTATTCATTTCTCTGTGTGTGTCTTTGTGCATTGCTACAATTATTCAGGAACTTACTTTTTACCTATAATTGCAACTATAACATGGGGTCAAGTTGTCCTAAATGTAAGAGTATGAAGTGAAATTTATTTTGAAATGGATTAAGATAGAGGCACAGGAATGATGTTGTCTCTATTCTGGAAAAATGAAAACTGAAGCATAGGAAATATGATTAAGTACCCATCAATCAAGTTAAATGGAATCTTTTATGTGTATATCACTATAGCCATGTAGTTGTTTGGTAGGAGATTTGAAAATAAGTTAACTCATAAAAGAGACTTGCGTTTTTGGAAAAAAATAGTGAGGATATAATGTGAGTCTATGAGTGGCTGGGGATGATTTAGCATGTGGGATGCATAGTAGAATTTGTGAGAATGTTGGTTCATAACAGTTGCCTAGCAACCCTTCTTAAATTCGCTATCCCCATACCATGGGCCAAGAAGCAGAGAGCCACTTAAATGTAGTGTTATCATTAGATATTTTACTCTCAGAAGATACGAGGTACATACAAGCTTGTGTGACAGCATATGTGGAAATTGATTCTCCTAATCAAGTCATTGTCAAATCCATGAAAGTAGGACTGCAGCTCTTAATATTCCCCAATTCAAGATTACCTAACATCAGGGAGTATAGTCTGTGGAGACAGTTCAAAACTTCTGTTGATGAATGTTGTCTTCCCTAAGAAGAAAACTATGGATAAAGGAAACAAAATGACTGATTATCCAGCAAAAGGTGAGTTTTCCAATGTGTGCTACTTTCAGGAATGTATAAATCCATTTGTTAGGCTAGACTGAGGGATGATTGGACAGGAG
Source organism: Cricetiscus sungorus (assembly GCA_030556225.1). Taxonomy (NCBI): domain Eukaryota; kingdom Metazoa; phylum Chordata; class Mammalia; order Rodentia; family Cricetidae; genus Cricetiscus; species Cricetiscus sungorus. The sequence goes on from JANBXA010000441.1 coordinate 112,075, forward strand.
TTCATCTCTATTGAGGCAGCCACCCGACACCAACTATCTAATGTCCTCTAAAACTCTGGATCATTATCATTTAAGGGAGAATGGAGTCTGATTCCACCTTGATGGAGTTATTTTTGGCATGACATTTTGTTATATAATTATTTAACTGTAATTTTCTCAATATTTACTCATTCATATTATTATTCAAATCTATGATTAAAGATTTAATGATCTCTTGAGTTTGGACCAATTTTGTGTGAGTCAATTATAAACCACCATCCAATTATTTAATCATTTAATTATTAAAATCTATCAATATTTAATCAGTGATCACTACAGTTTGGAGCAACATTGTGGGGGTCAAATGTGCCAAACCATCTCATCATTTGATGTAATTATTTAACTATTAAATTAGGTCATTTAATAATTGAAGATACCTAGAATTTATATCCACATTGAGGGATCAAGTATGCCAGATCATGTTAATATGTAATTAAATTATTTAAGCCTTCCAAGACCTTATGGACCATAAGTCAGATTTGCAGTCTATGTGTGGGAGCTTATGATGTGTTATGATTATTTAGTCATTTACTTGATCACTACATCAGCCATGATACTTGGAGTTTGGAATCATCATTTAGGAGTTAATATGCAAGGCCATCTAACTATTTATTTAATTGTTCAAATAAATTATTATTCCAGTCTGACTCTACCATGGGTCATTTAATAATGCAACATAATCTCATTATTCAATTATTTTTAAGCATATATTAAATATTCAAATCAATGGTGACATCATCCTTTATGACTGGAGGCTGTCCAGTATCCCCTTATATTTAATTTTGTGACATTATTTAATTATCCAAGTATTGATTCATTGATAATCACTGGTGCTATCTTATCAGAGTTAAGTATGCAGAGACATGTAATTATTTACTTATTTCATGACTTAAATGATGATGAGGTCATCAGTTAGAGATGTGGCTGCAGTGTGGTGAACACAATAGACACCTGGGGCCACAAACAGATCACTGATTATTAAAGACACTAGGAGATCCAGTGACCACACATAATAGATTTTTAATAATTAACATAAATGATTAAATACTTTAAAACTGCATAGTTTCACATCATTAATTCCTGGAAGGATGTGCCAGAACCGACCCATTAAAGAATCAATCATTACCAATTTTAAAAATTCGAAAATTTAATCAGATGATCAGAGGATCTTGTATAATTAACTATGTTGGCTGATCGCATGATATTGAACTGAGTCCCTAGATTTGTGATGTGTCTGCATCGGTGGACAGGAACACATCAACAGAGGCTAGGCTGTGGCAGCAGTGATGGAGACATCTTCACTAAGAGCAGTTCCTTTCTCTTTGTGACATCATCCCTGACAACACTGCCTTGGCAACCACTCTGATGCTGCCTGTGCTTCTGGTGCTGCTGCTTGTCCTTCTCATAGTAGAGAGCAGAGAATGCCAGAATGTGGAAGAATTGCTGAAAGGCGATCACTGTTACTATCATGCTCAACCCTGTCAGATTGTGGAAATTCCCCTAGGTGAGCACCACAGCCTCTTCCAGACACAACAATATGCACTAATATGAGAGACATTGAAAGAGAATTTGTTTTCTGTGTCATGCCTGGACTGTCTAGGAACTCATAGCTCCCCACATATCTCCACCCAACAAAACCCGATCCATCCTTTGTAAACTCTGAGCAGATGTCTTCAGGAAGCTTTGTAGAGAAGAAGAATTGAGATTAGACGGGATTGTCTCCAGGAGACAGGGCAGTGGTCTTTATCTTGCGGTCATCTTAGAAGATACCTGTAGTGTGAAGGTGAACCTCAGTAGGATGTCAGGGTTTATAGAAGACTAGTTGCCTTCTGTTTGGTACTGAGAAGAATTCCCCAACTGAATCCGGTATATCCTCCTCATCCAGATAGGCCTAGCTGCCCTGGAAGCCATGAAAGTGTATACAGGAGCCATTGATAGAGGAAGAAATAGATACTGGAACAGGTAGATGTGAAGGTGGCCAAGGCCGATGTGAAGGTGGACAAATAGATGGATAGAGAGAACTAGATTTGGTGGGGTGTTGTATGTGAAGTATAATATGTTTTGGTGTGTGATGGTGTTTTCACATGCAGGTTGATGTGCTGTCCCATTTTGTCTATGGGCATTTGTTTCTTTTACATGTGTCTGGTGCCCTGGAGAAAAGGATGAAAGCACCTTGAGGCTACTTTGTGCTGACACCTCGAATTTTGTTGGAAATCCCTATGCAGAACAGGGTGGATAAATTCTGTAAGCATCCAGTTGTGAAAAATGAGAATAGTTTATTTTCCATAGGTGTCAAATTTGCCTTACTTCTGTATATATCTATGCCAGGCCTCGAATAGGTGACTTTCTACAGAAGATGCAGTAAGTTCCATATATGAGGGGTACTTGAGGACTTTGGAGAAAAGAAAGAGAATTTTCCTAAGCAGTATCTGGTGGGGAGCAGGATGTAGAAGTCTGTGGACTGGAGATGGATTGGAACAGCTGCAAGTATGTAAAAATGTTTGCCTGTTGAAGCCTTGCAGTGTTGGGGACACTGAGCCAGCCCCTGGTATGCAAGGGGGTGGGTGAGATGGAATTTTTATTATTTCAATATGTCCTTGTGCCTACATGTACAGAACTGGGATGCCTGGGAGAAGGTCATGGATGTTCCAAGCCACTTATTCCCTGCTGCAGATGATGTGTGGCAGCAATATACTTGAACCCTGATGAAAGGTAACATAGACATGAAGACCAAGAAGTCTAGTGGCCATTTTCTTTTTTGATCTGTACATAAAGAAACTGGATCCCACATGAGTGTATGGCTCTGAATGGAATTTGACTTGGTGCATCCCAGACAAACCTTTTGCCATATTGGAAGCCAGTGCTGTGCATAGGGCCAAATTGAGGTGAGTTGTCCTCACCCCAATGACACCTGTTACCCTTTCTATTTTCCACGTACTCTGAAATACAACTGCCCTGCTTCTTTATTAGTCCTGTGTCAGCCTGGCAGGCTTGACTATGTGTGCAAGGATCTAACAGACAGAAAGCCAGGTTGGCAGTAGAGGTGATTATGTGTGGTTATGGTTAAATATATATCTTCTGGATCTGAGATGTTTGTGGGGAGTCTCCTCAAAATAACCTGGTTTGGCAGCTAGAGGCAATACTCAGGTCCCATTTCCCAATTCCATATTGGAATGCTACAGACTGCCATGAGGTTTCTGTAGGCTTCAGTAATGTTTTTGTGAAGGTTTACCAGTGATCCTCTCTGTGTTCTTTCTTGTTGATATTCAGAGGTGTGAAAGGGTCTAAAAGTAGATAGTTTCAGGGCATTGAAGTAAATAAGTTCTGTGACCTCTATCTCTCCAAAACACCCTGGACTTTCCTACCCTTGTTATTCATCCCATGCAGCAGTCCAAGAGATCAGTTTCTGGACAGGCCTGGTTCTTTGGTAGCTATTTTGGAGTGTGTTGCAAAAGGCTTTTGTTGCTTTGTCTGTTTGTTCTTTGCTTGTTAGTTGTTGTTTTGTAAAGGTCTGAGGGATATACAACAATGTCTTGTGGATCTGCCATTGTTGAGGCACTACCTCCGACAATGTATTTGTAAAACAAACCAGCATATTCTGGCATTTCTATATCTCTGCCATGGCTTCAGGCTCCTGTCTAGGGACGTGCTGTACGTTCTGGACACCACAGAACATAAGAAGGACTTTTGCATTCTATTTGTCATAGGAGAGCCTTGGGAGGAAGCAGGGTGCAGATGCCCCTGTCAGGTCACCAAGGGCCTAGCATTCTGTGAATAAGAGACTCAGTCTTACAAAGTGTGGAAGTTCCCTCCTTAGTAGTGGCCAGAGAAGCACATCAAGGAATTGAGAGTTACTCACACATCTCCACTAGACACCCCCCCTCAGAGCACTCTTTAGTAGCATCAGAACATATGTCTCCAGAATGCTGATGGAAAGTCAGAGTTGCAAGAGATAAGACAGGGTTTTCTGCAGGAGGCAGGTAGAAAAATCTTCTTTATGGGGTCATCTTGGAAGATCTCATCAGTGAGGAGGCAGTACCCTGTAGTCTTTCCATGTTCATGTGAGAATGGCAGTTTTTTAGAAAGAGAAATGCATTTCCATACTAAATAGCAATTACTATCTAAATACAGGCAGACATAATTGCACTGGATGCCATGGATGTAAGGGTAAATAAAAGCCAGGAATACAGAGATACACAGATAAAGGATTAAGTAGATGTGAAACTGAATAGATACATGGAGAGTTTAAATACCTTTACTCCAAGGACTCAGGATATGGAAGTAGATTGTTTTTTTATTAGGTCATGGCCACACTGATGCTGAGACACTTATCCTGTCTTAAAAGAAATATCACTCACATAGGTGATCTCTGCACCTGGGATCACATTCTTATAATTCAAGAACTGTGGATGTGGAGATAGGAGTGGTAAGGCCGGTTAGACAAAGAAATATAAGGACAAAATGGAATCTGAGAGCCTTTTCCTCTAAAGGACCCTTTATACCAGACTGCCATTTCATCTGGGTAGAGATGAGACCTACCAGCTGGTTTGGCACATTTGCTTCTCTGATTTGCATCTTGAAAGTTAAACCTTAATATCTGTCTCTGGGTCTTTTATATTTTCGTGCTATCTTTCACAGAGTGGGAGATAGCTCAGATGGTTGCATGGTCATACTAGGAGAAGTGTAGTGTGTGGGCATTGGTTCACGGTTAGGGAGGTTTGTGGGCAAGTTGGATGGAATATTAATTCTTTCCATGTGCCCCTGACACCACAACAAGCTTTATGTTGGCCTACATCCTGTAAGGATCTGCAGATAATATGGTATAGAATACAACTGAACTTAGATGGCTTCATTCTGTGTACATCATGGCCAAGTTTTCCTGTGGCCTTTACCCTTTCTTATTAGGTAATCACACCCATGAGACCATTGTTCTATAAAACTGGATCACTCACAAGTTCACACAGCTCTCTGTCCTTTGCCCCATGTCCAGCATGGGCCTGCCTTCTAACAGGTGGAAAGTCAGCTGTGGGGATTGGGCCTTATTTATTTGAGTGGTCATAACCCTAATGTCATCTGCCTGCCTTCTCTTGTGCCCTGTGATCTAGGACACCAACATTCTGCTGCCCTGTAAGCCCTAGGTCAGCCTGTGTTATCTCTTATGGTATGGCTATATTGACAATGAATGTTTTGGTTGGTGTGCAAGATACCAACATATACAATGGCAGCCTGGATGCTGATATAATGAGGAGATCAGTGTTCCATTAGTGAATGTTGTGGGCAGTGGACATCCGAATAATCTGACTGGACATTTAGGGGGCAACATACAGCCCCTGGTTCTTAAGTCCATAAATTTGGTTCTGAGGTAAAGCACCTGTGTGCAGTTTAGGTCTTCTTGTGTCAGATGGCTTCTTTGCATGCAAGTTGGTGTGCCAAACTCTGCATAATTTTTTCTGTTACATGGGTCTGATACCATGGGGGAGTGGAGAATGAAGGCATCTTGAGGGTTTCCTTTAAGGACTCCTGGAATTTTGTGTGAAGTCACTGAGATGGGTTAGTTTGTTCTCCAGGCAACATGGTGTAAAAAGTGAGAATTGCTTATTTTCCCTCAGTTTCTAGGTTGCCTTTCTTAGTCCACTTCAATCTCTTCAGAAACCCCTGAGTCCATTGTGTGCTCGGCATATCAATAGATAGGTGATTCAATACATTCCAAGTTGAGGGAGACTGGCAGACTTGGAAAAAGTAAAGAGAAGTTTCCTGAATGGTGCCTGGTGAGTGGTCGGAGTGCAAGGCTGTGGAATGGAGACAGATTGTGAGAATGCTGGAGGTAGCTCAAAATGGTTTGTCTTGGAATGCTTAGGAGATGTTTAGATTGGAGGTCTGTGCCCAGGCTCTGGTCGGCCATGGGGTTGTATGATGGAATGTTTATTCTTTCACTAGATTGTATCCACATCTAGAGAACTTGGTGGCCTGTTTTGTAGGAGGATGCCATGGATGTCACCTGCTCCTGGCTGTCCCCTGATGCATATTATGTGGTACAGCATCCACATGAATTCAGAGGGAGGGTTACCATCTTTGAGCTTGTTGCCAATGAATATTATTTGCTTTGGAAAAGACTGATGGAGAGCACATATGCCCTATTGAACTTGGCATTCTCTGTATATTACTGCAATAAGAAGGATGCTTTTGTGAATATTGCCAGCATTTCCCCATGCTCGTTTGTACATGCTTGGTGTATTCTTACAGAAAGGCTCCTAGTGATGGCCCCACAGGTTTGAATCTATTTGAAAACCTTGGTCTTCCACAAATTATGAAGGATTTTTGACAAATGTCTGTCAAATAGCATCTAAACCACTCAATTTTAAAATCTGCAATTCCTCTGTAATTCATTTGCACTTAAGAAGTCCCATTAATTCTGAGATTACTCTGAAAGTCTAGTAGGCAAGCAGAGCTCTGATCTATAACAATACCCATAGAAGTCTACCCTTCTGCAATAAGGACAATGCATACCATCAAGGAGGCTAGGGATTTACAAGGCAGATAATGGTGTGTTCACAAAATTACCAACTACATATGGGGACCTTAAATATATCAACTTTTTCTAAAGGCATCACAAATCTCTTTAGCCCCACAAAATCTTTGGGAAAAGATATTTTGAACATGTTCCAATACCTTCCAATTATGAAAAAATATGTACAGAATTCCCTTTTTCTAATATTGTCTAATGATATGACATGTTTCATAAGAATGCAAAAGTTCCCTCCAGTGAAAAATTTAGTCACCTATGTATTATGTATGTTTCTTTGTGCATAAGACTTATCAATATTATGTAATAGTGTCACATATTTTCCTCTTTGAACATAAGAGACTCTGGTCTGCTCTATGTTAATACTGGATAATCTCTGAATCGCCTGCCCACAAGAATAGGCTACAAATAGATACACCTCCACAGATGACACAGAAAGTTTTGTGTCTGAGGGGGAAATTGTGTATATTTGAGATATAGGAGTTTCTTGCTTAAAGCCTGCTTGTGGTAGAGGTTGGAGGGATTTTGAGAGGAGAGGTATTAAGGTGGTTGAGAAACAATTTTTTATAATTCATGAAAGCCTATCCCCAGAGCCAGTCCTCTGACAGAGCCCCTGGCCCTTGCAAGGATATTTTTATCCCCGTGGATCTTGAGTCCCTGCCTGCCAGATCTTTGACGCTCATCTGCAGGCCTCTGCAGATCATCTCATCTGCAGATCTCAGGTGAGTCTGAGACTAGTTCAGGTTGAAGCCCCCCCACACCCTTGCCAGGGAACTCCTTGGAATGGCCTCCAATCTCGCTCCCCAATGTGTCCTGTCACCACTGAGAGTGGCCCTGGTGCTCTTGTAAACAAGCTCTGCACAGCCCCCCCCAAAGAGCTTGCCCTTCCCAAACCCTGTGCCCTACCTAGCCCATTGCCCCACTGCTCTGATTGAGCACTAGAGAATAGAGTGAATACAACAAACTTGCCACCTCAGGGGAAGATCGTGGAGCTGCTCTGAGCATACAAGACCTGCCTATCCATGTAGGACCGCTCTGAGCCCCCCCCACCTGATGTCTGACCCCACTGCAAGAGATCCTGGCACATGCCAAATATCTGTCTATCCACACAGAACAATCAATCCTAAGCCCCTGCCTGCAGGATCTTTGACCCCACATCACCAGGTCTCTGTTGGAGGAGGACCAACATGAATCACAACCTGCTTGATGTTTGACCCCCATCGCTGGGGCCCTGCCTGAGAGACCTCCTAGAGAGCTTAAACCACCCAGAGCTACAAACACCAAATTTCTGACCCAACTAAGACCCTGGGGAAGTAGCAAATAGAGAGATCCCCACCTACACCCAGAAGATGTGATGGGAAGATGGCAATACAAGAAAACACCTAACAATACAAAGACAAGCATGTCACCACCACAATCTGGGGATTCTACACCAACTACACCTGAACACCCTAAAGCAGATGAGGCAGAAGAAAAAGTCTTAAACTATATCTTGATAAAAGACCATATGATAAAACACCTTAAAGAAATGGAAGAAAAAGCAAACAAAAACTGGAAGAAATACAGGATAAGACCATGCAAAGAATGCAAGAAATGAACAAATCTCATTAAAAAGTAAGGAAAGCCAAGAAAAAAATCAAACAGGTGAAGGAAACAGTTCAACACTTGAAAACTGAAATAGACACAATAAAGAAAATAAAATCTGAGGGAATGCTGAGAATAGAAAACCTGGGCAAATGATTAGGAGCTACAAACCCAAACATAACAAACAGAATCCAAAAATTGAAAACAGAATCTCAGGCACTGAAGATGAGCTAGAGAAAATAGATTCATCAACCAAATAAATCTTAAGTCCAACAAATACTTAACACAAAACATCCAGGAAATATGGGACACAGTGAAAAGGCCAAAAGTAAAAATAAGAGGCAAGGAAGAAGGCAAAGAAGCAAAGCTCAAAGGTTCAGAAAACATATTCAACAAAATCAATGAAGAAAACTTCTCAATCTGAAGAAGGACATGCCAATGAAAGTACATTAATCATACCCACACCAAATAGACTGAACCCCCAAAATTTTCCTCACCACATAATAATACAACTAACATACACAAAAAAGAAAGAGTATTAAGGGAAGCAAAGGGCAAAGGCTGGGTAACATATAAATGCAGATCTATCAAAATTATGAAATTCAATGAAAATTCTTAAGGCAAGAAAGTTCTTGATAAATGTTCTACAAATACTAAGAGCCCATGGATGACAGCCCAGGTTAAAATACCCATCATTGGAGTACCCTCCCTTAGCCCTTTCCAAGACTACAGCAAACAATCAAAAAACCTGACAAACTATTCTGCATCATACTCTAACATAGCCACAAAACAACAAAGTCTCTCTAGAAATGGAACAATTGAAGTGTTGCAGGGGATGAATACCAAGGGTTGTGGATGGACAATGTGAGGTGGAGAGATGGGCGAAATGGAACCCTTCTAAGATGACTGCTAGATGAAGACCACTGCCCTGGCCTCCTGGAGACAACCTTGTCAAATTTGTTCCAATTCTCCCACTCTACAAAGCTTCCTGAGGATATCAGCTGTAGGATTACAAGGGGCCGTCTGGGGGTATATTGGGTGGAGATATATGTGGAGATATGAGCTCCTAAACAGGCCAGTGACAACACAGAAAAGCAATCTCCCTTTCTCTCTCTCCTCTCTCTCTCTCTCTCTCTCTCTCTCTCTCTCTCTCTCTCTCTCTCTCTCTCTCTCTCTCTCTCTCTCTCTCTCTCTCTCTCTCTGTCTCCCTCCCTCTCTTTCTCTCTCTCTGTCTCCTCTCAGAAGGGCATATTCTCCAAATGGGATATTGAGTCTGGAAGAGGCCAGTGTATCACCTAGAGGAAGTGTCACGATCTTACCAAGCCAAGTGTGGAGTATGGTAGTAACAAGGGATGCCCTGCAGCTCTTCTTCCACATCCTGGCCTTCACTGCCCTCTACTATGAGGACCAGCAAAAGCAACAAAGTCACAGGCAGCATCTTAGTGGTTGCCAAGTAAGCATTGTTGGGGATGACATCACAGAGTGTGAGGAACTGCTCTCTCTTGGCTCTGCAGGTGAAGGCACCTGATCACTGTTGACACAGACCCTGTTACTGTGGTCCAGGCCACAACAACAGTCACATGATGACTACAGTGACTTGGTGGAGTGTAATGACTTAGCCCAAAAGCATTCATTAGACAAGATCTTCTGATCATCTCATCATTAAATTATATTTTTTTAAAAAAATTTGTGATGACTGTGCCTTCATGGGTCAATTCTGCTGAATCCTCTTGAAAATTTATAATATGTAAGTTTCCCGTTTTTATATTATTCAATCACTTAATTATTAAAATCTGTTATAATGTAGACACTAATAACTGGATCTCTCAGTGGCCTTCATGCTCTGTGTGCTGTTACTGGCACCAATCATCTGCTGTGTCCATTGCATATCAGTCAAACCCCTTATCAATGATCCCGTCATCATTTAAATAATCAAATAAGTAAATAATTGTGTAGTCATGCATACTTATGTTCCATAAAATAAAACAAAACTCCAGCAAATATCAAAGAAGTAGCACTTAGAAAATTAAATAATGCCACACAAGGAGGACTGGTCAGACTCAGTCACATAGGACGACATCATCATCAATTTAAATAATTAATATGTAATTATGAAATAATGGAACTATAAGATAGTATTGCATATTTTAATCACACATGGTGGAGTCAGACTGAACTCTTCCTGTAATAATGATTTATTAATTAAATATTGAAATAAATAGATGGCCTTGCGTATTAACACCCACAATGTGGCACCAAACTCGAGGTATCATGACTGATGTAATGATCTATATAAATGAATAAATAAGCAAATAATGAGATCACCCACAATCTGATTTGAAACATGAGTTATGGTCCATAACACCATCGTTGGTTTAAATAATTTAAATACATAACTAGATGATATGTCATACTTGTTCCACATGGTGCAACAAAACTTCAGTGATCTCCGATTACATAATTACCTGAAATTATAGTTAAATGTGTATAACATCAGATGACATGGTGGTCTGACAAATTTGACTCCCATACGGACGCTCCAAACTCCAGTGATCACTGAGTAAATAATGAAAAAATTTAATAAGTAAATGATTAAATAATTACATAATTTGATGTTGTTTTACACTTGCCTCCTACAACTTAGGGCAAAACTCAAGAGATCATTGATTATTTAATCATAGATTTGAACAATAAACTGAAGGAATAATGAGATAATGTCTCATAATTCATCTTTGGGAGAGATAACAAAATGATATAATCATTTATTTAAATAACTAAATAATGAAATGACATACCACAATTAACTCCAACCAGGTCTATCCAGACTCCACCCTTCCCCTAGCAGATAAGGACAGATTTGAGAAAAAAACTAATCAGATGGTTAGATGGTCTGTCACCATTGACTCCCACAAGGTGGCGCCAAACATTACATAATGAACAATTTAAATATTTAAGTGATTAAACATTTAAAAAGTTGAAATGTTTTGCATCATAAAGTCCTGGGAATTCATGCCAGACCTGATGAAAGATGCTTTCATCATGAATTTTTAAAATTCATTAATTTAATAATCAGATAATCAGACTGCCTTGCCTGATGAACTTTGTTGTGATGACATCATTTCAAGCCAAGGGGTCGCTGCTCTGGGGCAACAGGAGCTGTGGTACCTGGGGTAGCAATAGTGTCAACAATGTTGGTTTCAGCTGCAAAAATGGCAACAGAAGGGGCGTCAACAGCAGAGCTGAGAGAGAGCAGCTCATCCTTTTTCTGGGACATCATCCCTGGAGAGGCCATTTGGGCCATTGCTACTCCTTCTCATAGTAGAGCACAACAAATGTGAGGATTTGGGGGAAGAGCAGAGAGGCAAACACCTCAACCACTATGCATACCTTGTTGGAGTCTTTGTACTTCTTCTCGGTGGGCACCATGGAATCTTCTGGACTCAGCCTTCCAGGATACCTAGCCCTCTGGGTGATGCACATGACACTCAGAGTCTGCAGTATCCATGGCTGCAACTTCCAAGTCCCTAACCTCGACCATGACAGATAACTGCACCCTAACTCTAAGCAATGATGACATCATCTTTGAAATAATTAAATATGTCAGTAATTAATAACATCACAATAAATATATAGGTGATGAGGCATTTAACTCGCAGGGAAGAATGGCCAGACTCCAGTCATTAAGGAAGACATCATCATCATTTTAAACAATGTATCAAAAAATGTGATGATATTGAATACTTAACTCCCCAATATGGAGCTTAACTGGATTCTTCATGGAATCAAGGAAGATTTATTTTAATAATTATACATAATATAGATGATCTTGCATATTATCTCTTATCATCAATTTAAATAATTTAATTATGTAATGAGTTGATCTGTCATACTTGATCTCACAAGGTGACAACAAACTCCAGGTATGAAGAATGACATAATCATTGTTTTATATAAACAAATAATCAAATAGTAAGTTGATATCACATCATCCACTTCCCCAAGGTGGCTCCAAACCAGACTCATGAATGATGTTGTCATCATTGATTTAAATAATTTAATTACATAATTAAATAATTAGATGGTCTTATATACTTGACTCCCACCCACTACATGGTCCCAAATCCACTGATCATAGATTATCTAAAGTCCTATTTTAATAATTAAAATTTACAGAATCCGAGGATTCACCCTACTCGACACCAACAAGTTGTCTCTTATTTGACTTCCAGAAGATTGTCCCAAACTTCATGGACCATCAATAATATAATCACAGAGTAGTAAAATGTGTAAATGACATTGTGTATCCAGGGATTGAGAGGGTATCAAATAATTGATGTTGGTCAGCTGCCTCATGAACTGCTATCAAATTTTTCCTGGAGTCTACCCAACTAACACCTTCCTGAATGAGGTTAACAATGGAAACCTCACCTTTTTTGAATAATTGTGAGTCTTTTCATCTTCTTAATCCATAGTTTTACTTCTTAGGGAAGATAATATTCATCAACAGTCTTTGAGTTGGTTCTCCACAGACTATATTCCCTGATATTAGATAATCTGGAATTGGGTAATAGCTGTAGGTCAACTTTGGTGATGTCTTGCTTAGGAGAATCCAGTTCCACAAATCCTGTAATTAATGATAACAATACATCTAAACTGCTCTGTAGTTTTCTGTCCATGATACCAGACTATAAAATTCTAGCAGTGTTTCCAGGCAACATTTATGATCCAACATTCTGTCTCATTCTAGTACACATACCACATGCTAATATAAGCTCACACACTAATGGACTGACCTTATAGCCCCACTATGTTCCTATAGTGAAATACAGATGAAAATGAGAGCATCATTTTTCCATTCAACTGTTACAGCAGGTTGTTCCTTCCCGCTGGCTCCATCCCACTAGCCACCAGTCTGGGCCCACAGCCGCACCAGCCCCAAATAACACTCAGAGGCTCTGTATTTGATACAATCCTGTTGGCCAATGACGATCATTGTTAACCCATTTCTACTTATCTAAGTATTTCCAAGTGGTTACCTTATCTGGGAGACGCAGCCGACATCTTCTTTTTTCAGGTCTACATCTCGACTCCTCCTTCCCACTTCCTCTTTCCTCCTTGTCTCCTACCCCGCCTATCTTGCTATCTCATTGGCCACAGTGCATTATTAACCAGTATGAGAAATATATATACAGAATAACATCTCCCATCATCTCCTCTTTTCTGTCTAAAATAAAAAGAAGGGGTTTAACCTTAACATAGCAAAATATATTATACAACAGTTATCAAATAAGAAGCACAGTAAACAATATTTTGTCCATTAACATTTTGTAAGACTTAAAGAAAATATCATCTATCCTATATTTGTGAGTCTAAAATCCTATATGTAACTTATCTTTAAACCTAACTAAGGGAAACTATAACTATAACTATCTGTCTTCAATTCCTTCAAAGACCACAGAAGGATAATATATAAACTCTAGAAATGACAGAGACAACTCTTTGCCTGGTCAGTCACCCGAAATTCTTCTGTAATGTTCCATCTTCAGCCCATAGGCCTTAGTGTGTGTCCAGACTCCTCAACAAGGCAGGGAACTTTAAATTGTCCACCTGTATTGGCAGTTTGTGAGTCATTTTTCTCTGAGTCCTGTAGACTGTCTGGCTGCCTTTTCCATGAAGCAGGAATCCTGTAGCAATGTCCATCTTGCATCAGCAGTCATCTTTTTGTGGGTCCTGCATGTCCAGTTTCTACAACATGAAGTCAAACAGTCCAGAAGAGCAGTACCTTGCCCAAATGGCTCGTCTTGCCTTATTAAAAGCAAACTCCATAATGTGTTTCTTCGATGTTCATCTTCCTTTCTTCTGTAGGTGTTGTTACCAGGAGCAGTTATGCCTCACTGTCAAGAATAACCCTAAACCATTTTAAATGCCATATTCTGTAGGTCTTTGAAAGGTTTGAAGAATGTCTATCCACTTCTCTGCATATCTAGAAATCCTAACTAACTTAACTCCAAGTTTTAACTATCATAGGTAACACTCTATAATCTGTATTAATTTATACATTACATTTTCCACTAAGCTATATAAACACAATACCTAAACAAGAGTAGAAATATACATATCACAAAATTGACCTTAAATTGTATCAATAAAAGAAAATCCATTTGAAAGCAAAGTATTCATATCTATACCATAATTCTCTTTTTACCTTTAAAAAGATTGTTTGTGGCTATAGTCATTTATAACTAAGTCCATTTAAATGAAAACAAACATTTATAAACAATATTTGGGAATTTGGGCGTTGTTCTATCCAAACTACTTCCTGCTGGTACGGGGTGTTGTCATGGGGGATCCTAAGAAGATGCAGAAATCTTGGCTGTAGACATTGCTTCAGGGGGTCTTGCTTGATCAAACTGTTTCAGTCTGGAAGTAATCCACAGCTTTTCATTTTCTGTGGAAACAAAAATAGAAATCCTTTTCCCCAGTAACTTGTCCTTAGGCTTAAATTTTGGAGTCAAAGAATTTTTAAAATATATAAATTGAATTAATGCAGCAGCATTTCTTTTATCAGTAGTTGTTATTTTCCCAGCAATCAAATAATTTAAAGACAACAGAATCGCATATAGTATCCAAAATTTCTCTGTGCTTTCCATCTTTACGTGGCTTTTTTATTACTCTATTCTACTTCTATTTTTACATATTTTGAGACAGGGTTTCTCTGTGTAACTTTTTTTTCTGTCCTGGAATTCACTGCATACCAGGTTTACTTTGAAATCATAGAGATCTGCTTGTCTCTGTCTACCGAGTGCTGGGATTAATGGCGTGCACCACCATACCCATCCATTCCAATTTCTTTTTTCTTTTTCAAACAATTGTATCTCGTTTCTTTTTCTCTCCCAAGCCACCATATTTTTTAAAATACAGTGTAAACCTTCATTGCAGCTCTCCTCCACACCAATGAATTGTTAGCAGAGTTCTTTAAATGCAAGGTGGTTTTTTGCCGCTTATGCTAATTTTGGAAACCTCCCATAAAGGAGCAGTGCAACTTTCTGTCCACAGCAAAACAAATCCAACCCAGAAAATGCTGCTACTAAGAAGTCTTGCTAGTCTCTGTTCCTTTGTTTCTAAAAACTATTTTTTAAGCTTTTTTTAAGTTTTAAGTGAAAGTTCTCAATCCCCGTTCTGACACCATTATGTTACAGAAGGTTTTTCCTTCCCACTGGCTGCATTCCGCCTGCCGCCAGTCTGGGCCCACAGCTGCACCAACCCCAAGTAACACTCTGAGACTGTATTTGATATAATCCTGTTGGCCAATTACAATTATTGTTTATGGGCTAGCTTTGTCTTAATTACTAACCCATTTCTACTTATCTAAGTATTTCCACGTGGTCATCTTATCAGGGAGCCGAGGCAGGCATCCTGCTTCTTCCCCGGGCTACATCTCAACTCCTCCTACTTCCTCTTTCCTCCTCCTAGTCTCCTAGCCATGCTTATCTAGTTTTCTATTGGCCAACAGGGCTTTATTAATTAGTATGAGAAACATATATACAGAATAACATCTCCCATTATTCAACTATGTTGATGACTATTTAATCATGTTTAATATGCTCCAATTTTCATATTTCCAGAATGGAGACAATACCTTTAATGGCCTCTACCTCAATCCTTTCATATTTACTGAAAGGAAAATGAGTTTCTATTCATTTTCTCATCTTTAGAACAGCTAGACAACATGGTATAGGTGCAAGCATGGGGAGAAAGTATGTGGCTGGATAATTATAGTAATGAACAAATGCACAAAGTGAAATAAATCCACACAAACACATTGAACCCAAAAATTACAGTCATGCTAGGAAACAGCCATGTTCACAGAGCTTCCATGCAACAAGAATAAATCGCTTGTCTGGACTCCTGGACAGTTACTTTAAAAATATAAAGAGGTTCTCCTAAACATGAATTTGCCCACAGACAACAGGTATAAGTCTAGAAAATAAAAGATTCATTATCCCAAGAGTTGGGATGGGCAATTTTTTTATTGGTTTTGTGATGTGCTATGGAGGTTTTTCATATAATGTAAATATGAAATATAAGGGTGAATATACGATAAAAAGGAATTTTAACCTTAAATATTTTACATTGATATGGTCATTGGTATATTGATACAAGTCCAAAATATTTTTTGTTGTACTGCATATATGTTTGTACTCTTCTTTAAGGTATTACAGTTATGCAGCTTATTTCAAAATGAATATATATTTAAAAATACAGGTTACTATTTAGTCATCTATAATAATCAAACATATAGTCATACTAGGTAAGTTTTCAAGGTTAAACAGATATATTTAGATTGGTAGATTATCATCAACCAGTTTGAAGACCTACAGAATATGGCATTTAGGATGTTTAATAACCTAAGACTTTTCATTACAGTGAGACAAGCCTGTTGCAATCAGCAGCAATTTTTTACATAAAGAATGTTGGGCTCATATAAACCTCCATATTGAGTTTGCTTTCATTATGTCAAATCTAGTCATTTGTGGAAGAAACTCTTGCCTTGACTGCTGATGGTATGTTTTAAAAACCAGACAACCAGGATTCAAATGAAAATGATTGATGGAATTTGCAAAGACAAGATGGGACACTCTTGAATGCCCTTGCTTCATAGAAAACTCTACGAAATATTCTAGACCTACAGGCCAAAAAGATGGCCAAACATTGTAGAGGAACTTTGGGTGACTGTTCACACAGTCAGCTGTGTCTGTAGTTTCTAAAGGTGTGTATGTGACTTACACTGTACTTCCTGTTAACTCAGGAAATATTATATTCTTATGGAATCTTTGATGGATCTGTACAGTAGAGAGATATGGTTACAGTTTTCCTTAATTATGGTTGCTCCAGTTTTGTGCCATTGTGTGGGAGTTAATACACAAGACCATCTAAATATTTATCTATATAATTGTTGAAATGAATCATTATTCCAGGAAGAGCTCAGTCTGAGTCCATCTTGTGGGATTTAAGTATGCAACATTCTCTCATTATTCCATAATATTATAATTATATATTAATTATTTAAATTGATTTTGATGTCATCCTTCATGCCTGGAGTCTGTCCAGTCCTCCCGGGGATTTAAATGTGTGGCATTATTCAGTTATCTAAGTATTACGGGCATTTGGTTCCATCTTATGGAGGATAAGTATGAACAACCATGAAATTACTTACTTGTTGATTACTTACATGATCATGTGGTCACTGATTAGGGGTTTGGCTGCTATTTGATAGACACAGCAGATGATTTGTGTGAGAACCAGCACCCAGAGAATGAGGGGCACTTTCTAGTAATTACTGATTACATAATAATCGATTTTAATGAATAAATGATTAAATAATTTTAAAAACTGGATTATTTAACATCATCAATTACTGAGAGTACGCATCAGAACTGACACATAATTGGCACGGTGATTACTGATTTTAAAAATGTAATAATTTAATAATCAGATGATCAGATGTCCTTGTCAAATGAACTCTGTCAGGTTGATGTCATGACACTCTAACAAGTGACTGCAGTCATGATGCAGAGACCACCACAGCAAAGGCTGTGGTAACAGTGATGGAGGTACCTTTACCAGCAAGAGCCAAAAGAGAGCAGTGGTATGCTGCTGTGTGATGTCATTCCAGCAATGCTCTCTTGGCAACACTATGATGCTGCCTATGCCTTGGGTACTGCTGCCTGTCCTTCTCATAGTAGAGGGCAGTGAAGGCCAAGATATGTTGCGAGAGGTACAAGGCAACCCCTGTTACTGCCATACTCCACACTTGGCTTGGTCAAATAGTGACATTTCTTCTAGGTGGGACTCTGAACTTTTCTGGTCCCAACCTCCCATTTGGGGAATATGCCTTCCCAAGTGGAGAGAGACAAAGAGAGAGAGAGAGAGAGACAGAGAGAGAGACAGACAGAGAGAGAAAGAGAGTATTTGTCTGTGTCATACCCGGCATGTTTGGAGTTCATAGTTCTACACATATATCTACCCAATAAACACACAGAGGGCTCTTGGTAATATATAGGAGCCAGGGAGAGAGACACATGTAGTGGAGGAGGTAGATATGAAAGTGGACAGATACAAGGCAAGAGAAACATATGTGTGAAGTTTCAGCTGTTTTGGTGTGGGAGGGTGATTTTACACACAGATTGATGTAAATTTCCATTCTGTCTATAGACACTTGTTTCTTTTACATGTGTCTGGCACCCTGGAGGGAAAGAATGAAGGAATCTGAAGGGCATCCTGTGGGGACACCTGGATTTTGTGAGAACTACCTGTGTAGGAAAGGGGAGGATATAGGCTGTAAGCATCCTTCTGTGACAATCAAAAATTGTGTATTTTCCCTAGGTGTCTAGTTTGACTTTCCCCCAGACTAGTTAAATCTCTTGTGCCTATGCCATGACACAGATTGGCATATTTCTACTTAAGATGCAGAAAGTACCATGAATGAGAGTGTCTTGTGGATTTTGGAGAAAGGAATGAAAAGTTTCATAAGTAGAGTCTGGAGAAGGGTGCAGAATGAAAGGCTATTGACAAGAGATAGAATGTAACAGATCTGAAATTACCTAATAATGGTTGCCTAGTGATGCCTAGGAAATGATTAGGTTGGGGACGCTGAGCCAGCCCCTTGTAGGCAAGGTGGCAGAATAGACGGAATGTTTATTCTTTTAATGTGTCCTTGAGACTACATATAGGGGACTGGGCTGCCTGCTTCTTGGAACAAGGTCATGGATGTTCCAAGCCCCTTGGTGGATACTTCTGCAGAGGAGGTGGGGCAGCGTTCTGCCTGAACACTGATGGAGGAATGTCATATGATTCAATGCCAAGAGTTCTCCTTTATCATCTGAACATCAAGAATCTCGATCCTTCATGAATGCACACATCTGCCTGCCATTTCATTTTGTACATCCCAGACAAGCCTTCTGTCTGGGGGGAATCCAGTGCTAAGCTTACAGCCCCATTGAGGTGGGTAGTCCTCAACCCTACATCACTTGTAAGCCTTCCTATTTGCCTGTTATCGTGGAAACCACAACGGTGCTCCCCTACCAGCTCTGTCAGCCTGGGAGTCCATTTCGTGGCTTTCAGGCTTGACTGGGAAGTTTGGTTTTTCCCAATGTATAATAATCTAGCATACCAAAGGCCAGCCTGAAAACTGAGGTGATTATGTGATGGGAGAAGTTATTCTGTATATATATGTTTCTCATACTTGTTAATTAGTAAAGCACCATTGGGCCAATGAGATAGCAAGATAGGCGGGGCTAGGAGACAAGGAGGAAAGAGGAAGTAGGAGGAAGAAGTCCAGATGGAGACCTGAAAGAAAGAAGATGCTGGCTGCGGCTCCCAGATAAGATAACCACATGGAAATACTTAGATAAGTAGAAATGGGTTAATAATTAAGACAGAGCTAGCCCATAAACAATAATGGTAACTGGCCAACAGGATTGTATCAAATACAGAGTCTCTGAGTGTTATTTGGGGCTGGTGCAGCTGTGGGCCCAGACTGGCGGCAGGTGGGATGGAGCCGCCGGGTAGGAAAAACCCAGCCCATAACAATTATGGATGGCCATGGTTAAGTAGATAACTTCTGGATCTCAAATGTTGTGGGGAGTGGCCCTCAGAATAACTTGGCTGGGTATCTAGAGGCACCATCCAAGCCCCAGTACCAATGTCCATGAGCTTGGTTGTTAATCTCTTCCTCTCTGATACAGAACGAGGATTTTGTAAGCTTCACTAAGGGTGGTATTCAGGCTTGCCAGTAAGCCTATTTGAGTTCTCTCTTGGGGTCTCCTGACTGATCACAAGACCCCAAAACAAATTGTTTCAGGGCAGTGAAATAGATGACCCTGTGAGTTCTCTGACACCCATCTCTCCACCACATTCTGTTCCTCCATATCTCTTAGTATTTATGCCTTGCAGCTGTCCAAATGTTTCATTTCCTGACAGCCTTGGTTTCTTGTTTGTAATTTTGGGGTATGATGCAAAAGGTTTTTGTTAGATTGTCTGATTTTTTGTTTGTTTGTTACTGTTTTGGAAAGGGCTGTGGAAGTGTACACCAATGTCTTGTGGTAGCTGCCATTCTGGGTGTACTATTGGTATCAGACAGAAGGTATTTGTAGAATATGCAAACAAGTCTTGGTATTTCTCAGTCATGTCTACAGCCTCCCTAGGAAGGAACTCTCAGTGCAGGACTCACATTACCTAAGCAGATTGTCTGCCTTCTCCTTGGCACAGAAAAGAACTTGGAAGAAGCAGTGTCCTGTTGCCATAGTTCTGTAAAATGGGCTTAGACTGTTGTGGTCATGAAACTCAGTCTCCTGGGTCCAGCACAGCTATGACAGGCAGGATCAAGGGACAAGTCTACAAGGATACTGCATCCTGTCCTACATATGGCCTGATATGTAGAATTGCCCTTCCTACTGCCTGCAGTTTGTGCACAGTACCAACTTCCCCCCATTCAGCAGCACCCACAACTAACTTTTGGAAAAAACACACAATTCCCAGTATTTCTGGCCTATGTTCAGTGTCTCAGGTCCTAGTTGTCTTTTTATACAGCCTTCTTCAATCCATATTTCCTTGACTGCCATCCTTTCTCCTCATTTTCCAAGTCTTCTGTCTGACTTTCCTTTAGTTACTTTTAGACATAGGTTTCTCCTAGATCTAGTGTACTATAATTTATTGACTGAGACCTGATAAAAAAGTTTTCTGATCCATAGAAAAACTGCTAACATTTCAAGTGGCCAAGGAGGCACCACCCTCATGATCATATGCAACTTGTCATGGGATTCAAGACAGGGAATATGAGTAGAAACATTCAGATTAGAGAGTGGACTGAAGAGTATCCAAAGGATGCCAGGCAGACTAGACTAGACCAGACCAGGATTTCTTGTCCCAAACTCCTCATCAGGCTTCCTTACTGATACAGGGCACCCATGCATGTGTCATGTCCTGAGTTTTCCTAACTACCTCACCTTGCCTTACACCTGTAAAGAACACTCAAGATCAAAGTTTAAAAGCCAGTTCTCCTGCTTTTCTCTGTCCTTTATCATCTCAGCTGATAAAATACATAGAGAAAAGTTTCTGAAATTGAAAGACTGCATAATCTAGGTAATATGATTACCTAGATTATTGACTTATTCTCTGTTTTCCTGGAGAGGAAGTTCTGGGAGAGCCCATAAAGAGAGCTGGAATAGTGGGCACAGTTTTGTTGGTCTGCCTAACTGGGGACTGACACTGGGCACTTATAGGAAGCCTTCCTGAATGTCATGCTTCAGTTCCACCTAAGGTGGCCACAATGACTGCTCTGAATTTTCCTGTGCGTGCGTATGTGTGTGTGTGTGTGTGTGTGTGTGTGTGTGGTGTGTGTGTGTGTGTGTGTGTGCGTGTGAGTGTGGTGTCTTGGTGGCTGAGTAACTTTTATGGAAATCTTATACGAGGGGCAGTACCCTAATTAGTAGTGGCGATCTGGCATGGAGTACCTCACTTGTATCCTGTGAACACCCTCTGAGCACACTATTATTATCTTCATATCAGATGCCTCAAGGAGGCTGGTGGAAAGGCAGAGTTGCAAGAGATTGGACAGCATTGTTCCCAGGAGTCAGTGAGGGTGGTCTTCTTCTTGGAGCTATCTTGGAAGATCTCATCAGTGTAGAGAATATCCCCTGTAGTATTTCCATGTTCACTACAGAATGTCAGTCTTTTGATAACAGGAAAGCATTCCCCTACTGAATATAGATAATCATCTGAATGCAGACAGACAAAATTTCACTGGATGCCATTGATGTAATTGTAAATAAGAGCCAGGGATAGAAGGATACACAGATAGAGTATGAGGTAGCTGTGAAACTGGACATACTCATGAATAGAGAATATGACATGTGGGGTGAACATGTGTGTTTGGTTTTAGGTGTGTTTTGTGGCATGGTTTTAGCATGCAGGCTGTAGGCCAAAGCATTCTATGTATGAATACTTTTTCTGGTTCCATTGTTATGAGACACTGGCGGGAAAGTATAAAGGGCACAGGTAGATGGGTGTCTAAGAACACAGGGGCCTCAGAGCTCTCTGATGAGATTAAAGTGGACAGACACAAGCAACCTAGACCCTTAAGGGAAATAAGCAATTCTCGGATTGTCACACCAGGATGCCTAAAACACGTATCCACTATCCATTATCCATTGTACTTCAAACAAAATTCCATGTGTCCTCACAAGAATCTCTCAAGTTGCTTTTATGTCTAAAGAGGATACAGGAAGTTCCATGGCTGACATAATTTGAGGACTGTGGGAAACAGGAGTTTTCTTAATGGACTCTACTAGGAGGTAGAGCACATCAGGATTTGGACGAAGACATTATGTGATGCTGCTGATACAATGATTAAAATTTATTAAGGCCTGTCTAGACCAAAAATATCAAAGCAACCATACTGGATATATTTAGAAGCATCTTTAGTACAAGGACTCAGGATTAAGAAGTAGATGATTCTTTGTAAGGTGAAGCTACACAGACTACATTAAATGTATCCAGTCTTAAAAGAAATACCTCACATATGGGCCAGGCTATATGTTCAAATGTTCAACAACCCCTCCACATGCCTGGGTGTGGCTTGGTATTCTCTGATCACACTGGACCTGCCTATCCACACAGAACAATTTGAGGCCACACTTCTAACCTTCAGAACTCATAGACAGCCCTGTGATGGAGGAGATGTCTCCAAGAGAGATTACATTATCCAGAGTTACAGACATAAAAATTATGAGCCAAATATGATGACCTGGAGAGCAGAGAGAAAAAATTCCACATGCACTCACTAGCACTTAAGATGGAAAGACAGCTACACAAGAAATCACCCAAAAATCGAAAGACAAGCATGACATCACAAGAACCTAGGGAACCCACATCAACTAGACCATACACACCAAAGCAGATAAACCAGAAGAGAATGTGTTAAAAAAATGACTTCATAAATATGATATAGGCCCTCAAAAGTGTTATGACAAGATCCCTAAAAAAATGGACATAAAATCAAACAAAATATTGAAAGAAATAGAAGAAAAGACAAGAAAAAATGAAATAAATGAATAATTTTCATAAAGAAAGTAAGGAAAGCCAAGAAAAAACAATCAAACAAATAAAGAAAACAATTAACAAAGTACAAGAATGAAAACTGAAGTAGAACCAATAAAGAAACCCAAACTGAAAGAATCCTGGAAATACAAAAACTGGGAAAACGATCAGGAACCACATGTACAAAGATGCAAGCATAAACAACAGAATAGAAAAGATCGAACAAAGACACGCAGGCACTGAAAATATGCTAAAGGAAATAAATTCATCAACTAAAAAATAGTCTTAAATCCAAATCATCCAGGAAATATGTGACACCACTAAATGCCAAACTTAAGAATAATAGGCACGGAGGGAGGCAAAGATTCCCAGCTCAAAGATGCAAAAAAAACCATATTCAACAAAATCACTTTAGAAAACTTTCCCACTTTTAAGAAGAACATGCCTATGAAAGTACAAGAAGCATACCAAACACAAAATAGATTGGACTAAAAAAATCCTCTTGCCACATAATTATCAAAACACATAATATACAGACTAAAGAAAGAATTTTAATGGCAACAAAGGATAAAGGTCAGGTAACATAAAAGCAGACTTCAGCATAGAACCTCTCAAGGCCAGAATGTTCTGGGAAATTGTTCTACCAATACTAAGAACTCCTGAATACAACCTAGGCTACTATACCCAGTGAAAGTCTCAAATATTTTATATGGAGAAAACTAGATATTCAAAGACTGAGCAAGATTTTCAAACATATATAAACAAATTTAGCCCTACAGAAAGATTTTTAAGGAAATCTCCGACAAAAACAAGTTAATTATACTCACAAAGACATAAACAAAAGATAATCCCATTTTACCAGAGCCACCTCCCCCTAAAAAAGTGGAGTGAATATACACACATTACCTCTCCAAAAAAACTAAAACAAACAATAATTAACCATATATGGTTCTTACCCTGAAAATTAATGGCTTTATCCTATAAAATTATCCTATAATTATCCTAAATTATAAAATTATCCTAAAGTATCCTATAAAAAGACACACGCTAACAGAATAGTAACAAACAGATTTCTTCTTTCTGGTACATACAAAAACAAATCTAAGCTTCAAAGACAGACATTACATCAGAATAAAGTGTTTGAAAAAGATATTCCAATCTAATGAACACAATAAGCAAGCAGGTGTAGCTATCTTAATATCTCATACATAGACTCCTAACCAAGATTAAGTAAAAGAGATGTAGAAAACCATTCAATATTTTCCTAGGAGAATTATGTCACTACAAAATCTCAGTTCTGAACATCTTTGCCCCAAATACAGAGAGACCACACTCATAAAAAAAACTAATAAATTCAAAACTCACATAAAACCTCTCACACTCATAGTGGTAGTTTTCGACAAGGCAATTTACCGTTAGACAAACCAGCAGACTGAATTTTAACAGAGAAACAAAGGCATCACTATCCCTGACTTTAAGCTCTACTACAGAGCTATAATTCTGAAAACAGCCTGGTATTTGCACAAAAATAGACAGACCAATAGAATGGAATCAAAAATCCTGATATTAATCCATATGCCTATGAACACCTGATTTTCGACAAAACAACTAAAAAATACAATGGGGTGGGGGAGGAAAGCATCTTCAACAATTGGTGCTGGCCCAATTGGATGATGGTGTGCAGAAGACTGCAGATTGACCCATGTCTATCACCATGCACAAAATTTAAGTCCAAATGGGTCAAAGACCTCAATATTAATCCAACCACACTGATACCTTAGAAGAGAACGTAGGTGGTACCCTTGAACAAATTGGAATAGGGAGACTGCTTCCTGAACATAACCCCAGTAGCACAGATACTGAGATCAACAATTAATAAGTGGAACTTCCCTTCTGTAAGGCAACGAACACAATTGACAATACCGCACTATAGCCCACAGACTGAGAAAAAATTTTTAACAATCCTACATCTGACAAAGTGCTGATCTCCAAAATATACCAAGAACTCAAGAAACTAGTCAACAAAACACCAAATAGCTCTATAAAAAATAGGGTACAGTATTAAAAAAAAAATTCTCAATAGAGGAAATCAAAAAGGCTGAAAGACACTTAAGAAAATGTTAAACATCCTTAGCTGCCAGGGAAATTCAAATGAAAACAACTTTGAGATGCCATCTTACTCCTGCCAGAATGGCTAAAATTAGAAACACCAATGACAACTTATGCAGCAGAGGATGTGGAGAAAGGGGAACACTCCTCCACTGCTGGTGGGAATACAAACTTGTACAGCCATTTTGGAGATCAGTATGGTGGTTCCTCAGGAAAATGGGAATTATCTTACCACAGGACCCAGCAATTCCACTCTTAGGTATATACCCAAATGATACACATTCATGCAACAAAGACATGTGCTCAACTATGTTCATAGCAGCATTATTTGTAATAGCAAGAAACTGGAATCAACCTAGTTGCCCCTTAACTGAAGAATGGAAAAAGAAGATGTGGCACATCTACACAATGGAATACTACTCTGCAGAAAAAAAATAACAAAATCTTGAAATTCACAGGCAAGTGGATGGAACTTGAAGAAACCATCCTGAATGATGTAACCCAGTCAGAAAAAGAGGAACAGGGTATGTACTTGCTCATATATGGATTTTAGACATAGAGCAAAGGATCACCAGCCTATAATACATGCCACCAGATGAACTGGGATACAAGGTGTATACTAAGAGATTCATATATGGTACCTCACAAAAAGGGGAAGAGACAAGTCCCCCAGAGCTCATGGGAAAGAGGGGGAGTGAGTATGTGCTTTAGGCATCCTGGTGTGACAAGCTGCTATTATTTATTTTCCCTTAGTATCTAAGTTGCTTGTTCTTTGTCCATTTGCACCTCTTCAGGAATCTATGAGTCTCCGTGTGTCCTACACCTGGCTATGGGTAGATGCATGTCCACAAATGATACAGAAAATACTATGTCTGAGAAGAAATTATGGACTTTTGAGAAATACCAGTTTCCTGAGTTGGCCCTGCTAGGGGTAAATGATGTTGTGAGTAAAAGTATTGTGTTGGTTGAGATACAATGTTTTATTTTATGAAAGTCACTGAAAATCAAAATATCATATCATTCTTATTTTTATCTGTAGGTTTTCACCCTTAGTCCCAGGAATCAAGGCTAAGAAGGATTTCTGTTATATCAAGACCACACTTACTCTGAGATACTGATGTAATTTTAAAAAGAAACGGCTCTCACAAATGTGATTTCTGCATCTGAGATGTCATGCCTATAATCCAAGTACTAGGGATATGGAGGTAGGTGTGTTATGGATGGGTGGAGAAGAAAATATAAGGAGAATGAAATATAATCTAAGAATATAATCTAAGATCCTTTCTCTCTTAAGGATCCTTGGAAGCCAGACAGCTACTTCATCTGAATAGAGGTAACTTCTACTGCCTTGGATGCTCTGCTTCTCAGATATGCAACTAGAACCCAATATCCATCATGTGGTATGTTTTTATGTTTGATGAAACAGACCTGGATATAGCTCAGAATGGTTGCTACAGATAATGTGAGGCAGCAGCCAACTCAACCCAGATGGAAGGTCATGGTGAACATGAAAGCCAAGTTTTCCTGAAGCATTTTTCCTTTCTCACAAAAACAGGAGACCTATGGGATCATTGCCCTGTTAAGCTGGACCCCACACAGGTACACACAGATCCCTGCCCTTTTCTTATATCTAGCCCAGACCAGCCTTCTGTCAGGTTGAAAGTCAGTGCTTGCTTTAGGGTTCTACTGAGGTGAGTGATACTATCTGTTCTGTCATCTGCCCACATTCCCTTATGCCCTGTGTTCTTGGACAACACCATACTGCTGGCCTAGCACCCTCAGTCATCTTGGGGGTCCTCTTCTTGGCTGGTTACATCGACCAGAAATTTTGCCCATGGTGCAAGTTGGCAAAAAACACTAGGGTAGCCTGATTGCTGAAGCGTTCACCTGGGTCTCTAGATTAAAGATGACAGCTGCTGGATATATGAATGTGGATGCACGTGACCTACAGAATCAACTAGCTTGGAAGCTAGAGGACAATACTCACCCCATTGTTTCCAAGTCCATGAGTTTTTGTCTAGGCTCTACTTTTACAGTCTATATGGGAATGTGGTTCCTGTAGTTTTCCTTTGGATCTCCTGAAGGGTTAACAGGGAGCCTCCCTATGCACCACAAAAGTGGCATTCACTGGACTGGAAGTTTCTAAAAGGAGATTGTCTTGAAGCAGTGCAGTCAAGATGCCCATGAGGTCTTTGAACCACATCCCCCACCTTGAATCATACACATCCTGTGGGATCCATCCCTTGCATCAGATCTAGGATCAGATCAGATCCATCTTCAGCCCATGTTGGCCAGGTAGTTGCTTGGTGCCTATCTTGGAGCATAGTACTAGCTGTTTGTGGTTTTAGAACATCTTTCTGTCTTTCATTTTCTCTCTCTGAGTTGTTGTATTGGTGTCTGTGTTTAAGTTTTGTGTGTTTCCTGGGCAGGGATAATGTTTGTTGAAAACTTACAATCATCTCACAGAGATAACTAACAGTTATGGTAGTCATTCCAGCATTAAAAGGAAGAGACAGGTTGGTATGTAGGGGAATTGATATAGGCTTCACCCTTCAGCACCAGTTGTGGTTTGTACAATGTCTTGTTAGTCATATCCCTGCCCCCCACCCTCTCTCTCTCTCTCTCTCTCTCTCTCTCTCTCTCTCTCTCTTTCTTTCTCTCTCTCTGTATGTGTGTGTGTGTGTGTGTGTGTGCGTGTGTGTGTGTGTTTTCCGTTATGATAAGAATGTAATTGGTCTTAAATCATAACAACAGAGAATATTGAGGTAATACTCATAAAATCAATGATGAATTAACCATGCAAAATGAATCACTGCAATAAACACTCAGGTGTATAGGATAACACAAAATTGAAGGTAATAGCCTATCAAATAAAAAGGAATGCCAAATAATGATAGTACAGAAGTTAACATAGATGCAAAAGAAAAGTTAAGAATAAAGGAAAGGAAGGAAAGAAAAGAGGGGAAATGGAATGGTGAAGGACAGAATAGAGAGACTGGCAAAAAAAGCATTCCTCATATCAAGGGCATAGATTCAGACAACTATCCAATCCAGTTTGAATACGTGCGAACAATTCTCGCTAATGAATCTTTAATATATGTTCTGTGCAAATCTGGTAATAACATAGATGAACTGATCACACAGACATAACCCTGGTGCTAACAAGTTGAAATGGGATCATTTCCATTCAAGTCCCATAGAGAAAATTAAATGAAATCATGTGTGCATTAGCAAGAAAATAATATGTATCTCATTTGCTTTTCATTACCATGGAAATTGCTTTTAATTCTGGGCACACATTAGGCACTGTTTTAGGAAATTATTTCCATTTTATTGACAATGACAGGCACATGTGTAGCCATAACTTATCTTCTGCAGTTTAGACAAGGGTTTGGTCCCAAAGCTTAAGTCCATAGAAACGTGTTTTGATTGAAGATTGTGCAAATTTTTCATTCCAACGTAAGTGTGAAAATCCTGTATTATAAGTGTTCACAACCCATACAAGTAGAAGGATTGATCAAACCACTTAATAGTGTAAGAAGCTGGTGCAGAGGATTCAGAAACAAAACCATTAACACTGGCCCAGGAGATAGAGTCCCATAAGTCTCAGCATGCTGGAACAACATCAAGACATAGGCAGTATATAGAAATCTCTGCTAATATCTGAACTCCATGTACAACAGTGGTGCATAATGCATTCAGTTTTACCTAGTCATATTGACATTGTTGATCACAAAAGTTTAAACAGCATCTGAAAAGCTTATTTGAGAAACTGCTATGAGAGACAATAAAAGACGAAAGGAAAAACAGAGAAACAGAAAATCTCAAAATACAGCATCAGCAGTGTAGTATTATTCCACATGTGGGTTACTTGAAAAAAATCCTTTACAAACTAGCAGTATACAAGATAAACTCAAATATCTGTAGCCCTATTAAATAAGACAATAATAGTGCCAAGAAAGAAATCAGAGATACATTACCCTTAATAATAGCCACAAAAAACATAAAGTATTTTGGGGTAATGCTTATCACACAAGTAAAAGACATATATTGTAAGAAATATGTGTCCTTTAAAAAAAATAAATCAAAGAAGATACCAACAAAATGGAAAGGTCTTCCATGCTCTTGAATACGAATGGTAAACATAGTAAAAATGAGAGTCTTGCAAAAGAAATCTACATATTCAATGCACTCCCAATTAAAATCCCAGCATAATTCTTCAGTGAAATTTAAAGGATAATAATCAAATTTAAATAGAAAAACAAAAGACCTAGAGTAGCCAAAACAACCTTGTACAATAAAGGCATTTAAGGTGGCTTTGCCATCTCTGACTTCAAGCACTATTATAGAGGTCTAGTTTTGAAAACAGCTTGGTACTGGCACAAAAGTAGACAGGTGGATTGATTGTACTGAATTGACAATCCTGACTTTAACACAAACACCTACAAAATCCTGACTTTTAACAAAAAAAAAAACAAATAAAATATACATTGGATGGAGGAAAGCATCTTCAACAAATGGTGCTGGCACAACTGGATGATAGCATAAAGAGGATTGCAGATATACACAAGGGTATCACTGTGCACATAACTCAATGGATCAAAGACCTCAACATCATAAACACAGCCACACTGAAACCATTCCTATATCTGACAGAGAGTTGATCTCCAAAATATAAAATAACTCAAGAAAAAGTTAACAGAACACCAAAGAACCTTATTAAAAATGTGGTACAGACCTGAAGAGAGAACTCTCATAGAGGAAATGAAAAAGGCTGAAAAACACTTAAGGAAGAGATCAACATACTTAGTTATCAGGGAAATGCAAATCAAAACAACTCTGAGATACCATCTTACTCCTGCCTGAATGGCTAAAATTAGAAACACCAATGATAACTTATGCTGGAGATGCTGTGGAGAAAAAGAACACTCCTCCACTGCTGGTGGGAGTGCAAATTTATACAGCCATATTGGAGATCAATATGTCTGTTCTTCAAGGGAAATTGTGAGTTAGGCTACCACAGGACCTGTCATTTTTTTCCCTTAGGCATGTATCCAAATGACTCACATCCATTAAACAAAGTCGTCTGTTCAGTGATGTTTGTAGCAGCATTATTTGTAAAAGAAAGAACCTGGAAGACACATAAATGCCCCTCAACTGAAGAATGGATAAAGAAGGTGTGGCACATTTACATATTGGAATACTATTCAGTGGGGGGGACAACGGAATCTTAAAATTGTCAGGCAAATGGAAGGAATTAGAAGAAACCATCAAAAGTTTGGCAATCCACTCACAAAAAGAGTAACATGGTATATACTCACTCATATATGGATTTTAGACATAGAGCAAAAGATCACAAGCCTATAATTCTCAACACCAGAGAAATGTGGATATAAGAATGGATGATAGAGTTTCCAGTGCTGATTTCACAGCTATCAGTCTTGGGGCCCATTAATTGCTCCTTTTTTAGGCCTGCTGTCTCTGTGGATATCTGTTGCCTGGTCTTGTTTTCCCTTACTTCATCTGGATTCCAGTTCAGCTTAGTGTTTTGCTGTAGGGGTCTGCTACTGTTTTCATCAGTTATTAAATGAGCTATCTATGTTGATGGATAAGTTAGACATCAGTCTTATTAGCAGCGAAAAGCTTTTATGGTAGACATACCATTGTTTCTCAAATTGTTAGTTCTGGCTATTCTTGTAGGTCTCTGGACCTTCCTGTAGGTCTATAAACCTTTAATGGATTCTTATTTATGTACTTACTAGGACACCTCAATTTATTCCCTTGATCATTTATGGAAATATTCATCATGAATAGTTATTTTAGTTCCATGGTAAGCATGGTAGACTCCAATGGAAATGGAGAATATGCTTTCTGTTCTACCTTGGTCAAGAATTCTAGAAGTATGAATGCCTGAGGATATTGCAATTCTCTTGGGTCCATAGATCTTAAAAAACAATTGTATTTTCCTTACTTTTTCCAGATAAATTGAAATGGCCTATCTCTCATGTCCTTACAAGAAAGATCAGAGAAATGTAAGTAATTTATCTTTATGACCATTCTATGTAAAGGTATTCTTTAAATTAAACCCAAGCTGTCTTCGCTGTACATTCACTCAAAGAGTCATGTGCTTTTCAAATCCCCATTAATTTTTCCTACAACAAGACTCCAATATGGCAAGGCACAACCTTTGACAATGAAGACCAGAAATGTTTCTTCAGGCTTGATTCACTAGAATGGTATTGGTACTGAAGTTTGCATAAGATTCTCATTCATATCAAAATGAGAAACTCAACCAGTAAAATTACATCACTTCATTCCTGAGGGCACAAAATTAGCTGAAGACAACCTTACTTTTCTTTGTCACAGTGTAGAAAGCTCAGAACCAAATTCATTGTCATTGTGCCAAGAGCCAAATGAAAAGACTTGTCAGAATACAACACAGATATAATGGCATGGAAAATTGCACTGAAGAATAAGTTGTCATCTGGACACCAAGTTTAATGGAAGTGACAATGAGTACAGTTTTTAAAGTTGGTATTGATATTGTGTATCCATGAGGCATCAGATACATGAATATGGAAGCTGCCTCATTAGATATAAACACCTACCACATCTTACCTCATTCTAGTCTAAGAGGTAGATTACAGCCTTGCTGAAGGAAGTTAACAATGGTGCACTTACCTTTTGAAGGATATTTTAAGTCTTTCTTTTTATCCATAGTTTAATTTCTTAGGGAAGAAGACATTTATCATGAAAAATCTTTGATCCTTTTTTTCAGATTCTATTACCTAAAATTAGCTATGCTTGATTTGGGTAATGCTGGTAACTTCAGGATAGTCCATGGCATACTTGATTAATTGACTTGAAAATAAGTATAACTCAGAAAAGATCCTAGCATTTTTTTGTGAGAAATCAATGAGGCTATAAGGTTAGTCGATTAGTGGGTGTGCTTTTTTGCAAGTTAGAGGTTTACAGGAATGCGACAGAATATTAGATCATAAATGTTGCCTGGCAACCGTGGTGGAATTCTATATTCTGGTATCATGGGCCAAGAACCAGAGAGCAACTTAAATTGGACATTTTAGTCTCTCAATATGATTATCTCATAAAACGTTTAAGGACAGCGCTTGTTGACATTGATTCTTCTAAACAAGTCATAGCCAAACCATGGAAGTTGACCTACAGCAATGAATATTACCCAATTCAAGAATACATAATATGAGGAATTATAGTCTGTGGAGAAACAGTCCAAAGACTTTTGTTGATGAATGTCATCTTCCCTAAGAAGTAATATTATGGATTAAGAAGGTAAAAGACTCACAATTATTCAACAAAAGGTGAGTGTTCCATTGTTAACATCTTTCAGGAATGTGTTAATCCATTTGTTACATTAGACTGAGGAATAATTGGATAGATATTCATCTCTAATATGGCAGCTCCTCACATCAAATGTCTGATATTCTCTTAAATCCTGGATACAAAATGATCTTTAATCACTTACACATATTGCTACTCAAATCTGTGATTAATCCATCATTCATTTTGTTTGGCACCTTTTTGTGGGAGACTAGATATCTCGTGGGTGTCTAGTATGGCAGACCATCTTATCCACTGACTATGTAATTATTTATGAAAATAGGACATTAAATAATTGATGACCAGTGGATTTTTGCACCACATTGTGGTAGTCAAGTATGCATGACCATCTAGAATTTAATTATGTAATTAACATATTTAAATCAATGATGACAACATCGGTCTTGAGTATGGTTTGGAGCCACATTGGGGAAGTAGATGTTGTGATACCAACTGATTGTTTGATTTTATAGCCTAATATAACAATGATTATATCTTCCATATTACCTGAAGTTTGGACGCACCTTGTGCGATCAAGTATTCCAGATCAACTAAATTTATAATTAACTTATTTAAATTGATGATAGTGGTTAGTATGCAACATCATTTAAAAGTTTGGATAATAATTTAAATAAATGATCATCTATTCCATGAAGAGTCAAGTCCATCTTGGGGAGTTAAGTATTCAATATCATCACATTTTTTGATTAATTGATATTTTTTTATTTTAAAGTCAATTATGTTTTTAACTCAAATAGTTTTATTCACCTCTACCATTCACATTCCTAAAAGATTTATTAAACATTATCTTTTATCAGAGAAATGCTCTGAGAATGAAAAATAATTCTGAGTTGTATATCTGTCACCGGTATCCAGTCTTTTTAATTTATTTTACATAAGTATCACATTTCCCTCTTGGCCCTCACTTCATCCCTCCCTCTCTCCCACCGTGTATGCAACCCAATTACCCTCCGCTCC
This sequence comes from Cricetiscus sungorus, assembly GCA_030556225.1. Classification (NCBI taxonomy): domain Eukaryota; kingdom Metazoa; phylum Chordata; class Mammalia; order Rodentia; family Cricetidae; genus Cricetiscus; species Cricetiscus sungorus. The sequence continues at coordinate 145,763 of JANBXA010000441.1, forward strand.
CATTCCCACTCACTGCACCACATGTAGGGTAATGTATCTGGGAGGGCACAGCTAAATCTGTAAAGTCATATGGAGTAGGAACTAGGACATCCCTCCTGTGACTATGTTAAGGAAGTATCCTTACATTGGGAATGTACTCCCAAAATTCTTTTGTGCAACAGGTGTACATACTACTTCCACTGTCAGAGGACCCTTAGACTACCCAGGCCTTCTGACTGAGACCCATATTTACGGGATCTGAGTTTATCTAATGCTTGGAATACAGATATCAGTCTGGGGCCCATTAGCTTCCCCTTGTTCAGCTCAACTGTCTATGTGTGTTTCTGTAGCCTGGTCAGGTATTCCCACTCTGCATCTGTATTCCAGTTTGGCTCAGTGTTTAGCTGTGGATGTCTGCTTCTGTTTCTATCAGTTACTACATGAGGGCTCTGTAATTGTGGATAAGTTAGTCATCAAACTCATTATCACGGATCACGAAAGTGCATTTATGGTAGCCTTTTCACTGTTGCTCAAATTGTTAGTTGGGATCGGCCTTGTAGGTCTCTGGACATTTCTCTAGAGTCAGTTTTCTCTTCTAACCTTTAATGACTCCCTCTTATGTGGTCTCTCTCTCTCTCTCTCTCTCTCTCTCTCTCTCTCTCTCTCCTGTGTGTGTGTGTGTGTGTGTGTCTGTCTGTCTGTATGTCTTTTTCTCTCACCTATTCCTCTCCTGACTCAATCTTCCTAGTCCAATGGGCTTTCCTTTCCTCCTCTTGTATTTTTCCTACCTGTCTCTCCACTCACTGCCCTGCCACTCCCAATATGCTGAGGAGATCAAGTACCCTTTCTCTTCTTGTATGAATCACTTAGACTCCTCTTTGTTTCCTAGTTTCTCTGGTTGTGTGAATCATAGGTCAGTGACCCTTTGCTCTGTCTAAAATCCATATACAAGTGAGTACAAACAATGCTCCTCATTTTGTGACAGTGTTACCCCATTCAGGAGGGTTTCTTCAAGTTCCATTTATTTTTCTGCAAATTCCAAGATTCTACCCTCTCCCCCACACAGTAGTATTTTTTGTGTAAATGTGCCACATCTTCTTTATCCAGTCTTCAGTTGAGCAACTGATAGAAGATGTTATTCTGTATATATGTTTCTCATACTGGTTAATAAAGCTCTGTGGCCAATGAGATAGCAAGATAGGCGGGGCTAGGAGACAAGGAGGAAAGAGGAAGTGGGAAGGAGGGCTGTGGGCCCAGACTGGTGGGCTGGCAGGCTGGTGGCCGGCAGGAAAAACCGGCGGTAACAAGCGACATCTAAGTTTCTTCCAGGATCTTGGTATTTCAAATAATACCACTGCAAACATTGTTAAGCCATGACATTACTCCCTGGATGTAATCCATGGATGTAGATTATTTTGGTATGTGCCTAAGAAGTTCTGTGGTACACCAATTCACAATTTAAATACCATACTGATATTTTTAAAAAACTGTACAAGTTTGCACTCCCATCAGCAGTAGAGGTGTGTTCCCCTTTATCCACATGCTCTCCAGGATAAGCTGTCATTGGTATTTCTAATTTGAGTCATTCTAGCTGGAATAAGATGGTATCTCAAAGTTGTTTTGATTTGCATTTCCCTGATAGCTAAGAATGGTGAACAATTTAAATATATTTCAGAATTTTTTTTCTTGTGAGAATTCTATCTTCAGTTCTGTTCCCTATCTTTAAAATAGTTATTTGTTGTTTTGGGGGCTAGTTTCTTGAGTTTTTTGCATATTTTAAAGGTCAACTCTCTGTCAGTTGTAGGATTGGTGACAATCTTTTCCCATGTTGTAGGCTGCCATTTGTTCTTTTCAATGGTGTGCTTTGCCTTAGAGAAGCTTCTTAGTTTGAGGAGTGCTCATTTCTTTATTGTTGATCTCAGTGTCTGTGCTACAGGTAGTATGTTCTGCAAGCAGTCTCCTGTAGTAATTTATTCAAGGGTACCTCACACTTTCTTTCTAGGAGACTCAGTGTGGCTGGATGCATGTTGAGGACTTTGATTCATTTGAACTTGGGTTTTGTGCATGGTGATAAACGTGTCTATCTGCTGTCTTCTACATACCATCATCAACTTGTGACAGCACCATTTGCTGAAGATGCTTTCTTCCTCCAATTATGTACTTTTAGCACTTTTGTCAAAATCCGGGTGTTCTTAGGTGTGTGGGTTAATATCATGGTTTTGGATTCAATTATTTTTGTCTACCTGTTTATTTTTGTGCCCATAACAGGCTGTTTTTAGGACTATAGCTCTGTTATACACCTTAAAGTCAAAGGTGGTGATGACTCCAGTATTTCTGATGTTGTACAGGATTTTTTATTTGCTATCCTTGGTCATTTGTTTTTCCATAGAAAGTTGAGCATTATCCTTTCAAGGTCATTGAAGAATTGTGCTGGGATTTAAGTGGGATTGCATTGCATCTGAAGGTTGCTTTTGGCAAGATTACCATTTTTTACTGTTTATCCTACCTATCTCTGTGTTATCTTAGACTGCTCTGGCCTTCTGTGGGAAATGGATCAATTACTCTTCCTAACCTCTGGGAAATTCATCATTTCACCTGTGTGAAATGCATCATACTCTTCCTCGCCAGTGCGAAATGCAGCATTTTCTCTATTTATCATGTAGGAAATGCATCATTTTCTCTACCTCACCTGAGGGAAATTCATCATTATATGTACTTCATTTGTGGGAAATGCATCACTGCATCTATTTAATCTGTGGAAAATTCATCATTGTCACTATCTCACCAGTGGGAAATGCATCATTGTCTCCACTTCACCTGAGGGAAATGCATCCCTGTTCTACCTCAACTGTGGGAAATGTGTCATTGTCACCACATCACCTGTGGGACATGCATCATTGTCTCCACTTCACCTGTGAAAAATGCATCACTGTCTCTACCTCACCTGTGAGAAATTCATCATTTTCTCTACCTCATCTATGGAAAAATGCATCAAATTCTCTACCTCACCTGTGGGAAATGCATCATAGTCTCTACCACACCTGTGGGGAAATGAATCATTGTAGTAACCTTAATTGTTGAAAGAACATCACTCTTCTACCTAACCTATGGGAAATTCATCATTGCCTGTACTTTACCTGTGGGAAATTCATCCTTGTCTCCATCTCACCTGTGCGAAATGCAGAATATTCCCTACCTAACATGTGCATAATGCATCATTGTCTCTACATCACTTGTGAGAAATGCATCAATGATTCTACCTCACCTGTAGGAAATGCTTCCTAGCTTCCACCTTTCCTTTGTGAAATGCATCATTGTCTCTACGTCACCTGTGAGAAATGCATCAATGTTTCCATCTCACCTATGTGAAATTCATCCTTGCTTCTACATTTCCTATGGAAAATGTGTCATTTTCTCTACCGCACCTGTGTGAAATGCATCAGTGTCGCTACATCACCTGTGCGAAACGCTTCATTTTCTCTACCTTAAGTTTGGGAAATGCATCATTGTCTCCACTTCCCTTGTGGGAAATGCATCAATGTTTCTACCTCACCTGTGGGAAATGCATGATTGTCTCTACCTCACCTGTGGGAAAGTGTGTCTATCACACTTGTGGCAAATGCATCATTGTCTATACCTCACCCGTTGGAATTACTTCCCTGTTCTACTCATCTGAGGGGAATGCTTCATTGTCATCACCTTGCCTGTGGGAAATGCATAATTGTCTCAACCTCACCTGTAGGAAAATCATCACAGTCTCTACCACACCTGTAGCAAATGAATCATTGTCTCCCTCTCCTGTGGGAATTGCTTCACTGTTCTACCTCATCTGTGGGAACTGCCTCCTTGCTTCTAACTCTCCTGTGGGAAATGCATCATTGTCTCTACCTCACCGGTGGAAAATATATTATTATTTGTACCTAAACTGAGGGAAATGTATCATTGCCTCTACTTCACCTGTGGGAAAAGCATCATCGTCTCTACCTCACCTGAGGGAAGTGCATCATTCTCTGTACCTAACATCTATGAAGTTCGTCATAGTCTTCACTTTATCTGTTCTAAATGCATCACTGTACTACCTCTCCTGTGGGAAATGCATAACTGCCTCTACTTCAACTATGGGTAATGTATCAATGTTTCTACCTCACCTGTGCAGAAATGTATCTTTACCTCTACCCCACAAGTGGGAAATGAATCATTGTCTCCATATCACCTTTGAGAAATGCATCACTGTCTCTACCTCACCACAGGGAAATGAATCATTAACTGCACCTCACTTGTGGGAAATGCATCCTTTTCTCTACATAACTAGTGGGAAATGCATCATTGTCTGCACCTCACCAGTGGGAAATGCAGCATAGTCTCTACCTAACCTGTGGGAAATGCATCATTGTCACTACCTCACCTGAGAAAAATAAATCATTGTTCTACCTCAATTGTTGGAAATATATCATTATCTGTACCTCACCTGTGAGAAATGCATCATTGCCTCTACTCCACCTATGGGAAATGCATCATTGTTTCTACCTCAACATGGGGAATTGCATCATTGCCTCAAACTTACCTGTTGAAATTACATCACTTTTCTACCTCACCTGTGGAAAATGAATCATTGTCTCTCTACATCCCCTGTGGGAAAGTCATCATTGCTCTACCTCACATGTGAGAAATGTGTCATTGTCTCTACAATCCTGTGGAAAATACATCATGGACTCTACCACACTTTTACAATTTCATCACTATTCTACATCATCTGTGTGAAATGCTTCATTGTCTTCACACTTGTAGGAAATGTATCATTGTCTTCAACTCACCTGTGAGAAATGCATCAATGTTTCCACCTCACCAGTGGGATATTCATCCTTGCTTCTACAGTTTCTTTCTAAAATGCATCATTACTTCTACCTCACCTGTGGGAAAATCATTATTTTCTCCACCTCCACTATGGAAGATGCAGCACTTCCTCTACCTAACTTATGGGAAATGCATTATTGTTTCTACCTCACCTGTGGAAATGCCTCCTTAAATCTACCTCTCCTGTGGAAATGCATCATTGTCTCTTCCTCACCTATGGGAAATGCATCATTGTCTCTACCTCGCCGGTGTGAAATGTATCATTATCTGTACCTGACCTGTGCTAAATGCAATATTGTCTCCACTTCTCATGAGGGAAAGGAATCATTGCTCTACCTCACCTGTGAGAAATGTCTAACTGTGTCTATCTCAGCTCTGGGAAATTTATCATTGTCTCTACCACAACTTTTGGAATTGCAACACTGTTCTACATCACCTGTGTGAAATGATTCATTGTCTCCACCTCACCTGTGGGAATTTCATCATTGTCTCCACCTCACCTGTGTGAAATGAATCATTGTCTCTACCTCACCTGTGGGGAATGCATCGATGTTTCCACCTCACCTGTGTAATATTCACCTTTGCTTCTACATTTTCTTTGGAAAATGCATCATTGTCTTTACTTCACCTGTGGGAAATGCATTATTGTCTCCATCTCACCTGTGGGAAATGCAGCATTTCCTCTACCTAACATGTGGGAAATGCATTATTGTTTCTACCTCACTTGTGAGAAATGAATCGTTTCAGGCTCACCTGTGGGAAATGCCTCCTTGCTTCAAAGTCTCCTGCTGGAAATACATCATTGTCTCTTCCTCATCCTATGGGAAATTCCTCAGTGTCTCTACCTCATCTTTGGGAAATGAATCATTATCTCCATCTCACTTGTGGGACATGCATCATTGCCCTCGACTTCACCTGTGGGTAAAGCATCATTTTTTTATACCTCACCTGTGGGAAATGCATAAGTGTATCTACCGAACCTGTGGGAAATTCATCATTTTCTCTAAGTAACCTGTGGGAAATCATCACTGTTCTACATCACCTGTGGAAAATGCATCATTGTCTCAACCTCACCTATGGGTAATACATCATTGCTTCTAATTCATCTGTGGAAAATTCATTAATATTTCTACCTCACCTGCAGGGAATGTATAATTGTCTCTACTTCACCTGTGGGAAATGCATCAATGTTTCTACCTTACCTGTGGGACATGCATCATTTCTCTACCTCAACTGTGGTAAGTGTATCATTATCTTTATTTAATCTCTTGGAAATTCATCATTGTCTTTACTTCACCTGTGGGAAATGCATCAATATCTCTTCTTCACCTGTGGGAATGCAGCATTTTTCTCTACCTAATATATGTGAAACACATCATTGTTTCCTCTTCTTCACCTTTGGGAAATACATCATTATCTGCTCCATATCTGCGGGGAACACATAATTGCCTCTACTTCATTGGTGAGAAATGCATCATTGTTCCTACCTCACCTGTGTGAAATGCAATATTATCTACTTCTCCTGTGGGAAAATTGCCTCAGCCACACCTGTTGGAATTGCATCACTGTTCTATCTCAATGGTGTTAAATGCATCATTGTCTCTACCTCACCTGTGGGAAATGCATCATTAAACCGAAAAAACTTCACTCTTCTGCCTCTCCTGTGGGAAATGCATCATTTTTTCCACCTCAATTTTGGGAAATGCTTCATTGCTTCCACCTCACCGGTAGGAAATGCATCCTTGTCCAAAACTCACCTATGGAAAATTCATCATTGTCTATACCTCACCTGTGGGAAATGCATCAATGTTTCCACTTCACCCATGGGAAAGTCATCCTTGCTTCTACATTTCCTGTGGAAAATGCATCATTGTCTCTACTACACCTGTGTTAAGTGCATCATTGTCACTACATCAGCTCTGGGAAATGAATCATTTTCTCTACCTAAAGTTTTGGAAATGCATCATTGTCTGTATCTCACCTGTGGGAAATATATAATTGTCGCTACCTAACCTATGGGAAATTCATCATTGTCGGCATTTCAGCTGGGATAAATGCATCAGGGTCTCTTTCTCACTTGTGGGAAATGCAGAAGTTTCTCTACCAAACATGCGGTAAATTCAACACTTTGTCCACCTCACCTGTGGGTAATATATCGTTCTCTGTACCTCACCTGGTGGAAATGAATCATTGCCTCTATTTCACCTGTGGGAAATACATGAATGTTTCTATCTCATCTGTGGGAAATGCATCATTGCCTATACTTGACTTCACCTGTGAAAATGTATCATTGTTTCCATCTCCCCTGTTTGAAATGTATCATTGCCTCTGCCTCACCTGTTTGAATTGCATCACTGTTCTATCTTATCTGTGGGAAATGCATCATTGTTTCTACCTCAACTGAGGGAACATAAGCATTGCTTCTATCTCTCAAGTGGGAAATACATCATTGTCTGTACCTCACCTTTGGGAAATGCTTAATTGTCTCCACCTCACTTGTGGAAAATTTATCATTTCCTCCACTTAACCTTTGGAGAATGCATCATTATCTCTACATCATCTGTGGTAAATATATCATTATCTGTAACTTGCCTATGTGAAAGGCATAATGTCCCTACATCTCCTGTTTGAAATGCATCCAGCCTCAGCCTCACCTGTTGGAATTGCATCACAGTTCTACCTCACCTGTGGGAAAGTAATAATTGTCTCTATCTCTACTGTGAGAAATGCATCATTGTCTCTACCTCACCTTAGGGAAATGCTCTATTGTCTCCACCTCACCTCTTGGAAATTCACCCTAGTCTCAATATCACCTGTGAGAAATGCATCAGTGTTTCCACATCACCTGTGGAAAGTCATCCTTGCTTCTACATTTCCTGTGGTAAATGCATCATTGTCTCTACAACAAATGTGTGAAATGCATCATTGTCACTACATCACCTGTGTGAAATGCATCATTTTCTCTACCTAATATTTGGTAAATGTATCATTGTCTCTACCTCAACTGTGGGAAGTATATCATTGTCTCTAGTCACCTATGGTAAATACATTATTGTCTGCACTTCAACTGGGTTAAATGCATCATAATCTCTACCTCACCTGTGGCAAATGCAGCATTTTCTCTACCAAACCTGCAGTAAATGAAACACTTTTTCCACCTCACCTGTGGGTAATATATTATTATCTGTACGTTACCTTGTGAAATGCACCATGTCTCTACCTCATCTGTAGGAAAGGCGTCATTGTCTCCACGTCCCCTGTTTGAAATGCATCATTGCCTCAGCCTCACCTGTAGGAATTGTATCACTGTTCTATCTCACTGGTGGGAAAGACATCATTGTCTCTAAATCACGTGTGGGAAATGCATCATTGGCTCTGCCTCACCTGTTGGAATTGCATCATTCTTCTGCCTCTCCTGTGGAAATGCATCATTGTTTATACCTCAACTTTGGGAAATGCTTCATTGTCTCCACATCCCACGTGGGAAATGCATCACTTTCAGTATCTCACTTGGGGGAAATTTATCATTCCTTGCACCTTACCTGTGTGAAATGCGTTTTTGTCTCTACCTCCCTTATGGGAAATGCATCATGGTCTCCACTAATCTGTGGGAAATACATCATTATCTGTACCTCACCTCTGAGCATTGCCTCAATTTTTCCACATCACCTGTGGGAAATTCATTTTGCTTCTACATTTCCTGTGGAAAATGCATCATTGTCTCTACCTTACCTGTGGGAAATGAATCATTGCAACTATATCACCTGTGGGAGTGCATCATTTTATCTACCTCAAGATTGGGATATGCATCATTGTCTCTACCTCACCTACAGGAAATATATCATTGTCTCTACCTAACCTATGGGATATTCATTATTATCTGCACTTCTCCTGGGTGAAATGCATCATGGTGTCTTCCTCACCTGTGTGAAAGGCAGCATTTTCTCTTCCAAATATATGGTAAATACAATATTTACTCCACCTAACCTGTGGGAAATATATCATTATTTGGACCATACCTGTGGGAAATGAATCATTGCCTCTACTTCAGCTGTGGGAAAGGGATCATTGCCTATGCCTCACCTGTTGGGATTGCATCACTGTTCTATTTCACCTGTGGAAAATACATCATTGTCTGAAGCTCACCTGTGGGAAATGCATCATTCTCTCTTAACTAACCTCTCACGAAATTCGTCATTGTCTTCACTTCACCTGTTGGAAACACATCACAGCTCTACCTCTCCTGAGGGAAATGAATCATTTTCTCCTCTTCACCTGTGGAAAATGCATCATTGTCTGCACCGCCCCTGTTTGAAATGCATCCTTGTCTCAACCTCACCTGTGAGAAATGTGTCAATGTTTCCACTTCACCTGTGGGAAAGTCATTCTTGGTTCTACATTTCCTGTGGAAAATGCATCAGTGTCTCTACCACACCTGTGTGAACTGCAACAATGTCACTAAATCACCACTGTAAAATGCATCATTTTTTCTATATAAATTTGGGAAATGTATGAGTATCTTTACCTCCCCTTTGATAAAAGGATCAATGTCTCTACCTCAAAATTCGGAAATGCATCATTTTCCCTACCTATCATTGGGAAATGCATCATTAGCTCTAACCAACATGCGTGGGAAATTCATCACTGTTCTATCTAACTAACCTCTTAGAAATTCGTCTTTGTCTGCACTTCACCTTTTGGAAACACATCACTGTTCCACCTCACCTGTGAAAATGCATCATTGTCGCTACCTCACCTGTGGTAAATGCATCATTGCCTCTAATCACCTGTGGGAAATTCATCAAAATTTCTACCTTATCTGTGAGAAATGTATCATTGTCTCTACCTCAACTGTGGTATGTGCATCATTATCTTTCCTAACAACTTGAAACTTCATCATTGTCTTCACTTCACCTGTCTCTTCAATGTCTCTACTTCATCTGTGGGAAAGGCCTCATTGTTTCTACCTCACCTGTGTGAAATGCAGCATTAGTGTCTAACTCACCTGTGGGGAAATTCATCATTCATTCTACATAACCTCTACGAAATTCATCATATTCTGCACTTCACCTATTGGAAATTCAACACTCTTCTACTTCTTCTGTGAGAGATGCATCATTGTCTCCACATCTCTTGGGAAACGCATCACTTTCATTATCTCACGTGAGTGAAAATTAGTCGTTCTCTTCACCTTACCTGTGTGAAATGCGTCTTTTTCTCTACCTCACTTATGGGGAAATTCAAGATAATGATGTATTACCCACAGGTGAGGTAGACAAATGGTTGCATTTACCAGCGTGTTGTACATAGAGAAAATGATGCATTTCCCAGAGGTGAGGAAGAGATCATTATGCATTTCACCCAGATGTAATGCGACAATGATGAATTTCCCATAATTTAGGTAGAGACAATGATATATTTCCATCAGTGTGAGGTAGAGACAATGATGCATTTCCCAAATTTTAGGTAGAGGCCAAAATGTTGCATTTCCCAGAGGTGTTCTAGTGACAATGATGCATTTCCCACAGGTGAGGTAGAGACAATGATACATTTCCCAAACTTGAGTTAGATAAAAGTGATGCATCTCCCATAGGTGATATAGTTTTGATGATTCATTTCCCAAAGGTGAGGTAGAGACACATTTTCCACAGGAAATTTAGAAGCAAGATGAGTATCCCACAGGTTAGTGGAAACATTGAGGCAATGTTCATAGGTGAGGTACAGACAATGATGCCTTTCCTACAGGTATTCTGGAGACAATTAAGACATTCCCACAAGTGAGATGGAGACAATGATGCATTTAACACAGTTTAGGCGGAGACAATGATGCATTTCCATAAGTGAGGTAGAAATAATGATACATTTCCCATTGGTGAGGTGGAGGACCATGAAGCATTTCCCATAAGTGAGGTAGGAGACAAAACCGCATTTCACACAGGTAAGGTGCAGAGAACAAAAATTTCCCCTCAGGTGAGATAATGAAAGTGATGGGATTCCAACAGGTGAGGCAGAGGCAATGATACATTTCAAACAGGAGAAGTGGAGACAATGATGCATTTCCACAGATGAGATATAACATTCACACATTTCCCACAGGTGAAGTCGAGGCAATGATTCATTTCCCACAGGTGAGGTGGAGTAAATGTTGCATTTACCGTATGTTTGGTAGAGAAAAGGCTACATTTCTTACAGGTGAGGAAGACACCATTATGCATTTCAGCCAGGTGAGGTGAAGTGCAGACAATGATGAATATTCCATAGGTTAGGTAGAGACAATGATATATTTCCCACAGGTGAGATACAGATAACGATATATTTCCCAATGGTGGGGTAGAGACAATGATACATTTCCCCAAACTTGAGTAGATGAAATGATGCATCTCCCTCAGGTGATAGAGTTGCAATGATTCATTTCCCACATGTGAGGTATAGATAATGATATATTACCCGCAGGTGAGGTGGACAAATGGTTGCATTTACCGTGTTTGTATGTAGAGAACACACTGCATTTCCCATAGGTGAGGAAAAGATCATGATGCATTTCACCCAGATGTAATCCGACAATGATGAATTTTTCATAATTTAAGTAGAGACAATGATATATTTCCATCAGGTGAGGTAGAGACAATGATGTATTTTCCAGTAGAGGCAGAAGACTGATGCAATTCCAACAGGTGAGGCACAGATAATAATATATTTCCCACAGGTGAGGTAGAGACAATTATACATTACCCACACTTGAGGTAGATAAAATGATGCATCTACCACAGGTGATAAAGTTGTAATGATTAAATTCCCACAGGTGAGGTAGAGACAATGCGATGCATTTTCCACAGCAGAGGCAGAAGAGTGATGCAATTCCAACAGGTGAGGCAGAGGCAATGATGCATTTCAAACAGGAGATGTGGAGACAATGATGCAGTTTCCCACAGGAGAGGTAGAACAGCGATGCATTTCCAACAGATGAAGTGTAGGACTATGATGAATTTTGTGGAGGTTAGGGAAGAGAGAATGATACATCTCCCACAGATGAAGTAGAGAAAATGATGCAGTTCCCACCGTTGAGATATAACAGTGATGCAAATCCAACAGGTGAGGCTGAGCCAATGATGATTTTCCCACCTGACAGGTAGAGACAATGTTGCTTTACCAAGTTGAGGTAGAAGCAATGATGAGCATTTGCCACGGTGAAGTAGAACTGTGATGCAATTTCAATAGGTAGGCAGAGGCAATGATGCATTTCAAACTGAGGAGGTGGAGACAATGATGCATTTCCTTCTGGTGATGTAGAGACATGATGCATTTAACACAGGCAGGGTACAGATAATGATGCATTTCCCACAGGTTACATGTTGACAATGATAAATTTCCCACAAGTGAGGTGGAGACAATGAAGCATTTCCCAATGCTGAAGTCCAGACAATGATGTATTTACCTTCACGAGAAATAGAGGCAATGTTATTTTCCCACAGGTGAGGTAGAAACAATGATGCATTTCCCACAGGTAAGGTAGAGAAACAGTGATACAATGCAAACAGGTTAGGCAGAGTGGGCAACATGAGGCATTTCCAACAGAGGAGGTGGAGACAATGATGCATTTCCCACAGGTGAGTTAGGGACAATGATGGATTTCCCATGAAGTGAGTGTGGCTGTGATGTATTTCCCACAGATGAAGTAGAATCATTCATGCATTACCCACAGGTGAAATAGAGGCAATGATTCATTTCCCACAGGTGAGGTACAGATAACGTATATTACCCAGAGGTGAGGTGGACAAAGTGTTGGCATTTACCACATGTTTTCGAAGAGAGAAAATGCTGCATTTCCCACAGCTTGAGGTAGAAATAATGATGCATTTTCCACAGGAGAGTCAGAAGAGTAATGCATTTCAACAGGTGAATTGCAGATGATGATGAATTTCACGAGATGTTAGGTGGAGAGAATGATGCATTTTCAACAGGTGAGGTAGAGACAATGATGCATTTTCCACCAGTGAGATAGAAAAGTAATGCAATTCCAGCCCATGTGAGGCTGAGTGGCAATGATGATTTTCCCTCAGGAGAGGTAGAGACAATGTTGCATTTCACACAGTTCAGGTAGACACAATGATGCATTTTCTACAGATTAAGTAGAGGCAATGATGTATTTCCCAGAGATAAGAAACAGACAATGATATATTTCCCAAAGGAGAAGAAGAGACAATGATACATTTCTTTATATATTTAGTAGAGAAAAGAGGCATTTCTCACAGGAGAAATCGATACAATGATGCATTTCCCACTGGTGAAGTGAAGACAATGTGGAATTTCCAAGAGGTTAGGTAGAGATAATGATGCATTTCCGCAGGTGAGGTGGACACAATGAAGAATTTCACACAAGTGAGGTGGAGACATTGAAGCATTTCCAAACATGAGGCAGAGACATTGATGCATTTCCCACAGGAGAGATAGGGAGACAATGATTACTTTCCCACAGTGTGAGGTAGTAGCATTTTTCTTGGATTGTGCATTTACCACCGTTAAGGTGGAACAGTGATGCAATTCAAAACAGTTGAGGCAGAGGCAATGAGGGCTTTTCAAACTTGTGAGTTATAGACAATGATGCATTTCCCACAGATGTGGTCGTAATTTTCATACCGCAATTCCCACAGGTGGAATAGAGGCAATGATTCAATTCCCACAGGTAGAGAAATGATGCATTTTTGAGAGGTGGTTTAGTGACAATGATGCATTTCACAAAGG